>CM076966.1:2601518-2709018 GCA_039105355.1 Benthosema pterotum
ATGGCAAAAACGCAAGCCTATAGCCTTACGGTCTTGCACAGCATGCCGTTTTTCATTGTTTTGAGGATTTCTGTGGATTTTTGAGCATTTTTGAAATATGTCAAAATCTCGAAAAACACCAAAGGCTATAGCCTTACGTTTTTTCATCGTTTTGAGGATTTTCAAAAAATGACAAAAATGACAAAAATGGCAAAAACGCAAGCCTATAGCCTTACGGTCTTGCACAGCATGTCGTTTTTCATTGTTTTGAGGATTTCTGTGGATTTTTGAGCATTTTTGAAACATGTCAAAATCTCGAAAAACACCAAAGGCTATAGCCTTACGTTTTTTCATCGTTTTGAGGATTTTCAAAAAATGACAAAAATGGCAAAAATGCAAGCCTATAGCCTTACGGTCTTGCACAGCATGCCGTTTTTCATCGTCTTGAGGATTTTTGTGGATTTTTGAGGATTTTCGAAAAATGTCAAAATCTCGAAAAACACCAAAGGCTATAGCCTTATGTTTTTTGATCGTTTTGAGGATTTTCAAAATGTGACAAAAACTGGCAAAAACGCAAGCCTATAGCCTTATGGTCTTGCACAGCATGCCGTTTTTCATCGTCTTGAGGATTTTCAAAAAATGTCAAAATCTCGAAAAACACCAAAGGCTATAGCCTTACATTTTTTCATCGTTTTGAGGATTTTCAAAAAATGACAAAAATGGCAAAAACGCAAACCTATAGCCTTACGGTCTTGCACAGCATGCCGTTTTTCATTGTTTTGAGGATTTCTGTGGATTTTTGAGCATTTTTGAAATATGTCAAAATCTCGAAAAACACCAAAGGCTATAGCCTTACGTTTTTTCATCGTTTTGAGGATTTTCAAAAAATGACAAAAATGGCAAAAAACGCAAGCCTATAGCCTTACGGTCTTGCACAGCATGCCGTTTTTCATTGTTTTGTGGATTTTTGTGGATTTTCAAAAAATGTCAAAATCTCGAAAAACACCAAAGGCTATAGCCTTATGTTTTTTGATCGTTTTGAGGATTTTCAAAATGTGACAAAAACTGGCAAAAACGCAAGCCTATAGCCTTATGGTCTTGCACAGCATGCCGTTTTTCATCGTCTTGAGGATTTTCAAAAAATGTCAAAATCTCGAAAAACACCAAAGGCTATAGCCTTACATTTTTTCATCGTTTTGAGGATTTTCAAAAAATGACAAAAATGGCAAAAACGCAAACCTATAGCCTTACGGTCTTGCACAGCATGCCGTTTTTCATTGTTTTGAGGATTTCTGTGGATTTTTGAGCATTTTTGAAATATGTCAAAATCTCGAAAAACACCAAAGGCTATAGCCTTACGTTTTTTCATCGTTTTGAGGATTTTCAAAAAATGACAAAAATGGCAAAAACGCAAGCCTATAGCCTTACGGTCTTGCACAGCATGCCGTTTTTCATCGTCTTGAGTATTTTTGTGGATTTTTGAGGATTTTCGAAAAATGTCAAAATCTCGAAAAACACCAAAGGCTATAGCCTTATGTTTTTTGATCGTTTTGAGGATTTTCAAAATATGACAAAAACTGGCAAAAACGCAAGCCTATAGCCTTACGGTCTTGCACAGCATGCCGTTTTTCATTGTTTTGAGGATTTTTGTGGATTTTTGAGGATTTTCGAAAAATGTCAAAATCTCAAAAAACACCAAAGGCTATAGCCTTATGTTTTTTCATCGTTTTGAGGATTTTCAAAAAATGACAAAAATGACAAAAATGACAAAAATGGCAAAAACGCAAGCCTATAGCCTTACGGTCTTGCACAGCATGTCGTTTTTCATTGTTTTGAGGATTTCTGTGGATTTTTGAGCATTTTTGAAACATGTCAAAATCTCGAAAAACACCAAAGGCTATAGCCTTACGTTTTTTCATCGTTTTGAGGATTTTCAAAAAATGACAAAAATGGCAAAAATGCAAGCCTATAGCCTTACGGTCTTGCACAGCATGCCGTTTTTCATCGTCTTGAGGATTTTTGTGGATTTTTGAGGATTTTCGAAAAATGTCAAAATCTCGAAAAACACCAAAGGCTATAGCCTTATGTTTTTTGATCGTTTTGAGGATTTTCAAAATATGACAAAAACTGGCAAAAATGCAAGCCTATAGCCTTACGGTCTTGCACAGCATGCCGTTTTTCATTGTTTTGAGGATTTTTGTGGATTTTTGAGGATTTTCGAAAAATGTCAAAATCTCAAAAAACACCAAAGGCTATAGCCTTATGTTTTTTCATCGTTTTGAGGATTTTCAAAAAATGACAAAAATGACAAAAATGGCAAAAACGCAAGCCTATAGCCTTACGGTCTTGCACAGCATGCCGTTTTTCATTGTTTTGAGGATTTCTGTGGATTTTTGAGCATTTTTGAAACATGTCAAAATCTCGAAAAACACCAAAGGCTATAGCCTTACGTTTTTTCATCGTTTTGAGGATTTTCAAAAAATGACAAAAATGGCAAAAATGCAAGCCTATAGCCTTACGGTCTTGCACAGCATGCCGTTTTTCATCGTCTTGAGGATTTTTGTGGATTTTTGAGGATTTTCGAAAAATGTCAAAATCTCGAAAAACACCAAAGGCTATAGCCTTACGTTTTTTCATCGTTTTGAGGATTTTCAAAAAATGACAAAAATGGCAAAAACGCAAACCTATAGCCTTACGGTCTTGCACAGCATGCCGTTTTTCATTGTTTTGTGGATTTTTGTGGATTTTCGAAAAATGTCAAAATCTCAAAAAACACCAAAGGCTATAGCCTTACGTTTTTCATCGTTTTGAGGATTTTCAAAAAATGACAAAAACTGGCAAAAACGCAAGCCTATAGCCTTACGGTCTTGCACAGCATGCCGTTTTTCATCGTCTTGAGGATTTTTGTGGATTTTTGATCATTTTTGAAAAATGTCAAAATCTCAAAAAAACACCAAAGGCTATAGCCTTACGTTTTTTCATCGTTTTGAGGATTTTCAAAAAATGACAAAAATGGCAAAAACGCAAGCCTATAGCCTTACGGTCTTGCACAGCATGCCGTTTTTCATTGTTTTGAGGATTTTTGTGGATTTTTGAGGATTTTTGAAAAATGTCAAAATCTCAAAAAACACCAAAGGCTATAGCCTTACGTTTTTCATCGTTTTGAGGATTTTCAAAAAATGACAAAAACTGGCAAAAACGCAAGCCTATAGCCTTATGGTCTTGCACAGCATGCCGTTTTTCATTGTTTTGAGGATTTCTGTGGATTTTTGAGCATTTTTTAAATATGTCAAAATCTCGAAAAACACTAAAGGCTATATTCTTACGTTTTTTTCATTGTTTTGAGGATTTTGAAAAAATGACAAAAATGGCAAAAAACGCAAGCCTATAGCCTTATGGTCTTGCACAGCATGCCGTTTTTCATTGTTTTGAGGATTTTTGTGGATTTTTGAGGATTTTCGAAAAATGTCAAAATCTCAAAAAACACCAAAGGCTATAGCCTTATGTTTTTCATCGTTTTGAGGATTTTCAAAAAATGACAAAAATGACAAAAATGGCAAAAACGCAAGCCTATAGCCTTACGGTCTTGCACAGCATGCCGTTTTTCATTGTTTTGAGGATTTCTGTGGATTTTTGAGCATTTTTGAAACATGTCAAAATCTCGAAAAAAACCAAAGGCTATAGCCTTACGTTTTTTCATCGTTTTGAGGATTTTCAAAAAATGACAAAAATGGCAAAAACGCAAGCCTATAGCCTTACGGTCTTGCACAGCATGCCGTTTTTCATCGTCTTGAGGATTTTTGTGGATTTTTGAGGATTTTCGAAAAATGTCAAAATCTCGAAAAACACCAAAGGCTATAGCCTTACGTTTTTTCATCGTTTTGAGGATTTTCAAAAAATGACAAAAATGGCAAAAACGCAAACCTATAGCCTTACGGTCTTGCACAGCATGCCGTTTTTCATTGTTTTGTGGATTTTTGTGGATTTTCGAAAAATGTCAAAATCTCAAAAAACACCAAAGGCTATAGCCTTACGTTTTTCATCGTTTTGAGGATTTTCAAAAAATGACAAAAACTGGCAAAAACGCAAGCCTATAGCCTTACGGTCTTGCACAGCATGCCGTTTTTCATTGTTTTGAGGATTTCTGTGGATTTTTGATCATTTTTGAAATATGTCAAAATCTCAAAAAACACCAAAGGCTATAGCCTTACGTTTTTTCATCGTTTTGAGGATTTTCAAAAAATGACAAAAATGGCAAAAACGCAAGCCTATAGCCTTACGGTCTTGCACAGCATGCCGTTTTTCATTGTTTTGAGGATTTTTGTGGATTTTTGTGGATTTTCGAAAAATGTCAAAATCTCAAAAAACACCAAAGGCTATAGCCTTACGTTTTTCATCGTTTTGAGGATTTTCAAAAAATGACAAAAATGGCAAAAACGCAAGCCTATAGCCTTATGGTCTTGCACAGCATGCCGTTTTTCATTGTTTTGAGGATTTCTGTGGATTTTTGAGCATTTTTGAAATATGTCAAAATCTCGAAAAACACTAAAGGCTATATTCTTACGTTTTTTTCATTGTTTTGAGGATTTTGAAAAAATGACAAAAATGGCAAAAACGCAAGCCTATAGCCTTACGGTCTTGCACAGCATGCCGTTTTTCATTGTTTTGAGGATTTCTGTGGATTTTTGAGCATTTTTGAAAAATGTCAAAATCTCGAAAAACACCAAAGGCTATAGCCTTACGTTTTTTCATCGTTTTAAGGATTTTCAAAAAATGACAAAAATGGCAAAAATGCAAGCCTATAGCCTTACGGTCTTGCACAGCATGCCGTTTTTCATCGTCTTGAGGATTTTTGTGGATTTTTGAGGATTTTCGAAAAATGTCAAAATCTCGAAAAACACCAAAGGCTATAGCCTTACGTTTTTTCATCGTTTTGAGGATTTTCAAAAAATGACAAAAACTGGCAAAAACGCAAGCCTATAGCCTTACGGTCTTGCACAGCATGTCGTTTTTCATTGTTTTGAGGATTTCTGTGGATTTTTGATCATTTTTGAAATATGTCAAAATCTCGAAAAACACCAAAGGCTATAGCCTTACGTTTTTTCATCGTTTTGAGGATTTTCAAAAAATGACAAAAATGGCAAAAACGCAAGCCTATAGCCTTACGGTCTTGCACAGCATGTCGTTTTTCATTGTTTTGAGGATTTCTGTGGATTTTTGAGCATTTTTGAAATATTTCAAAATCTCGAAAAACACCAAAGGCTATAGCCTTACGTTTTTTTCATCGTTTTGAGGATTTTCAAAAAATGACAAAAACTGGCAAAACGCAAGCCTATAGCCTTACGGTCTTGCACAGCATGTCGTTTTTCATTGTTTTGAGGATTTCTGTGGATTTTTAAGCATTTTTGAAACATGTCAAAATCTCGAAAAACACCAAAGGCTATAGCCTTACGTTTTTTCATCGTTTTGAGGATTTTCAAAAAATGACAAAAATGGCAAAAACGCAAGCCTATAGCCTTACGGTCTTGCACAGCATGCCGTTTTTCATTGTTTTGAGGATTTCTGTGGATTTTTGAGCATTTTTGAAATATGTCAAAATCTCAAAAAACACCAAAGGCTATAGCCTTACGTTTTTCATCGTTTTGAGGATTTTCAAAATATGACAAAAACTGGCAAAAACGCAAGCCTTATGGTCTTGCACAGCATGCCGTTTTTCATCGTCTTGAGGATTTTCAAAAAATGTCACAATCTCGAAAAACACCAAAGGCTATAGCCTTACGTTTTTTCATCGTTTTGAGGATTTTCAAAAAATGACAAAAATGGCAAAAACGCAAGCCTATAGCCTTACGGTCTTGCACAGCATGCCGTTTTTCATCGTCTTGAGGATTTTTGTGGATTTTTGAGGATTTTCGAAAAATGTCAAAATCTCAAAAAACGCCGAAGGCTATAGCCTTACGTTTTTTCATCATTTTGAGGATTTTCAAAAAATGACAAAAACTGGCAAAAACGCAAGCCTATAGCCTTACGGTCTTGCACAGCATGTCATTTTTCATTGTTTTGAGGATTTCTGTGGATTTTTGAGCATTTTTGAAATATGTCAAAATCTCGAAAAACACCAAAGGCTATAGCCTTACGTTTTTTCATCGTTTTGAGGATTTTCAAAAAATGACAAACTGGCAAAAATGAATGACAAAAAATGACAAAATGTCAAAATCTCGAAAAACACCAAAGGCTATAGCCTAGCATGTAGTTTTTCATTGTTTTGAGGATTTCTGTGGATTTTTGATCATTTTTTAATTATGTCAAAATCTCGAAAAACACCAAAGGCTATAGCCTTACGTTTTTTCATCGTTTTGAGGATTTTCAAAAAAATGACAAAAACTGGCAAAAACGCAAGCCTATAGCCTTACGGTCTTGCACAGCATGCCGTTTTTCATCGTCTTGAGTATTTTTGTGGATTTTCGAAAAATGTCAAAATCTCGAAAAACACCAAAGGCTATAGCCTTATGTTTTTTTTGATTGTTTTGAAGATTTTCAAAAAATGACAAAAACTGGCAAAACGCAAGCCTATAGCCTTACGGTCTTGCACAGCATGTCGTTTTTCATTGTTTTGAGGATTTCTGTGGATTTTTGAGCATTTTTGAAACATGTCAAAATCTCGAAAAACACCAAAGGCTATAGCCTTACGTTTTTTCATCGTTTTGAGGATTTTCAAAAAATGACAAAAATGGCAAAAACGCAAGCCTATAGCCTTACGGTCTTGCACAGCATGCCGTTTTTCATTGTTTTGAGGATTTCTGTGGATTTTTGAGCATTTTTGAAATATGTCAAAATCTCGAAAAACACCAAAGGCTATAGCCTTACGTTTTTTCATCGTTTTGAGGATTTTCAAAAAATGACAAAAATGGCAAAAACGCAAGCCTATAGCCTTACGGTCTTGCACAGCATGCCGTTTTTCATTGTTTTGAGGATTTCTGTGGATTTTTGAGCATTTTTGAAATATGTCAAAATCTCGAAAAACACCAAAGGCTATAGCCTAGCATGTCGTTTTTCATTGTTTTGAGGATTTCTGTGGATTTTTGATCATTTTTGAAATATGTCAAAATCTCGAAAAACACCAAAGGCTATAGCCTTACGTTTTTTCATCGTTTTGAGGATTTTCAAAAAATGACAAAAATGGCAAAAACGCAAGCCTATAGCCTTACGGTCTTGCACAGCATGCCGTTTTTCATCGTCTTGAGGATTTTTGTGGATTTTTGAGGATTTTCGAAAAATGTCAAAATCTCGAAAAACACCAAAGGCTATAGCCTTACGTTTTTTCATCGTTTTGAGGATTTTCAAAAAATGACAAAAACTGGCAAAAACGCAAGCCTATAGCCTTACGGTCTTGCACAGCATGTCGTTTTTCATTGTTTTGAGGATTTCTGTGGATTTTTGATCATTTTTGAAATATGTCAAAATCTCGAAAAACACCAAAGGCTATAGCCTTACGTTTTTTCATCGTTTTGAGGATTTTCAAAAAATGACAAAAATGGCAAAAACGCAAACCTATAGCCTTACGGTCTTGCACAGCATGCCGTTTTTCATTGTTTTGTGGATTTTTGTGGATTTTCGAAAAATGTCAAAATCTCAAAAAACACCAAAGGCTATAGCCTTACGTTTTTCATCGTTTTGAGGATTTTCAAAAAAAGACAAAAATGGCAAAAACGCAAGCCTATAGCCTTACGGTCTTGCACAGCATGTCGTTTTTCATTGTTTTGAGGATTTCTGTGGATTTTTGAGCATTTTTGAAAAATGTCAAAATCTCGAAAAACACCAAAGGCTATAGCCTTACGTTTTTTCATCGTTTTGAGGATTTTCAAAAAATGACAAAAATGGCAAAAACGCAAGCCTATAGCCTTACGGTCTTGCACAGCATGCCGTTTTTCATCGTCTTGAGGATTTTTGTGGATTTTTGAGGATTTTCGAAAAATGTCAAAATCTCAAAAAACACCAAAGGCTATAGCCTTACGTTTTTCATCGTTTTGAGGATTTTCAAAAAATGACAAAAACTGGCAAAAAACGCAAGCCTATAGCCTTACGGTCTTGCACAGCATGTCGTTTTTCATTGTTTTGAGGATTTCTGTGGATTTTTGAGCATTTTTGAAAAATGTCAAAATCTCAAAAAACACCAAAGGCTATAGCCTTACGTTTTTCATCGTTTTGAGGATTTTCAAAAAAAGACAAAAATGGCAAAAACGCAAGCCTATAGCTTTATGGTCTTGCACAGCATGCCGTTTTTCATTGTTTTGAGGATATCTGTGGATTTTTGAGCATTTTTGAAATATGTCAAAATCTCGAAAAACACCAAAGGCTATAGCCTTACGTTTTTTCATCGTTTTGAGGATTTTCAAAAAATGACAAAAACTGGCAAAAACGCAAGCCTACAGCCTTACGGTCTTGCACAGCTTGTCGTTTTACATTGTTTTGAGGATTTCTGTGGATTTTTGAGCATTTTTGAAATATGTCAAAATCTCGAAAAACACCAAAGGCTATAGCCTTACATTTTTTCATCGTTTTGAGGATTTTCAAAAAAATGACAAAAATGGCAAAAACGCAAGCCTATAGCCTTACGGTCTTGCACAGCATGCCGTTTTTCATCGTCGAGTATTTTTGTGGACTTTTGAGGATTTTCGAAAAATGTCGAAATCTCGAAAAACACCAAAGGCTATAGCCTTATGTTTTTTCATTGTTTTGAGGATTTTCAAAAAAATTACAAAAATGGCAAAAACGCAAACCTATAGCCTTACGGTCTTGCACAGCATGGCGTTTTTCATTGTTTTGAGGATTTTTGAGGATTTTCGAAAAATGTCAAAATCTCGAAAAACACCAAAGGCTATAGCCTTATGTTTTTTCATTGTTTTGAGGATTTTCAAAAAAATGACAAAAATGGCAAAAACGCAAACCTATAGCCTTACGGTCTTGCACAGCATGCCGTTTTTCATTGTTTTGAGGATTTCTGTGGATTTTTGAGCATTTTTGAAATATGTCAAAATCTCAAAAAACACCAAAGGCTATAGCCTTACGTTTTTTCATCGTTTTGAGGATTTTCAAAAAATGACAAAAATGGCAAAAACGCAAACCTATAGCCTTACGGTCTTGCACAGCATGCCGTTTTTCATTGTTTTGTGGATTTTTGTGGATTTTCGAAAAATGTCAAAATCTCAAAAAACACCAAAGGCACGGTCTTGCACAGCATGTCGTTTTTCATTGTTTTGAGGATTTCTGTGGATTTTTGAGGATTTTCGAAAAATGTCAAACTCTCAAAAAAACACCAAAGGCTATAGCCTTACGTTTATCATCGTATTGAGGATTTTCAAAAAATGACAAAAATGGCAAAAACGCAAGCCTATAGCCTTACGGTCTTGCACAGCATGCCGTTTTTCATTGTTTTGAGGATTTCTGTGGATTTTTGAGCATTTTTGAAATATGTCAAAATCTCGAAAAACACCAAAGGCTATAGCCTTACGTTTTTTCATCGTTTTGAGGATTTTCAAAAAATGACAAAAATGGCAAAAACGCAAACCTATAGCCTTACGGTCTTGCACAGCATGCCGTTTTCCATTGTTTTGTGGATTTTTGTGGATTTTCGAAAAATGTCAAAATCTCAAAAAACACCAAAGGCTATAGCCTTACGTTTTTCATCGTTTTGAGGATTTTCAAAAAATGACAAAAACTGGCAAAAACGCAAGCCTATAGCCTTACGGTCTTGCACAGCATGTCGTTTTTCATTGTTTTGAGGATTTTTGTGGATTTTTGAGGATTTTCGAAAAATGTCAAAATCTCAAAAAACACCAAAGGCTATAGCCTTACGTTTTTTCATCGTTTTGAGGATTTTCAAAAAATGACAAAAATGGCAAAAACGCAAGCCTATAGCTTTACGGTCTTGCACAGCATGTCGTTTTTCATTGTTTTGAGGATTTCTGTGGATTTTTGAGCATTTTTGAAATATGTCAAAATCTCGAAAAACACCAAAGGCTATAGCCTTACGTTTTTTCATCGTTTTGAGGATTTTCAAAAAATGACAAAAACTGGCAAAAACGCAAGCCTATAGCCTTACGGTCTTGCACAGCATGTCGTTTTTCATTGTTTTGAGGATTTCTGTGGATTTTTGAGCATTTTTGAAACATGTCAAAATCTCGAAAAACACCAAAGGCTATAGCCTTACGTTTTTGCATCGTTTTGAGGATTTTCAAAAAATGACAAAAATGGCAAAAACGCAAGCCTATAGCTTTATGGTCTTGCACAGCATGCCGTTTTTCATCGTCTTGAGGATTTTTGTGGATTTTTGAGGATTTTCGAAAAATGTCAAAATCTCAAAAAACACCAAAGGCTATAGCCTTACGTTTTTCATCGTTTTGAGGATTTTCAAAAAATGACAAAAACTGGTAAAAACGCAAGCCTATAGCCTTACGGTCTTGCACAGCATGCCGTTTTTCATTGTTTTGAGGATTTTTGTGGATTTTTGAGGATTTTCGAAAAATGTCAAAATCTCGAAAAACACTGAATGCTATAGCCTTACATTTTTTCATCGTTTTGAGGATTTTCAAAAAATGACAAAAATGGCAAAAACGCAAACCTATAGCCTTACGGTCTTACACAGCATGCCGTTTATTATTGTTTTGAGGATTTTTGTGGATTTTTGAGCATTTTTGAAATATGTCAAAATCTCGAAAAACACCAAAGGCTATAGCCTTACGTTTTTTCATCGTTTTGAGGATTTTCAAAAAATGACAAAAATGGCAAAAACGCAAACCTATAGCCTTACGGTCTTGCACAGCATGCCGTTTTTCATTGTTTTGTGGATTTTTGTGGATTTTCGAAAAATGTCAAAATCTCAAAAAACACCAAAGGCACGGTCTTGCACAGCATGTCGTTTTTCATTGTTTTGTGGATTTTTGAGGATTTTCGAAAAATGTCAAACTCTCAAAAAAACACCAAAGGCTATAGCCTTACGTTTTTCATCGTTTTGAGGATTTTCAAAAAATGAAAAAAAAAAAAAAAAAAAAAAAAAAAAAAAAAAGGCAAAAACGCAAGCCTATAGCCTTACGGTCTTGCACAGCATGCCGTTTTTCATTGTTTTGTGGATTTTTGTGGATTTTCGAAAAATGTCAAAATCTCAAAAAACACCAAAGGCTATAGCCTTACGTTTTTCATCGTTTTGAGGATTTTCAAAAAATGAAAAAAAAAAAAAAAAAAAAAAAAAAAAAAAAAGGCAAAAACGCAAGCCTATAGCCTTACGGTCTTGCACAGCATGCCGTTTTTCATCGTCTTGAGTATTTTTGTGGACTTTTGAGGATTTTCGAAAAATGTCGAAATCTCGAAAAACACCAAAGGCTATAGCCTTATGTTTTTTCATTGTTTTGAGGATTTTCAAAAAAATTACAAAAATGGCAAAAACGCAAACCTATAGCCTTACGGTCTTGCACAGCATGGCGTTTTTCATTGTTTTGAGGATTTTTGAGGATTTTCGAAAAATGTCAAAATCTCGAAAAACACCAAAGGCTATAGCCTTACGTTTTTCATCGTTTTGAGGATTTTCAAAAAATGACAAAAATGGCAAAAACGCAAGCCTATAGCCTTACGGTCTTGCACAGCATGCCGTTTTTCATTGTTTTGAGGATTTCTGTGGATTTTTGAGGATTTTCGAAAAATGTCAAACTCTCAAAAAAACACCAAAGGCTATAGCCTTACGTTTATCATCGTATTGAGGATTTTCAAAAAATGACAAAAATGGCAAAAACGCAAGCCTATAGCCTTACGGTCTTGCACAGCATGCCGTTTTTCATCGTTTTGAGGATTTTTGTGGATTTTTGAGCATTTTTGAAATATGTCAAAATCTCGAAAAACACCAAAGGCTATAGCCTTACGTTTTTTCATCGTTTTGAGGATTTTCAAAAAATGACAAAAATGGCAAAAACGCAAACCTATAGCCTTACGGTCTTGCACAGCATGCCGTTTTCCATTGTTTTGTGGATTTTTGTGGATTTTCGAAAAATGTCAAAATCTCAAAAAACACCAAAGGCTATAGCCTTACGTTTTTCATCGTTTTGAGGATTTTCAAAAAATGACAAAAACTGGCAAAAACGCAAGCCTATAGCCTTACGGTCTTGCACAGCATGTCGTTTTTCATTGTTTTGAGGATTTTTGTGGATTTTTGAGGATTTTCGAAAAATGTCAAAATCTCAAAAAACACCAAAGGCTATAGCCTTACGTTTTTCATCGTTTTGAGGATTTTCAAAAAAAGACAAAAATGGCAAAAACGCAAGCCTATAGCTTTATGGTCTTGCACAGCATGCCGTTTTTCATTGTTTTGAGGATATCTGTGGATTTTTGAGCATTTTTGAAATATGTCAAAATCTCGAAAAACACCAAAGGCTATAGCCTTACGTTTTTTCATCGTTTTGAGGATTTTCAAAAAATGACAAAAACTGGCAAAAACGCAAGCCTACAGCCTTACGGTCTTGCACAGCTTGTCGTTTTACATTGTTTTGAGGATTTCTGTGGATTTTTGAGCATTTTTGAAATATGTCAAAATCTCGAAAAACACCAAAGGCTATAGCCTTACGTTTTTTCATCGTTTTGAGGATTTTCAAAAAATGACAAAAATGGCAAAAACGCAAGCCTATAGCCTTACGGTCTTGCACAGCATGCCGTTTTTCATCGTCTTGAGGATTTTTGTGGATTTTAGAGGATTTTCGAAAAATGTCAAAATCTCAAAAAACACCAAAGGCTATAGCCTTACGTTTTTCATCGTTTTGAGGATTTTCAAAAAATGACAAAAACTGGCAAAAAACGCAAGCCTATAGCCTTACGGTCTTGCACAGCATGCCGTTTTTCATTGTTTTGAGGATTTTTGTGGATTTTTGAGGATTTTCGAAAAATGTCAAAATCTCGAAAAACACTGAATGCTATAGCCTTACATTTTTTCATCGTTTTGAGGATTTTCAAAAAATGACAAAAATGACAAAAATGGCAAAAACGCAAACCTATAGCCTTACGGTCTTGCACAGCATGCCGTTTTTCATTGTTTTGAGGATTTTTGTGGATTTTTGAGCATTTTTGAAATATGTCAAAATCTCGAAAAAACACCAAAGGCTATAGCCTTACGTTTTTTCATCGTTTTGAGGATTTTCAAAAAATGACAAAAATGGCAAAAACGCAAACCTATAGCCTTACGGTCTTGCACAGCATGCCGTTTTTCATTGTTTTGTGGATTTTTGTGGATTTTCGAAAAATGTCAAAATCTCAAAAAACACCAAAGGCTTACGGTCTTGCACAGCATGCCGTTTTTCATTGTTTTGTGGATTTTTGTGGATTTTCGAAAAATGTCAAAATCTCAAAAAACACCAAAGGCTATAGCCTTACGTTTTTCATCGTTTTGAGGATTTTCAAAAAATGAAAAAAAAAAAAAAAAAAAAAAAAAGGCAAAAACGCAAGCCTATAGCCTTACGGTCTTGCACAGCATGTCGTTTTTCATTGTTTTGAGGATTTCTGTGGATTTTTGATCATTTTTGAAATATGTCAAAATCTCGAAAAACACCAAAGGCTATAGCCTTACGTTTTTTCATCATTTTGAGGATTTTCAAAAAATGACAAAAATGGCAAAAACGCAAGCCTATAGCCTTACGGTCTTGCACAGCATGCCGTTTTTCATCGTCTTGAGGATTTTTGTGGATTTTTGAGGATTTTCGAAAAATGTCAAAATCTCAAAAAACACCAAAGGCTATAGCCTTACGTTTTTTCATCGTTTTGAGGATTTTCAAAAAATGACAAAAATGGCAAAAACGCAAGCCTATAGCCTTACGGTCTTGCACAGCATGACGTTTTTCATCGTTTTGAGGATTTTCAAAAAATGACGAAAACTGGCAAAAAACGCAAGCCTATAGCCTTACGGTCTTGCACAGCATGTCGTTTTTCATTGTTTTGAGGATTTCTGTGGATTTTTGAGCATTTTTGAAATATGTCAAAATCTCGAAAAACACCAAAGGCTATAGCCTTACGTTTTTTCATCGTTTTGAGGATTTTCAAAAAATGACAAACTGGCAAAAACGCAATGACAAAAAATGACAAAATGACAAAATCTCGAAAAAACACCAAAGGCTATAGCCTTACGTTTTTGCATCGTTTTGAGGATTTTCAAAAAATGACAAAAATGGCAAAAACGCAAGCCTATAGCTTTATGGTCTTGCACAGCATGCCGTTTTTCATCGTTTTGAGGAATTTTGTGGATTTTTGAGGATTTTCAAAAAATGACAAAATCTCGAAAAACACCAAAGGCTATAGCCTTACGTTTTTTCATCGTTTTGAGGATTTTCAAAAAATGACAAAAATGGCAAAAACGCAAGCCTATAGCCTTACGGTCTTGCACAGCATGCCGTTTTTCATCGTCTTGAGGATTTTTGTGGATTTTTGAGGATTTTCGAAAAATGTCAAAATCTCAAAAAACACCAAAGGCTATAGCCTTACGTTTTTTCATCGTTTTGAGGATTTTCAAAAAATGACAAACTGGCAAAAACGCAATGACAAAAAATGACAAAATGACAAAATCTCGAAAAAACACCAAAGGCTATAGCCTTACGTTTTTGCATCGTTTTGAGGATTTTCAAAAAATGACAAAAATGGCAAAAACGCAAGCCTATAGCTTTATGGTCTTGCACAGCATGCCGTTTTTCATCGTTTTGAGGAATTTTGTGGATTTTTGAGGATTTTCGAAAAATGTCAAAATCTCGAAAAACACCAAAGGCTATAGCCTTACGTTTTTTCATCGTTTTGAGGATTTTCAAAAAATGACAAAAATGGCAAAAACGCAAGCCTATAGCCTTACGGTCTTGCACAGCATGCCGTTTTTCATCGTCTTGAGGATTTTTGTGGATTTTTGAGGATTTTCGAAAAATGTCAAAATCTCAAAAAACACCAAAGGCTATAGCCTTATGTTTTTTGATCGTTTGAGGATTTTCAAAAAATGACAAAAACTGGCAAAAACGCAAGCCTATAGCCTTACGGTCTTGCACATTATGTCGTTTTTCATTGTTTTGAGGATTTTCGTGGATTTTTTTAGGATTTTCGAAAAATGTCAAAATCTCAAAAAACACCAAAGGCTATAGCCTTTGGCATTTTTTCATCGTTTTGAGGATTTTCAAAAAATGACAAAAACTGGCAAAAACGCAAGCCTACAGCCTTACCGTCTTGCACAGCATGCCGTTTTTCATCGTTTTGAGGATTTTTTGTGGATTTTCGAAAAATGTCAAAATCTCGAAAATTTAGAATTTTTTCAAAAATGCTCAAAAATCCTCAAAACGATGAAAAATGGCATGCTGTGCAAGACCATGGACTATAGCCTTTCGTTTTTGCCAGTTTTCGTCATTTTTTGAAAATAGTCGAAAATCCTCAAAATGAGGAAAAGGGTAAGGCCTTACGCTTTTTTCAAAATTTCGACATTTTTCGAAAATCCTCAAAACGATGAAAAATGGCATGCTGTGCAAGACCATGGACTATAGCCTTTCGTTTTTGCCAGTTTTCGTCATTTCTTGAAAATCGTCGAGAATCCTCAAAATGAGGAAAAAAGGTAAGGCTATAGCCTTGCGTTTTTTTTTAAAAAATTCAACATTTTTTGAAAATCCTCCAAAATCCTCAAAATGATGAAAAAAGGCATGCTATGCAAGACCATGCTATAGCCTTGCGTTTTTTCATCGTTTTGAGGATTTTCAGAAAATGACAAAAACTGGCAAAAAAAAAAACGCAAGCCTATAGCCTTACGGCATCATTGATCGGAGCGGAATGGAAGATCAGGCAGCAGAGTTGGTCAGATGGATTGCGTTTATTTCAGCGAAGCAGCAAAGTTTTACAGCAGGCAAAGTTTCCCCCGGAGGCCCCGAGAGAGACACGCAGTGTGACCACCGTAGTGACCACACAGACTGACTGAGGAATCACATTTGACATGGCTTTTATACATTTTACAACAGGAATGGCCTACACATTTACCCAGACGCCAAATGGCGCCATATGCTCTTTGAACTGATGCAAAATACAATCACACATTCAAATTTAAAGTCCTTTGATCATGTCCTTTTGTTATGTCAACAACTTATTGTCTCACCTCGTCTACGTCCTGTCTGCAATCACCAGGGGTCCCCGCCAGAGAGCAGTTCAAAAGGCTTTCTCTATAAGAAAGGGTGATAACAGTATAGGGCCTAATTAACATGGAATGATTCTTATAGCAGTGTTTACTTTTAGATTATGTCATGTAGATTATGAATATTGATTATTCCGATTCTTCACCGTTTTTCATCATTATTTTTCGAGTATTTTTGTGGATTTTTGAGTATTTTCGCAAAATGTCAAAATCTCGAAATCTCGAAAAACGCCAAAGGCTATAGCCTTACGTTTTTATCATTAATTTGAGGATTCTCAAAAAATGACAAAAAATGACAAAAACTGGCAAAAAACGCAAGCCTTACGGTCTTGCACAGCATGCCGTTTTTCATCGTTTTGAGGAATTTTGTGGACTTTTGTGGATTTTTGAAAAATGTCAAAATCTCGAAAAACACCAAAGGCTATAGCCTTACGTTTTTTCATCGTTTTGAGGATTTTCAAAAAATGACAAAGACTGGCAAAACGCAAGCCTACCGCCTTATGGTTTGAACAGCATGCCGTTTTTCATCGTTTTGAGGATTTTTGTGGATTTTAGAGGATTTTCGAAAAATGTCAAAATTTCAAAAAAAAAAAAAAAAAAACTCAAGGCTATAGCCTTACCGTTTTTTTTTGAGGATTTTTGAAGATTTTCAAAAATAAACGGGAAGGCTCAAATATGATGAAAACCTTGTAGTAAAGACCAACAAGCCATCAAAAACAAATGACTGACTTATAGCCACAATACAACTCTAGATTTTAGAAGGGGATGATACGAATGGGAAATGAGTAAAAAAAAAAAAAGAGTTATGACTATGACTTAACTGGAGCAAAAAGAATATACTTACAAACAGCCCATTCTGGAAGTTAACTAAATAACAAAGCAACAAAACGAAGGAACACAACCTTTCAGTTCGGAAGTTGGGAAGACAATGAGCTGTTGGCTATGGCTCCTCTTAAGGCCCAACCAGACTACAGGATTGCACATTCCAACTTTCGGCCGGAAGTGTGACGTCACGTCCTCCTTTTTTGAATGGGTTTCAATGGGAACTTACGGCTAGTTCCTGTCTGAATTTCGGCCGCGGGCGGGTCTTTCCTGCTGCCTGGCCGCTGTCCGAAATTCAGACAGGAAGTAGCAGGAAGTGCCCATTCAAACCCATTCAAAAAAGGAGGACGTGACGTCACACCCCGGTCCGAGGCTTGGACTGTGCAATATGTATGTAGATGCACCCTTATAGCCTGACACTACTCATGCAATCATCATCAACTACAGCTGGGACAGGGCAGACACTAGTTTACTGCAAGCATATAACAGGCATCCCTTTACCAAACCGTAAAATCTCTTACGGATATTACACTGCATGCACTGCTTGTGTATATTAGGAGCAGAAAAAGAATTTTCACAAACTAGCAATTTGCATTGGGTTATAAAAGCGGCATTTTTTGTTGAAAACAAATTTGCTTCTGAACTTTTGTCCGTATGGGGCCAAAGTTCACATGTAGAGTGGTTCATGCAAATTGATCTAAAGTCCAGGCAGAAAATAAGGTGTAAGCATTTTTCAAACTGCTTAAAATGGTGGAAAACTCTGAGGGTGGAGTTTACCGGTCAAAGTGACACATGTGTTTCGCACGAGTCAAGGAACATGTAGAAACAAGTCCCATGACTATTGGCCAAACGAGGCATGAGTTATACCTGTTCAAATGTTTCAGTTTCCAAAAATTGCTATAGCGCCTCCATTTGACCAATTGGAGTAAGAATGGTTTCAGTGCTATGTGGTATCCCCCTCAACACAACTGTAAAATTTCATAACAAGATTACGATGCATGTGTGGATTAGGGGCAATAGAAGAATTTTCACAAACCAGCAATTTTCATTGTTTCATAAAAATGTATTTTTTCACTTAAAATGTACTTCCATTTTTTTGTTCATAAGGCTACAAAGTTCATGTGTAGATCATTTCCATGCATTTTGATCAAAGACTGTAGGAGGAGAGGCATTTTTGTTTTGTTCTTCATATAATTCAAGCTGGCAGGTCATCTAAAGGTCAGAAGTTGTTCGACATAAGGAGGCACATAAGTGAATATATTACTTTGCCAACGGTCAAGCGGTTCATGAGTTATGAGTATTCAAAGTTTGCATTTTTCACCGTTTAGCATCACCCTCTACCACGTTTCGTGAAAACCGACTGCAGCCAGAAAGAACAGCTATTTTTGGCAGAAGGAGAAGGAGGAGAAGAATAAAAAATGACAAAAACAAGAGAGGGAAGTCAAGTCTTCTTCGTGGACTGCTTGATCCCTTAAAAATAGACATTTTATACTGTAGTGTACTGGATATACTGCATGTGCGACCTTTGGTTTCGATCCTGTTGTCACCTTGTACATCCACCAGAGGGTAGTGTGGGGTTACTTTTAGAATAGAGAGAGTGAGTTTTGTTCAACTATAGGCTACAGACCTTCATGTTCTGTCATTGTAGTCTTGTCTTGTTAAGTGAAATACCACTTTAATTCTTTAATCACAACTTAATAATGTACAGCTCAAACATGACCGGTATTGTTACAATCTAGATCTGTACCCGCTCTGAACATTTCAATCTTTTATAGTGTTTGCTAATACTATTCCATTGTTTTATCTATTAATTGCTCTGGTAGCCTTGTCGTGCAGACACACTATGACTGTGCCTTTGGAAAGAGAAGGCTCGGCGTGCAGTGCTGGCGCAGAGAGATGAGAAGTGGAGGCAAAGACGGAAGGACCAGAAATCAAAGGCAAAGGAGGCCCACAATCACAGAGCGGAGCAGCCCAGAAACGAGGCGGAACAGGGAAAAGGGAAAAGAGTACGTTTTCAAAGGCTGTATAACACTGCTTTGTGAAATACAAAATACTAAACTTCAGCCATAAAGTTGCCAAAAAGAAATCAGTCTGCTGGAGTCTAAACATTTCAAGGCGGCAACACAATATCAAGAAGACATGGGAGCAATGCAAAACAAAATACAATACATCAATATATTTTTTTCAGAAAATATACAAATGAAGGCCTATCACACACACACACACACACACCCCCCCACACACCCCCCCACCCCCCCACACACCCACCCACCCACCCACCCCCCACACACACACACACACACACACACACACACACACACACACACACACACACACACACACACACACACACACACACACACACACACACACAACACACACACACACACACACACACACACACCACACACACACACACACACACACACACACACACACACACACACACACACACACACACACACACACGTTTTTTGCTGGTTTTAGCAATACAAAAAGAAGGTCCCCTGATCCACCCATCAAGACCTTTGCTGACTTCTCTCTTGACTTGGTTCACCAAAGCTAGCACCAACTGGGATAAGATCCACATTGTTTTAGAGACAGCATCAAGAATCACCTGAGAGGGAGAGAAGAGTGATCTTCCGTGTGATCATTAAGAGGCCCCAAAACAGTAAATAGCAGTGGTGCACATGGTACTTTTCACTGTTATTTTCAAGGGGTTTATTCATTTGGTGTCAAGAAGACGTGTCAATAAGAAATAAGAACCCCAAAAGCCCTAAACCATCATGATATGGTACATTATTGCAAGTGTTTGTATTTATTTGCTATGTTGTTATTTTGGCTGTTTATCATTTTCAAGCAATCCCTTGTTGTAAATCCTGCTGAAATTACCTGAATATCGCAAACCTACTGTATATGTGTATGTGCAGACACTATGCGCAGTGTAAGGGCGCATAGTGCAGTGTTTCTAGATCTCTTTCAGCAGTCGGCTGACAGGGTGAACAAGCAAGATATCAACCAAACTTGCAACAGCCAAGACACCCACCTGTCCCTTTAGCCGAGACAGGTGGGTGTTAGGGATGTGGAAAAAAAAGTCGGAAATCGACTTGATTGTCGACACGTGTTCACAGCGACACAAAAAAGTACAAGTCGACAAATCGCCTCTTTTTTCTTTTTCATATTAATGATTTTTATTTTGTATTCTTTGTAATTTCTTGTTTACCACCGACAAGATGAGAGCAGCCGTTCGTGAAATGTCACTGCTCTCTTATCAAATCTCGAGCTCCAAAGCTCGACTCTTTGGAGGGCGGCGTGCGCTCAAACTTGATGTTTTTTTGTTTGTTTTTTTTAGCTTTTGCCGTAGCCAGGGCAACATTTTGCGTTGGGTCCCGCGGGCGCCGCTGCAGGCTAAAAATAATAATAATAATAATAAAAAAAACGACCGACATGTCGACATTGGGCCGCGACATGTCGAAATTCCAAATATGTGTCGATTAACATCCCTAGTGGGTGTAGAGGGAGCCTCATTTGGTGACGAGTGGGGCTACTAATTTGCCACTTCTTTCATGTTTTGTCCATCTCATGTGTCTTTTTAGTTTAGCCATTTCAATAAAGCCTTTACCACAAATTGAACAAACAAAGGGCCTTTCAACACCCTCAGTCCCTGCGTGAATCTTCATATGTCTTTTTAGTTTAGAGTTTTCAATAAAGCCTTTGCCACACATTGAACAAGACCAGGGCTTTTCACCAGTATGAGTCATCATGTGCTTTTTTAGATCGCCCTTGTGACCAAAGCCTTTGCCACAGACCGTACAAATATGGGGCTTTTCGCCTGTGTGAATCCTCATGTGTGTTCTCAGATGATTCATTTGATTATAGCCTTTACCACAAACTGTACAAGTAAAAGGCTTTTCCCCTGTATGAGTCCTCATGTGATCTTTCAAATGGCCCATGTGAAGGCAACCTTTACCGCAAACAGTGCAAGAAAGGGGCTTTTCCCCTGTATGAATCAGTTTGTGCCTCTTGAGATGTTCCCTTTGGGAAAACGTTCGGCCACACTCTTTACAGCTAAAGTCATCATCACTGTCTTCAGTATAAAATTCTGAACTGCGGGACGATAGGAGTTGGTCATCAGCAGTTGGTTGTGACGTTCCACAGTGCTGTACGACGTCACCTTGTGTTTTCAAGTGGTGAGTTGAGGCGCTGGCTACAGGCTCTATCCTGCTGTTTTCATTATGTAAACCTTTTACGTCTACTATTGTCAACCTTGACGTTTTATGGCCCTCTGGTCTTTGAAGTAGCTCCTCATGTTCCTCTTTGATTTGTGGAGGTTCTGGTTGCTCCTCATGTTCCTCTTTGATTTGTGGAGGTTCTGGATGCTCCTCATGTTCGTCTTTGATTTGTGGAGGTTCTGGTTGCTCCTCAGGCTCCTCTTTGATTTGTGGAGGTTCTGGTTGCTCCTCAGGCTCCTCTTTGATTTGTGGAGGTTCTGGTTGCTCCTCATGTTCCTCTTTGATTTGTGGAGGTTCTGGTTGCTCCTCAGGCTCCTCTTTAATCTGTGGGGGTTCTGGTTGCTCTAGGCCTAGGAAGAACAAGAGAAAAGCTTTAAAGGTTTGAACTTTTTTCCCTTCTGTCATAGTGATTAACTCTGATTTATAGCTTTAGTAGTTGGAAGAGCTATTCCCAAACCATGATCTACGGTATCCTAATTTATTTAAGACATTTGTTATCTGCAGCAACTAATATAACTTTCATACTAAACTGCGACAATGGGCAATTTGAGATAAAGTTTCATCCCAAATTGTTTAGTATTGTTTGCTCAATTTCTTGATTTTTTTTAGCTTGGAGATTTACAGTACATTTCAAGCACAACTAAATACAATCCAATAAAGCAATGTCAAGACATTTAGAGACGTACAAATGTTGATTATTCCAAAGCCAGAAGGAGCAAAGCGAAAAATAAAAAACACAAAGATTGGAACTGGGTGGGTGGGCGAAACAGAGGCTAGTTTACAATTACAGCCGGTGCCCTTTGAGAGTGGCTTTAAAGGAATTCAAGGGATTTGCATGTCTAAATGACTGTTGGTAGGGCGTTCCACATTTTGGTGGCAAATAATTTTGTCCCTTGTTTGTGCCAAATATGGTGCACATGGTTCGTTGTTTGTAATAACTAGGACCTTACCCGTTTAATATGTGAATTCCAAATCATGCAAAGTGTGGGTAATGTGATGTACTAATCATTTCAATAATGTAAGTGGGTTGAGGAACAATTGTTTTAATGTAGGCCTATATTGTAACATGGGAAATGGTAAATCAGTTGTGGCAAGGCGTACAGAAAAATGGTGATAATGTTGTTGCATAAAAACGGTTATTTCTGTGGACATCATGAAGTATTACTCCAAGGGTTTATCTCTGTTTATCGGAATCTTCCTCAAACATAAGTTGTCAGAACCTGTTATGATTAGCTGGTTGTGTTTTATGACTGAATGGTAATCTTTGGTGCTGCGTGGCAGCTGTGTTCTTAACTTCTTTGCTGCATCATGTTTCAGTACATCTGGTTAACCAACTTTCCATCATTTAGCCTGGGGACCACTTGGAATGCTCTCAGGGACCACTGGTGGTCCCCAGATCACTGGTTGAAAACCACGGTGTTAGTGTAGAGTCGACACGTGTGTACACGCACGCATAGAAAAAAAGTTGGCCTGGGGACCACCTGGAATCCTCTCAAGGACCACTGGTTGAGAACCACTGAGTTAAGCCATTAGTGCAGAGGCGAAGGGAGACACCGTGTGTACGTCGCTGTGTTGTGGAACAGCGGTCGTTGTGAGACAGATAATCGACGCTATGTTTTTTTTCCTGTGAGTAGCTGCGCTCCTGCAGTAACCACTGAGGAAATGCGAGGCTGCATGGAGGATCGGCAATTCGTTGTATGTCTCACTCGTGTCTATGCGAGAGTCAGCGCTGTTCCTTTCTCTTATAATCATGGTGGATTATATCGTTATATTCCGTGTTGGTGTCGAACGACGAAACACTTAAGGGAAGATCGAGCGTGCCGCGGTGGGTGGAGAAGTTAGGCTACTATCGGGTTTGAGAGAGAGAGAGATGGGCCGGTCGGGTTTGAGAGAGAGAGATGGGCCGGTCGCTTGTGACGTGTGTATGATAGGGGCGGGGGCACTTTCCCCATATAAACGAATGGGGAAATTGTCATGCACAAATAAATTCATTATAAATCAACGGTGTGTTAATTTGGCAAAAGGGCTTCGTCACTCTCTTCATGATATTATGGTGAACGGCTGTGTGAAAACTTACAGCGATTGGTGGTGCCATCGCTGAGTTATTTGTGTTTCAGACATTCAGACAGACATTTGCTTAGTTATAGTATTGATTGAATATAATTGTATATAAATACAGCCATCTAGAGTGCTATTACAAAACTGATTTACATTCACACCTAAAGTAGAAGAAATTATTCCATATAGAAAATAGGATCGTCAAATCATTACATTGACTGTTTATCTGCTATGCCATCACTCTCACGTCGGTCAAGTTTGGTTAAGTTGTTACAAATGTGAATAAAACATACTTATCCTGTACAGCATTACAACGGACTGCATCCTTGCATCAAGGAGCCCATAACCCTCGTCCATCTCTTGCTGTTCCTCTGACAATGTAGAAAATGTTTTGGAGGCACTTCTCTCTTCACACTGTAGATCTCCCCCTGTGTTCTGTGGAAATCACCAATAAGAATATTTAGTTTAGAAAAGTGCCCTTCTGGGCACAGGTCTCCACCAGGCCAGGTCGGGCCAGGAAAAATATTTTTAGGCTATAATGGGTTTGTATAGGAAGGGGTTGGGGCAAGTAACATGAACAATGTCCAGTGATTGGCAGTAGCTTGTTACAAGTAGCTAAACTACATAGCTTAACTACATTTTCCTGTAACTTGTAGTGTAGCTTACTACATTTGTTCTGGGAATAGCTTGTAGTGAAGCTACACTACTTGTTTCGAGTAGCTTGTAGTGAAACTACACTACTTGTTTCGAGTAACAAGGATTGTAGCTTACTACATTTTCCCCCACACATTTTCAAATTCCACCCATTTTTAATGGGTAGAAAACCTCTAATATACATCCCAAAACTTAAATATGCCACCATCCTATGTTCAAACCCTCGCTAAATTATTATCAATATGATTTTTACCCATATTATTTTATTATTATGATTATTATCTAGAAAGTTGTGCATTAAGTTGATATATATATATATTATATATATATATATATATATATATATATATATATATATATATATATATATATATATATAATTTACAATTTACAATTTAGGCATTTAGCAGACGCTCTTAATCCAGAGCGACTTACAATGGTGAAAAGTTTACAATTTAATCTGGATTTACACTACATTTTACAACATACAATGAAGCGCTAAAAACATTGTCATACATTGGGCAACCTATATAAGTCATTGCAGCAAGTACTGTGGGTTGGTATATAATACAAGTGCTATGGGTTGAGATGGAGTCTGAAGAGGTGTGTCTTAAGACTGCGGCGGAAGATAGGTAGTGAGTCTGAGGTCCTGATTGCAGGGGGAAGTTCATTCCATAGTTTTGGGGCCAGGAGGGAGAAGAGCTTGGGGCGCGTGGAGCGTTGTCCAGGCGTTTTTAGTGGGGCTACTGCCAGCTTCCCAGTGTCGGCTGATCGGAGTGCGCGGGAGGGCTTGTAGGGTTTTATGAGGCCACTGAGGTAAGGTGCAGTCAAACCTTTGGTTGCTTTGAATGCAAGCGTGAGAGTTTTGAACACTGTGCGTGCAGCGACTGGGAGCCAATGGAGGGAGCGGAGAAGCGGAGTGACATGTGAGAATTTGGGCTGGTTAAAGACCAGACGGGCTGCAGCATTTTGGATCAATTGGAGGGGCTTAAGTGCACATGCCGGTAGGCCAGTAAGGAGGGAGTTACAGTAGTCCAGTTTAGATATGACTGTTGTCTGGATGAGAAGCTGGGCTGAATCTTGGGTGATGAAGGGTCTAATCCGTCTGATGTTGTGGAGTGTGAACCTACAGGATCGGGTGACAGCTGCGATGTGTGTTTTAAATGAGAGCTGGCTGTCCAGGACAATACCAAGGTTTTTCGCCGTAGGGGCTGAGGTTACCATGGCGTTATCAACAGATATGGTTAACTCCTGCAAGGGGGAGGACTTAGCGGAGGAAAAATAGTATATATATATATATATATATATATATATATATATATATATATATATATATATATATATATATATATATATATATATATATATATTATTTAGTGCTGATGTAGCAAGCTACATCAAGCTACTTTTGTCGTGTAGCTTGTAGTGTTGCTTGCTACAATTTTCTGGCGATAGCTTGTAGTGTAGCTTAGCTACATTTTTTTTTCCAGAGTAGCAAGTAGTGTAGCTTATGAACGGTCATATCTGAACATATCTCCATATTAATCAGTAGTTCCCTAATGTGCTTAATCTGAAGTTGACCATTATGCCAACCACAAGTGCCTGCTATATTTGGCCTAAAAGAACAGGACACTATTCACCACAGGGTTCCACAGGGCATCCCCAACAGCTGAGTTGACACCTCTACCTCTCCTGACATCATCCTAAACGTTTGTTTATAACTATCTGGAGCTAAGTATACTGACAGCTTGCCTGTCACTCAGAAAATACGTGTCATTGATTGGCTAAGATGTTTGCCTGCCTCTATTCTAACATGAATATACTCTGCTGTAACTGAGAGAGAGGACAGACACACACTTTTCTTTTTTGTGGGAGACTGCTAGCATCTTGTGCATGGTGACACCTAGCTCTGGTCCAGAGCTCCACTGCTTCTGAGTCTGACTTGCATTGGAGCTCTGTTGGTCTCCGTGCATTCGGCCATTACTGCACCCGACCAGCCTCTCTTCTCTAGTGGATATATAAAGAACGTTTTACCTACTCACCAAAATAAACACGTCTTGTGTCATTAGAAAGCCTACTTACCTTGGTGGAAACACTCTTAGCCCCCCACCACACGGATAAAATGGACTTTTTGGCCAAAACGCGATCGTTTTTCACCGGAAAAACAACCAGGATTTGCGCCCTCTACCGATATTGCCAATAGAAAAGTTCCATAGGAAATATTTTTCCTTCAGTGAAAAACGATCGCGTTCTGGCCAAAAGGTCCATTTTATCCGTGTGGTGGGGGGCTCAGAGTGCTACCACCAAGGTAAGTAGGCTTTCTAATGACACAAGACGTGTTTATTTTGGTGAGTAGGTAAAACGTTCTTTATACACTCAACAAAAATATAAACGCAACACTTTTGTTTTTGCTCCCATTTTTCAGGGGATGGACTTAAAGCCCTAAAATTCATTCCAGATATACAATATAACCATTTCTCTCAAACACTGTTCACAAATCTGCCTAAATGTGTGATATTGAGCACTTATGCTTTGTTAAGATAATCCATCCCACCTCACAGGTGTGCCACATTAAGATGCAGATGTGACATCATGATTAGTGCACAGGTGTACCTCAGACTCTCCACAATAAAAAGACACCCTGAAATGTGCAATTTTTTCTTTGCCTTATTGGGTGTATGGGCCTCCGAACCAGTCAGTATCTGGTGTGACCATCATTTGCCTCATGCAGTGCAACACATCTTCTTTGCATAGAGTTGATCAGATTGTCAATTGTGGCCTGTGGAATGTTGCTCCACTCCTCTTCAATGGCTATGTGAAGTTGCTGGATATTAGTGGGAACTGGTATGCACTGTAAAAATGGTAATAACACAATATTACCACATTATTACCATTTCGACAGTGCATACCAGTTCCCACTAATATCCAGCAACTTCACATAGCCATTGAAGAGGAGTGGAGCAACATTCCACAGGCCACAATTGACAATCTGATAAACTCTATGCGAAGAAGATGTGTTGCACTGCATGAGGCAAATGATGGTCACACCAGATACTGACTGGTTTGGAGGCCCATACACCCAATAAGGCAAAAGAAAATTGCACATTTCAGGGTGTCTTTTTATTGTGGAGAGTCTGAGGTACACCTGTGCACTAATCATGATGTCACATCTGCATCTTAATGTGGCACACCTGTGAGGTGGGATGGATTATCTTAACAAAGCAGAAGTGCTCAATATCACACATTTAGGCAGATTTGTGAACAGTGTTTGAGAGAAATGGTTATATTGTATATCTGGAATGAATTTTAGGGCTTTAAGTCCATCCACTGAAAAATGGGAGCAAAAACAAAAGTGTTGCGTTTATATTTTTGTTGAGTGTATATCCACTAGAGAAGAGAGGCTGGTCGGGTGCAGTAATGGCCGAATGCACGGAGACCAACAGAGCTCCAATGCAAGTCAGACTCAGAAGCAGTGGAGCTCTGGACCAGAGCTAGGTGACACCTTCATTTAGAGTGTGGGGCCTTCTGCCCTGGGCCTATACTGTCATGCTCATACTCAAAGCTTTTTGTTCAATAAAAGAGTCCGACTGAGCAACAGAGAAACCTCTCCTGCCTTCTTTCCTCATCATGGCGACAGACACAAAGGGAGCGGGTCCACTTGGTACAGATACCACACTTACTATATTTTCCCAGTAACTTGCCCATCACTGACAATATCTAAATACTGAGTGAATGGAATGGAGATTCTTAGGTACTTAGATCAGTCCCCGACTCAGCTGTCTGGCGTGTTCACACGAGACTGAGTATAGACTATAGACCAGGGGTGGGCAATTATTTTCCCCAAGGGCCAAATGAGATACATAAAATATTGTGGAGGGCCAAGACTAAAGGCTGAACTAAAGTCTGTGTAATATTAATTTAATTTCAAGATAAAAGTAAGAGTAAGACCAAGCATTTTGACACCAGGGCCCACTATTTATTCAGTATTTGAGCCACGGACCACCATTTGATGACATTTTAGCCCCACAGATCCCAAAACTTTCGTCAAGATTTCTTTTGTTTTTGTCCACAATTCCAGGCTGGATTTGGGAAACAAAACAGGATAGCAAAAATGACCATTCTCTTACATTTTCTGATTGTGTAGACTTTGGGCTAATTCAGATGATGAATATTTTAACTCTTGAGAGTGTAAAAATGAAACCAAATGGACCCGCAAGGGTCCATTTGGTTTCATTTATACGCTCTCAAAGAGTTACATCTGGTTAACCAACTTTCCATATTCAACTTGGAACTCTCTCAAGGACCACTGGTGGTCCCCGGACCATTGGTTTAAAACCCTTTCAGGGGCCGGTCAGAGTCAGCCAAAGGGCCGCATTTGGCCCCCGGGCCGCATAATGCCCAGGTATGCTATAAGACCATAAAATGACCAAAAGTGAAATACCCCTTTAAACTGAGGCAAGACTGAGGAGCAGGCGAGTTGCAACATTATTTGCAATCACAACTCTGAACTGAGCAGCGCGTTCCCACATTTTGCGATACAAACAAGTTTTTAGCTGTCTTCCAAATTTTTATCTGACAAGTCGCTCACTTGAATACTTCACACGCACAACATACCAGTTCAGCTAGACGTCCTCATGCGTGTCCATCCATGTGCGCCACGGTGTAAATCAGCGGTGCTACAAGCTCACGTTGCGTAGTGACACGCTGTGAGCTTGTATAGCTGCGTTAAATTAAAGTTCAAGCCGGCTATTATGTTTGAGAATCACACAGCTTCCTTTACTAACACAAGTTACAAAACTTAGCGTAAAATCATCAGAACGACAACAAACACACTCTGTGTAGTAGTAGTGGAAGTAGCAGTAGTAGACTGAAGTAATAGATCACAGATAAATCGATCCCACACATCAGAAGTAGTCCAGGCAAAATAGCGTTTCAAGTGGAATAAATTGTAACAAGGGATTTTTCTTCACAGATCATTTCTTTGAGGTCTCCAGAACAACATATTAAAAGTCCCGAAAAATCCCAGTTGCGCAAATATGTTTAATTTCATAAAGTAATATATATATATATCGGCTCCAATGGAGTGATAGCCCCGCCCCCTTCCTATACAAACCCATTATAACTTAAAACTCCATTTTAACCATGATGGATTATTCAAAAACAACCCATCTTTTTTCTGGTGACTGATATTGTCCTCCTAATACGTGAGAGGACCGTGGAATTTCATTCACAGGTTTCAGTTATTTTTAAAATATTGTTTTGGAAAATGTAGCTGCCTCCATATCTGGGCATGCCCACCCAAATGAATATTAAAAAAATAAATAATTGAAACCTGTAAACGAAATTCCACTGCCCTCACCTTTTTCTGGTGACTGATATAGTCCTCCTAATATGTGAGAGGGCAGTGGAATTTCATTTACAGGTTTCATTTTTTTTATTTTATTTGTTATAATGGGTTTGTATAGGAAGGGGGCGGGGGCTATCACTCCATTGGAGCCTATATATTCTATTACTTTATGAAATTAAACATATTTGCGCAACTGGGATTTTTCGGGACTTTTAATATGTTGTTCTGGAGACTTCAAAGAAATTATCTGTGAAAAAAAATCCCTTGTTACAATTTATTCCAATTTTAGGTAAAACATGAGCTAAGATTACTGGCCTAAAGGGCAACAAAAGTATTATGCATCGAGCACAGCACAGTCAAACGGCGTTTGCATAACCAACAGCAACAGCTGTCTACTCAATAGCCTTCTCGATGGCTTATCTGATTATCAAATATAACCAGATGATCATGGTAAAAAAAAATACAAGGAACAAATCACACTGAAAGATTATACATGTGGGAAAATCCCACATGTAACCAGACAAGTAAAGACAAGAAAACTGTCTTGCAGCATGATGAAACCATAAGTTCCTTAATAAATGAAGTACTTTTGATGTCCTCGTTGTTGTACTATGGTCTCTACCAGTGTTTCTGAAGCATAAAAAGGGTCCCCAGTTTGGTATGCATTGCGGCACAACCCCCCACGTCTATGAAACAAAATTAATAATCTTTTTAGCGCAAGTGAGATCCCCACCCCCCTTTAAAAAATATATATTTCACAACGGAACAACTCAATAAAGCATGTTTTCGTGCTTTCGTGCTTTTTTGCAGCCTGATATAAAATTGACTGCGTTAGCGTCCACATCTTTATTTCAAGGCTCTAGGAGAGACTGCCTTTGTACAGACCCGCAAATGATGGCCTCTTTGGAACCCCTACTTTTTAAGCTGTCATGCATATGCACAGTTTTTACAGAGGCATTTAAGACACAGAGAATGCCCATATGGTAGTAGCCTTCCGTAGATTCTCATTAACTCTCATTTACTGTAGGATGGTGCCGGTTTGACCAGATCCAAACTGTTCATTTGAGGGACACAACTGTTGCATGTGTGGGACAAGTGGAGTGTGGAAACGGGACAAAAGGTCCCGTTCAAGATTCCATTTCACACAGCAAAAACAGCTGATCTAAAATCAAAAATAGCTGATCTACGATCTCAAAACGCTTCGCACTGCGACGCGTTTTGAGATCGTAGATCAGCTATTTTTGATACGACAGTATGCGATGTGGCCTCTCTAGAGTGAGTGTGGAAATATAGTGGTACCACATGTGGGAATTATTAAAAAAAAAAACATAGCAAGAAATGATACAACAGAAATCAAACTATTAGGGCACTACAAATTATTATATTAGGGCATTTTGAACACTGATGTCTGTCAGTCACAATGTGGGACAGAGTCTCAATTTGTGGGACGCTTGAAAATGAGGGACTGTCCCACGCAAAGAAGGACATCTGGTCGCCCTACTGTTTGCATGCAACAACACAGTGTTTCTGTCAGTAGGTGTATGGTATCTGTACTTCGCTGTACTCCTTTGAGGAATTATGGATAGGATGTGTGTTGTTTATACTGCCTGAATTCAACCCGCTCACCTTCTGAACCTACAAACACCAAGAGTGTGACATCAATAAACCAACACACAGTGCTTCGAATTCCTCAATGTGTTCCTACATGTGGGCTTGGAAGATGAACTGGCCTGTCATCTGCCTCACACAGGGCCTACCGGCTGCAGGATTGCACATTCCAACTTTTGGCCGGGGTGTGACGTCACATCCTCCTTTTTTGAATGGGTTTCAATGGGAACTTCCGTCTAGTTCCTGTCTGAATTTCGGCTGCGGGCGGGTCCCAAGAGGCCAATGGCTAGAGCAGCGGTCGGCAACCCAAGATGTTGAAAGAGCCATTTTCGACCCAAAATTAAATTCAAAATCTGTCTGGAGCCGCATTTTATTTTTTTCCTCAAAGAAAAATCATTAACATGGTGAAACACAACCTTTCTTCAGAAATGGAGTTTCTAAAAAAAATATAAAGGAGTTTTACAGAACTCCATTTCTAGTCCACACAACATCTCTAAGGTATATTAATGACATAGTAAACTGAGTAAACCTTTGAAAATGGGTGGTTCAGATTGAAAGCTCCACCTCTGATAACTGCCGGGCTTTTTTGACATGGCCAAGTGCTACTTTAACTGGCAACTGTCAGACAGCGCAACGCGTTCTGGGTGACTGAAATGTTTATATTATTTTGGTGTGGATCACCCCAGTGTGTGTATGTAATAATGCTACAGCCACTGAGCCACTAGGGCTGTGTTCTAGAGCCCAGTGTGTATGTAATAATGCTACAGCCACTGAGCCACTAGGGCTGTGTTCTAGAGCCCAGTGTGTATGTAATAATGCTACAGCCACTGAGCCACTAGGGCTGTGTTCTGGAGCCGCATGCGGCTCCTGAGCCGCAGGTTGCTGACCCCTGGGCTAGAGGGTCATAGTTACGTTGCTTCCTGACTCTAGAAGGAGGGGCAGGTACAATATTAGGAGACGGGAAGTATGTTGGAGTCTATTCATTTCCAATGGTAGAATGAACGTGAACACAACTTGTGATCCATTCCTTCACTCCATGGACACTGAACTAAATATTGGACCCGATGATCAAAAGGCATATATTATTTACAACATATTCATACTAAAATGGCTTCTATTAGCTAAACAAATCAGAAGAAATTTAACTTTGTTATCAATTATTCTTTATCCCACCAACCAACTCTCGCGAGATTTGCTAGGAGTCCGGAAGAGTCTCTTTATAATCTGCAATGTGACATACGACAGATAGGGGGCTCTGACAGAAACCATGACTACTTAGGAGACCATTTGTAGGCTTTGTAGTCCATGTCGCCTATATAGTGGTGCTTTTCCCTTTTCTCCCATTCTCCTCTTCTTCACCTCCCTAGGAAATAAGGTAGGGTCGGGGCTGTCATCTAGTGTGACGTAGTTCCCCTGAGGAGTTTTTGTTGGAATTTGCAGGCTGCCTAGTAAACAGGCTCAGAAACTTTGAAGATGGAAGGGTTGTCAGGAGACAAGATAGCCAATCAGAAAGTCATCATGGCATTGCTAAGAGCCCAGATCAGCCAATCAGATTGCCGGTACAAAAGCCATCCCAATGCTCAGAGGTTGGAGAACAATGAGCCCTTCTCAACACCACACCCTTTGGGGCGGGGTTTAGTCAATGTCCAATGACAATCCAAATAGGATGTCATTGTCCTCTGCTGAGGACAGTGATATTTAGGACCATTTGTTTGTCATCCTCATCAACCTTTGAGTCATGCAGGATTGTCTGGTATCAGTGCCAGGAAGTTTAGTGGCTTTTAGTTTTTTCCCCTCTCTTTCCTCCTTTCTTTTTTATTTATTTATGTATTACCTTGACATGATGTACTGTATCTACTGTTTTCAGAAAATTATTTGACCATTTTCTGATTATTTTGTTTGTAACTTGATACCACGGCGTGGGAAGCTTCCCATATGCACTCCATATTACTGAAGTATAAGATGGAGCGTGACATACAGACACAAGCAAGCACAGATATTTTTGCCTGGCTTACACACTCAGGGGTTGACATTAAGGTCTCCGAGGCACTTGCCCATCGGGCAAGTGCAAGTCAGGTTCTACTTGCCCTCAGGTCATGGTCACTTGCCCCCCAGGTTCCAGGTGGTCCCCAGTTTAGTTGGTTAACCAGATGTAACTCTTGAGAACGTAAAAATGAAACCAAATGGACCCTTGCGGGTCCATTTGGTTTCATTTTTACACTCTCAAGAGTTAAAATTCATCAGCCCCAAGTCTACACAACTAGAGAATGTAGAAGATTAGGTCATTTTGATGCAATGAGTGCAATGACTGCCTTCAAGACAAATTTATCTTGTGTTGTGTTGTAGTGCACTAAGTTGCACACTTGCCCGATCGGGCAACCAGGTAGCAGTCTTCACTTGCCCCACCATTTTTTTTTACTTGCCCCGGGCAAGCGGGCAAGTGTTAGTGTCAAGCCCTACACAGTAATCAACACCCTCAACCAAATGCTAGAAATGTCTCAATCAGGTTGAATTCTATAGTTTTAAAGGAAAAATGATTAACAATTTAACATGCTCTCAGGCAGCTCTTCTAATACTGTTCTAGTAGTAACTTTCATAATTGTGCATAATTGTGTAACTTTTTTTCAGTGGCTTGTGTTACTATTAGCAAGCCGGCCTGTGGTTAATTAATTATAGAGCATGTTTTGAAAAGATCTCTAGAGTCTAATTCCTCTCATTAATTTCATTGGAAATTAATTAATCTTCCAGCAGTGCACCTGAAACTGTTGTGGCAGTATTTCATCAGCCCTGGGCTGCATGTCATCAGTGGTAGACACGCCCACCTGGGTGTCGTCTGTTTTTGGCACATGATCTGAATAAACAAAGACCAGAACTATAAGCTATGGATACTCAGTGATGGGCAGTAGCTTGTTACAAGTAGCTAAGCTACATAGCTTAACTACATTTTTCCGTAACTTGTAGTGTAGCTTGCTACATTTGTTCTGGGAATAGCTTGTAGTGAAGCTACACTACTTGTTTGTGAAGTTGCTGGATATTAGTGGGAACTGGTATGCGCAGTAGAAATGGTAATAATGTGGTAATAATGTGTTATTACCATTTTGACAGTGTGTACCAGTTCCCATTAATATCCAGCAACTTCACACAGCCATTGAAGAGGAGTGGACCAACATTCCACAGGCCACAATTGACAATCTGATAAACTCTATGCGAAGAAGATGTGTTGCACTGCATGAGGCAAATGGTGGTAACACCAGATACTGACTGGTTCGGAGTCCCATACCCCCAATAAGGCAAAAGAAAACTGCACATTTCAGGGTGGCCTTTTATTGTGGACAGTCTAAGGTACACCTGTGCACTAATCATGATGTCAAATCTGCATCTTGATGTGGCACACCTGTGAGGTGGGATGGATTATCTTAACAAAGCAGAAGTGCTCAATATCACACATTTAGGCAGATTTGTGAACAGTGTTTGAGAGAAATGGTTATATTGTATATCTGGAATGAATTTTAGGTCTTTAAGTCTATCCCCTGAAAAATGGGAGCAAAAACAAAAGTGTTGCGTTTATATTTTTGTTGAGTATATTATGCCACCGATGTGGAATGCCTTATTAACAGCCAGTCAAAAGTGTACGTGACTCAGACTCCTTACCCTCCTTCAAAACCACCGAAAAAAACAAACAAACAAAACAAACAAACAAACAAACATCTGTCTGCCATTTTCAGGATCCAAAGTCCCAGACAAGACTTCTAATGTGTCATTGAAATGAGCCCACACTGAGTCTCTGTAAACCAGTCAATCCATCGATCTACATTTAAGTATCACAATGGAAATCTTTCAATACTTTGTGACAGATACAATTGGTATAATGTGCATTTACTGTATATAGCATAGTAGTTTTATCCAAACCACTTTACAATGACAGTGCAATTGTTTGTTCATTTATATTCAACTTTTACCAATGTAATCAATGGATTAAATAAAATAGAGTAAAAATAAACGAAACAATCAATGAATCAATCCTCTGCGCTATCACACATCCCACAAGGGCCGTCATAAATACTATGTAATAATGTTAGTTAATATTATCTATTAACTATGCACACCTCACATCTCATGTAACATTAACTGTCCACCGTCCCTCTTCTTTGATGTCTCCCTTTTGATTGACACCCAAATTCTGGACGGGCCTGCTATTAGTGCAGCCGGGCCGGCTGTATTGATATCTTTGGGACAGAGCGCCAGCAATTGCCCAACAATACTTGGTCTTGAACAAAGTGGCATGAGGTCATTTTCTTTCTTTTTCTTTGCCCTGGTGATTTTTTCTAATTGAGACATGACACAATTAAGTGTTCTGTGACTGTCTCTACTCAGATACACGTGACAGATTACGTAATGTCATGAGCTAGCACAGAAGGATGACACTGCACTGTGTATAAAACCTAAAACTGGACAATAAATTGAGAGAAGGGTGTTTGGACACAGGAGGACAGTCATGAGCGCTTCTCTAGACATGCACCTGTTGCCATACTTGATATTGTTCTCTTGCTTCTCTCCCCTGTCTTCCTCTTCCTCCTCTTCTTGTGAGTTACAGGCACCGTTTAAAATGAACAGAATGTACAAGCCTGGGGACTTGGTTCTGGGTGGCCTGTTTGAGATCCACCTCTCCTCTGCCTTCCCCGATCTGGCTTTCACCTCCGAGCAGCAGGACTCTGTTTGCCATGGGTGAGCAGCAGCACAAAATAAATACAGTAGCAAGCAAGGGAACAGTGCCCTTTGATGTACTATGCAGACTAGGCCCTTTTCACAGAGAATAGCCATGGATTGCTACCATATTATTATATCTCTGCTGTTGGGAAGAAACTACAAAATGTGAAATTTTAAGTAAACATTTTTCCCCAGGAAATGAAGAAAACCTTTATTCAACAAAGCAATGCACTCTGTCTCATCAAAGTTTGGTTTTGTGAGTTTGTATTATCAATTGTTTGCACACGAGAAAGTGGAGTTGCCAAACAGTTTGAGGCTCCAACGGAGTTCACAAGGGTTTTGTCCATTTTTTTTTTACACATTTTAATGTTTATAACCAACACAGACATAAAGGGTGTTCATTTAGCATTGATTTGTGTTAGGATGTTTCCTCCAAGGATGTTATCTTACACCACTACAGCTGTATTTTAACTTTCTTAGACTATACCACATATCTCATGTCATTGCTGTTATACAGTATCTTCCTCTCTGTCTCTCCTATGTTCATGGTTCAAGGTTTTTTATTTGTCTTATTTGTCAATGTATACCAATGTATAAGAGGCATATAATATAGAGGGATGACATATCACCCCTGCGCTCATCCACAGTGAAATAAAAACAATAAAGACATACAAAAAAGGCAACAAGTAACACTGGTGCAACAGATGAAGGGAATAGAGTGCTAGATAAATTCATAACAAACCTAGAAATATAAGATGAATGCTATTGTGAAGTATACAAAAAAACCTAATTATTTAGTGACAGTCATTATACAACTATAATAAAACCTAATTTTAAAGTGAGAGGAATTCTACATGTGCAAGGGAGAGATAGCAGCATGTTACATCAGGGTACATGCTCGCGACAGGGTTTTTCCTTCTGTTTTGTCTCTTTCTTTCCCACAACATGGTCGAGGCAAATGGCCGCACACCCTATAGAGTCCGGGTCTGCTTGAGTTTTTTTTGTGAAGATTTGTCGCTAAATATTTTGTTCGCTCAGGGTGGGGATCTCTGTCGAGTCTTTGCAACTCAGGGCCAGATATAGAGGGGGGCAAGGGTGGGCAGTGCCCACCCAAACGTGCATCTTGCCCCCTGGTTTTCAACCAGTGGTCAGACGGGGACCACCAGTGGTCCCACCAAATGGACCCTTGCGGGTCCATTTGGTTTCATTTTTACGCTCTCAAGAGTTAAAATATTCATCATGTGAATTAGCCCAAGTCTACACAACTAGAGGATGTAGAAGATTAATGGTCATTTTGATCTGTATGTTTGACTGTTTTGTTTGAAAAACTTTGCAGGTGCCCCACCCTGCCATTCTTCCAGCCCACCCTAGTAGGGCTGGCTAAATCCGGCCCTGTTGCTACTGCATGTCAAGTGTCTTGAGAGTGACAACCTGTTACTGGCTACTGGCATTGTGTGTGTGTGTGTTATTAGTTTCAACATCGGCGCGTTCCGGATGGCCCAGACCATGGCCTTTGCCGTCTCCGAGATCAACAGGGAGCCTGGCCTGCTGCCCCGGGTCACCCTGGGGTACAGTTTCTATGATACCTGCGCCGTGCTGGGAGTGGGATTCCGCGCGGCGCTGTCACTGGTCAGTGGGAGAGAGGAGCGGATTGACGTGCACGAGAGCTGCGCCGGCTCTCCTCCGGTGCTCGGAATTGTGGGTGACGGTTCCTCGGCGCATAACATCGCCATATCCAGAGTATTAGGTTTGTACAGAGTGCCTCAGGTGAGTTTGAAGTGACCCCCCACCCCTTTACCAATCCAACTGATGCTGATGTGATGTCGATGAATTCATTGATACAAATGATTTACAATGTGTACTGTATATACGATTTTTAATGCTTGAAATTAGAGATGTCCCAATACTTTATCGGTATCGGCAAACTATCGGATTGGTCCTTATTTGGTCATGTACGATTATTCGGTATCTGCAAATATGCCAGTCTAACCACAAAACGATTGTCACTATGGCACGTAATAAAAAGCTTGGGCAAATGGAGTTTGAGTGCTTTAGAGTTGCCCAAACTGCAAGTGCACATTTGAGTGAGCAGTCTTGAGAGGGCATATATATATATATATATATAGCTAGATAATTATAATAAACACTAATACCGGTGGCGGACTTGAAAATTAGATTGTTTTCTCTTTTTTATTATTATATATATTATTTTGTGATATTGGAATTTAGAATTCGGTACCGGTATCGATTAACACAGAAATTGTGTTATTGGGATCGGATTGGAAACGAATTAAATATCGGGACATCCCTACTTGAAATACATAGAACACAACACATCTACATGCAGGCAGAGCATGTGAGCTGAAGAGGCAAATGAGGTGTGTTTTCATAAGGTCAGAGCACCGTGCATCTGTGTTCGAATTGATTGATGGAGGTCGAGTGGAGCCTGAGCCTTGCCTGCCCTCGCTCCGCTCGCACGGTTTGTTCGCAGGGAAAATAACAGCTATTTTCTTTCTTTGTCTTTTTCAGATAAGCTACTACGCCATGTGCTCCTGTCTGAGTGATAGGAACGAACACCCTTCCTTCTTCAGAACAGTCATAAGCAATGCCATCCAGGTATACCTCCGAGCAGTGATGTTTTTTTTTCGACTAAGTCAAATAAGGTTTTTTATATTAATGGACTAAGACTTGACTAACAAACATGAATTTCTAAATGTGACTAAAAGGCTACATGTGTGTTTTCAAAAGACAAAGACTATACTAAATCATGAACTAAGACTAATGGAAATCTTCTGTTTCCTTTTTACTTGAACATAAGTATATTTTTTACAGTAGAAGACAATAACTTGTTCAGGCTTCAGAGTAATGTCATGTAATAATGTAATTGAATGTCATGCACTGCAAACCTTTTCCAGAGAGCAGGTCATAAGTTTTTTTTTTTTTTTTTTTTTTTTTTTTACTTTTTACTTTTTACTATTTCAGTCATTTAATGAGACTAGTTTCATATTAAAAAACTATAAATCCGTATTGCATATATAAACCTACAATGCATTTGTCTAAAGTAAAAGATGTAAAAGATAAGACTAAACCACTGAGACTAAGACTAAAAAATATACCTACTATATATATTCTAAAAAAAAAAAAAAAAAAAAAACATTGCCTCTGAGTAGTATATTCCACACCGCTGACCAACACCCCCCTCTAGTGAGTGTAATGCATATTGCATAACAGCTCTCATTTCCATTGCTTGTACCACTCCTTGAGGTCTACTCTGTTGACTGTATCTAAAGAGAATTGGTAGCCCTTTTCAGTGAAGTATGTGCACATGAGATTCACTGATATCAGACGGACGGGTGAATGGACTGACCTTCATTGATAACACACAGGTGGTATTCGGTAACCAAAGGCCTAGCATTTGAATAAGTAAGGGATGACACCCGACAAACCGGTGATTTGTTTCATAATAATTACACGGCTTATTACATGGCTTAATGAATTAATAAAGAACTAATAATTGACAGAAATAGTACACAACAAGGATGCTTTGATGTATCTGCAGTTGGGTAGGCTACATTCGTCCGGGCTTGGAGGTCTGTTGTTAAGCAAAGAAGTCCGTTGTTGTGACCTATGTGACCACTCATGTGACCAGAACACTGGCCTCTGATTGGAGCATTGATCCAAGACATGTAACAATGTAAGCACTTGTCACTCCATTGCAGTGATGGGCAAGTTACTGGGAAAATGTAGTAAGCTACACTACTTGTTACTCTCGGAAAAATGTAGCTAAGCTACACTACAAGCTATCCCTAGTAAATTGTAGCAAGATACACTACAAGCTACACGACAAAAGTAGCTTGATGTAGCTTGCTACATCAACACTACATACAGTATAAATATATCTCAACTTAATGTACAACTTTCTAAATAATAATCATAATAATAAAATAATATCAATAAATGTGTATTATGTATATTAGAGGGATGTACATTTGAGGTTTTCTTCCACTTAAAAATGGGCAGAATTTGAAAATGTGTGTGCGAAAATGTAGTAAGCTACAATCCTTGTTACTCAAAATAAGTAGTGTCGCTTCACTACAAGCTATTCCCAGAACAAATGTAGTAAGCTACACTACAAGTTACGGGAAAATATAGTTAAGCTATGTAGCTTAGCTACTTGTAACAAGCTACTGCCCATCACTGCTCCATTCTTTCCCTCCAATCAGGTGCGAGCCATGCTCCAGATCATGAGGCGGTTCGAGTGGTCCTGGGCGGGACTGCTGTACAGTGACGATGCGTACGGCCACGACGCAGCCCAGATCGTCCAGTCCGAGCTGGCCCAGGCCGGCTGGGCTTGCCTGGCCTACGTGGAGGTGCTGCCCTGGGACAGCGACCCGGCCGAACTGCAGAGGATCGTCTCCACCATGAAGACGTCCACAGCCCGCGTGGTCCTGGTCATTGAATATGGCATCCGCACGGTTAAACTCATGGACGAGGTTGGGCTTCTGATCCGTGCTAATTTAGCAGTGACACAAACTAACTATAAGTGCATTTAGTAAGTGTAGTAAGTACTGTACTGAAGTACAATTTTGAGGTATTTGTACTTATATAGTATTTTGCTGCTACTACTACTACTATACTGCTACAATATTTTTACTTCTACTCCACATCCCAGAGGCAAATATTGTACTTTTTACACCACTACATTTATTTAAACTTCAAACAAAAAGTACAGCAACTATTTTCAGTGCTATATGCATTGTGAGTTTATAGATCTGCTATTTTGGGGGCATTTTAAAACATGAAATGTGAAATTCTGCATTCAGAGTACTTTTACTTTTGGTACTTTATGTACTTTTACTCTAGGACATTTTGAATTCTGGACCTGTAAGACACTGATAGTTTTACTTTTTAGTATTTCTTTCCACCACTGAAATGTAGGAATACTGTAATACAGCATTATAGGAATCTGATAAATAATTTGCTTTACACGTAGGCCTGTCACCAAAAACCTTGAACAATCCGTTAGATATCTGTGTAGTTTCGAAGCACGCAAGATGCATTTCTCACCTATATGTTAGTAAAAATTATTTGCAGTGGTGTCTTAATTTCTCAAAAGCCCTGCTTCACACGACTACACAGCTGCAGCGCTTCGGATATTTTCAAAAATATTCATTTATCCATTTTCAAGAACCTCCGTTCAAGTGGCCAAAAGCGCTGTTTTGCGTGTGGCTGCAACGCACAAAAAAAGTGTGTTTGTAAAAAGATCCATAGACATATAGCCAGGGCCTTAGTATTACAGTTGTCGATCACAATCAACACACAGGTGGCCAAGCAGAATGTGACGGGTCTGCAGTGGATCGCTGATGTGAGCTTCATAGAACAGGCCAGCCTCCAGACGCCTCGCTACATGCCCTACCTGAGCACCCTGGGCATCGCCGTCCGCCGCGGAGAGATCCCAGGCCTCAGGGACTTCCTGATGAAAGTACATCCTGACAACGACCTGGACGACAGCCATGAAAACATCATAGTGAGTCTCGTTTGCTTACTTTCAATGTACAAGGTAAAATCATCTTTATTATTTCAACTTTTTTCTGGGTATGAAAGAGTATAGGGACAAAAAAAGTTTTGGGCCAATGCGATATCTGGGGATTGTCTGCAAAGTTTGTGACCAGAAAAGTAGAAATAGCAGAGATTAGAGTTTCCTCTTGTGAGCCTCAGAGCTTCGCTCTCTTTACATCTGAGCAGAACATTTGATAAGACATTGGTTCATAGTGCAGACAAAACTGAGACTTTTTTATTTTTTATCAGAGGTTTTACACTTTATGGGTACTGTTGCATTGTCTGCCTGCCTGTCTGCCTGTCAGTCAGTCACACTATGTGGAGCCGATGCTTTTGGCATCTTCTGAAACATTCCACCCGCTTTGACCGTTATCAAGCGATTATATTCCCATGCTGCTTATTAAGCAGAGTTCCTCGAAAAGGCATGTTGTCTGGGAGATGACTGAAACGATTGCATTGATAAGGCGAAAACCCTGAAATCCCAAACAGTGTGGCCGGTTGGCTGCCTTCTTTTAAGCCCTGTGTTAGCATGGCGACATGCTTGTTGTTTGGTTTAGGATTAGGGTTAGAGGAGGCGAGTATTTTGACCAAAACGGACACAATAAAGTAGCCGAATGTGCGTTAAAACAGACTGCGTCGCAAAACACGCTTGTGATGCAGTCAGTGAGCAGGGCTGAGGACGCTTATCAAGTCAGAAATGCCTGGTCAAAGAACTCCTGCTGCTTTAATAAGCATGCTACTGGGAATATTCGCTTGATTTTCGGAAGAATCCACAGAACATTCCTTGGATACTATAATCTTTGGTTATTCCGTTGCGAGTCTTGGTTGGAGTGAAAGGTCACGTCCAGTGATGTGTTCAGATGTCTACAAGATCAATTCAGCATTTAAGCTGTGATTTAATTTCCGATGAATCGTTTTCAAATCATTCGCTGCAGCGTTATACAGGTAGTTATGCTCAATTCTTCATTGTGTTCCTTCAGGTGAAGCGGTTTTGGGAGAACACATTCCAGTGTAAGTTTCCGCCGCTCCCGCCGGAGTGGGTGGCCGCCGGTGGAAGGGCGTGTACCGGACACGAGGACCTAGGAGCGGCAGAAAGCCCCCTGTTGGACGTGTCCAACCTCAGGCCTGAGTATAACGTGTACAAGGCTGTGTACGCCGTGGCCCACGCCCTTCATGACATGCTGCAGTGTGTGCCAGGGCAAGGGCCTTTCATTGGGCACAGCTGTGCCAGTTTGCAGACAATACAGCCATGGCAGGTGTTAATAAACGCTCTACTATAGAAACAGATTGGTTTTCCGTCTTCAACCATTTACATACCAGGGCCCACTATTTATTCTGTATTTTAGCCCACCATTTGATTTTTGAGTTAAGTCTCTTGGGCCCAAAACAATGCATTTTTAAGTTTTTGTCCACAACTGACACAACATTGGTCAAAACAACAATTCTTCTACATTTTCTAACTGTGTACATTCTTGAAAATGACGTAATTCAGACGTAAATATATTGTAGATCTGTAACTCTTTACAGACAGAGTAAAACGAAACCACAATTGGTAACCAAGGTCCCTCATTTATCTTTGTGCCTGGCACCACAAAAATGGTGAACCAAAGTTCCTTTTAATCACCAAAATTAACAATACAGGTCACATTGAAATTTTTAATTTGAAATAATAATTTGCCAGCCTTCCACCCCTGCAGCCTTTTATACCCAGCTGTGGCTAATGAGCTTGGAATGCTCCATTCACAAGGCTATATTCAACAGTGTTGGAAATATTACCGGTACTTTACCTTGTTAATATATTACGTATTAGTTATTACCTTCATTTTAAAGCAATATATTATATTACAATATTACTGTCCGAGCAAGTATTACATATTACTTAAAAAAATCTTTTTACAAAATATATAATTTAATAAATATATAGTGTCAAATATTACGTAGGCCAGTGGCATACCTACAATAAAGCAAGCACACTTGGCTATCTGACCAAATCCATATGAAATCAACTTGAAAAAACGTCATTCCTGAATAAATAATTTGATGACAAATTATAGAAAATTAATTTAAAAAGTAATTATTTAACTTCTGCAGTTGTCAAGATAATTTCACAAGAACATTTTCAACGAGACAGATTGACATAAAGTAATATTGAAAGTAATGCAGTAATGCAGAAAGAAAAGTATAATATATTAGATTGTTTTTGTTAAGTAATATATTTATATTACAAGTTACTGCATTTTGGTAATATATTATGTAATATATTAAGTTACGTAGTGCACATGTCCCAACACTGATATTCAATGTATAAAAACATGCATAAGATATTGATATTGCATGAACCCATATCATACAACAGAACTACTAAACTACCAGTGGCGGCCGGTCAATAGGGTCGCTAGTGCGCCGCACCACCATGCATTACCTAATGAATACCACGTGAATAAGAATGACAGAGAAATGCAGCTTGTCATTTTCTTTAAATGAGCAATCCATCATGGCAAATTGTATATAATATAAGTAACTAAAGCCCACTCTAACCACAAAGTGATTAAAAGTTGTATTATACTGCAATGAAATGTCAAAAGTTGTTTACGTTGCTGATAGGTTACTGAGTCTCACGTGTTGGTTCGCATTCGTCTTTAAGCATTGAGCTCTGCACTGAAGGGCAATGCATTGCGGTCCTATTGACTTCAATGCAAACGGTAGGAGCGATCTGGGTCACAAAACGTGCGCGACCAAACCACTTGAGGGCAGCACACAACACAGTTTTACATAGAGTTGAACACAACTCCACCACAGACATGAATGAAGAGACACAGAGCCAGGTAAAGGGAAGAATATACAGTAGGCTAGTTGAATTAATTTTGACAATGGAATAACAATTGAATTGAATAACAAGACAAATATATTATAAGATAACTATAAAGCAATGCAGAAAACAACAATTGAAAGCAGAACACTGCAGGATTTTTTTTTTAAACTAAAGAGCTGGAACCAAATAAATGTAATCATCACACAAAAATCCAAGGACAGAGGAAGAGAGTATCGTACACCAGTAGCCTACCCAGGAGGCCCAGGACCTTCTCAAAGAGTTGGTAAGGATTGGGTGACAGCATCCATTCACACCAACTCATTGTTTGCTTCCATTGAATGTGATGATACCTGGTACATATTCTTGACCCCCCCCCATTATTATTATTATTATGATATGATTTTTTTTTATAGCGCCCTCCCTAAAGAAAAAGTCACCAGCCGCCACTGTAAACTACAACAATGAGTTTTTATACCCGACTCTACTAGTATACTAGAACTTAAATATCAATAGCAAAAGCATGTCACAACCACTCTGACATGCTGACTATGGTCCAGCCCAATCTACTGACACACATAAGACATTCAGGCTGCAACTACACGGGGTTTTGCAAAGTCCAAGTCTCGGACCGGGGTGTGACGTCACGTCCTCCTTTTTTGAATGGGTTTCAATGGGCACTTCCTGCTACTTCCTGTCTGAATTTCGGACAGCGGCCAGGCAGCAGGAAAGACCCGCCCGCGGCCGAAATTCAGACAGGAACTAGCCGGAAGTTCCCATTGAAACCCATTCAAAAAAGGAGGACGTGACGTCACACCCCGGCCGAAAGTTGGAATGTGCAATCCTGTAGTCTGGCTGGGCCTACATAAGACATTCACACACAATAATAGCACCTCACAATTTTACGTTTTAGCCAATCACAGTGCAGCAGTCTTCAGCAGTTTCATAATGAGCCAATAGTGTGGAGGTGAGGTGGAGTTAGATTCACAGATTTTGTACACACTAAAGTTGCCCATATTACCTTTAGTATTGCTCAGAGTTAAATTGATAATGTGCTGTGCAAAAAAATATAACGTATATGTCGATGCTGGGTAAATGTCATTCGGCAAGTAAGGTTATACAGTATGTGCAAACATTAGCAGTAGAGGACCTTACTCTGTTACAAGATGACAGCATATTATTACTAATTGTATGGGATGTACTGCATGTGGATGTGTGGTTATGTGTGTCCATGTATGTTGGTCGAGTGGGTAATAGGCATTCTCTGTGCTAGGACATAAGATTGGTTCAAAATATACATTGTGACTGTTCACTGTTGCATACTGTAGTTTATTTCTTCCGCGTCACCCTTTACAGCTGGTGTATTACCTGGAAAGGATCAACTTCACCACATCGTTTGGCGACCAAGTATTATTTGAGAAGAACAGCGATGCCTTACCCATCTGTGATATCATGAACTGGGCGTGGCTTCCCGATGGAAGCACAAAGGTTCACACTGTAGGCATGTTCAAGGTGTCGACGTCTGCAGGTGAAGAGCTCATCCTTGATGAAGACATGATCTTCTGGAACTTTGAAACCAAAAAGGTTCACTTTTGGCTTTCTAAAATAACCAGTGCTTAATTTGTAACTCGGGAGGTGCCGGAGCGCACCTCACGCATATACATGTGCGGGGCGCGCGTGCATGTGCGTGCACGTGCGCCCGCCCGCCGAAAAGTCGTTTTTTGGGCAGAATATTGTGTGGCGTGTCGCGTGCGTGCATGTGTGTGTGTGTTGCACTACTATGGCACACACAGCCGATCCACAAGCTCAATCCGTTGCGCAATGTGCTTGTGTTTTCAGAGAATCGAGACCACAAAATGTAAGGACCCATAAGGGGTCCGTCCGCTTCCTAGGTACCTTTATTATAGTGATCATAGTGAGGGGGAGACTAGCCAGCAGCAGCCCAGCTAACAACGTGCGAGAACTGTGAAGTGTGAACTGTGTGAGCCGTAGCAAATCCCCCCCCCCCCGACTCTCGATATAAATCTCATAGCTGGGAAGGCTAAGCCCCATAGCTGGGAAGGACTAGTACCAGATCTATGCCTAGTACTGTGTCTGTACGGGTATCCTAGCAACGACAGTAATGAACGAGGCTGGATCGGTCTCTGCAGGTGGGGGAGCGCAGTGACAGCTCACGGACGCAGCCGGAACGCACGTGGCCCATGGGGGAACGCATTTGGCCCATGCCGGAACGGCGTTCCGGCTTGTTCCGGCACAAATTAAGCCCTGAAAATAACGTGGATGGGATGTGCGTGTCATTCATTTTTAGACCCAACGTGATTGATCATTGCTACTGTCCTTTGACTGCAGCCTCCTCGGTCAGTGTGCAGTGAGAGCTGTTCTCCTGGAACCCGTGTGGCCAGAAGGAAAGGGGAACCCGTCTGCTGCTTTGACTGCATCACTTGTTCTGAGGGAGAGATCAGCAACGAGACCGGTAGGTTTAAACCATACCTGGGCATTATGCGGCCCGGGGGCCAAATGCGCCCCTTTGGCTGACTCTGACCGGCCCGTCCAGGGACCACCAGTGGTCCTTGAGAGAGTTCCAAGTTAAATATGGAAAGTTAATTGGTTAACCAGATGTAACTCTTTGAGAGCGTAAAAATGGCACCAATTTTTACGACAGAATTAGCACAGAATTAGCCCAAGTCTACACAACTAGAGAATGTGGAAGATCAATGGTCATTTTGATCTGTATGTTTGACTGTTTTGTTTCCCAAATCCAGCCTGGAATTGTGGATAAAAGCAAAATAATCTTTAGAGTTGGGGTCTGTTGGGGCACTGGGGCTAAAATGTCATCAAATGGTGGTCCATTAAGTCTTTAGTCTTGGCCCTCCACAATATTTTATGTATTTCATTTGGCCCCTTGGGAAAAATAATTGTCCAGCCCTGGTTTAAACTATGTGCCAATGTGCAGTTGTTCATCTTTAAAGATGGAGTGCCATGATTTTTTTCTACCCTAAAACATGATCATCAGGTATTAATGTTATATGGAAAGTAAGATTTTTTTCCCAAAAAGTGTACAGTGTTTGTTAAACTGTCATTTTTATGATTCCACCCTACCAGTTCATTAAGTATGCCCGGTTTGCCTAGTGGGTGATGGGTGGAGATCCAGCTGAACTGAAGCCACACCCACAGCTTTAGTTGAATGATAAAGGGGGAGGAGTTAGGGGAGGGGCTGAACACATGATGTCACTATATTGAAGTTTTTTTCATTGGCACGTTTGACTGGAAAGGTTCAGCCCCCAGGAAGAAACCCTAAATACAAAAGGAAGACATCATTGCACATAAAAAACACACCCATGGGTCTATTTACATACTGTCACTACTCTTAAACAAGTACAACATTGGAAAAAATGCAAAAATCACAGCACCCCCTCTTTAAAGCGATGCCGTTACTTTATCCCAGCCCTCTTTGTCAGACTCTACAGAGTGCAGCAATTGTCCAGAGGACTTCTGGTCCAACCCCCAGCGCGACCGCTGTGTCCCCAAGATGGTGGAGTTCCTCTCCTACCACGAAGCCCTGGGCATCTCCCTGACCACCATCTCATTGCTGGGCACGCTCATGTGTGCCGTGGTGCTGGGCATCTTCATCTACCACCAGGACACGCCCATGGTACGGGCCAACAACTCCGAACTCAGCTTCCAGCTTTTGGTCTCGCTCAAACTGTGTTTCCTGTGCTCCCTACTGTTCATCGGTCGTCCCAGACTCTGGACCTGCCAGGTGAGCAGTGTTGGGACATGTGCAGTGCACTACGTAACTTAATATATTACATAATATATTACCAAAATGCAGTAACTTGTAATACTGAACAAAAAGAAATATATTATACTTTTCTTTCTGCATTACTGCATTACTTTCAATATTACTTTCTGTCAATCTGTCTCGTTGAAAATGTCCTTGTGAAATTATCTGGACAACTGCAGAAGTTAAATAATTACTTATTTTCTATAATCAAATTATGTAGTCGGGAGTGACGTTTTTTTCAGTTGATTTCATATGGATTTGGCCAGATATCCAAGTGCGTTTGCTTTATTGTAGGTGTGCCTGGCCTACGTAATATTTGATTAATAGTGATACTAAATATTTAATTATATGTTTTGTAAAAACCTTCTTTTATAAAGTAATATTGTAATAGTAATATTCATATATTACACTTGCTCAGACAGTAATATTGTAATATAATAAATTGCTTTAACCCTTAGTGTACTGAACGCGTGTTGGTGTTCTTTAGCATTATGTTTTAACTATTGAAAAATAGCAGATCTACAAGCTCATAGCGCGCCACCGAGTGGCGCGCTATGAGCTTGTATCTCTGCTATTTTTGAAAAAATCGTGAAAACGTGGTGCAAATCTTTGAATATTATGTTATTCAGAAACAGACAGGACACACTGGGTTAAAGTAATGTGTAATAGTAATATTCATATATTACACTTGCTCAGACAGTAATATTGTAATATAACATATTGCTTTAAAATGAAGGTAATAATTATTATTAAGTAATATATTAACAAGGTAAAGTAATATTTCCAACGCTGCAGGTGAGGCACGCAGCCTTCGGGATCAGCTTCGTGCTGTGCGTCTCGTGCATCCTGGTGAAGACGATGGTGGTGTTGGCTGTGTTCAAGGCCTCCAAGCCTGGGAGCGGAGACATCCTCAAGTTGTTCGGCGTCATGCAGCAGAGAGGAACGGTTCTCACTCTTACTGCCGTTCAGGTGGCGATCTGCATCGCCTGGCTCGTGTCCGCCTCGCCGACTCCTCACAAAAACATTCAATACCACAGCGATAAGATCGTGTACGAGTGCAACGTGGGGTCAAAAGTCGGTTTCGCGGTGTTGCTCGGTTACATCGGTTTGCTGGCGCTCCTCAGCTTCGTCCTGGCGTTCATGGCGAGAAATCTACCGGACAACTTCAACGAGGCCAAGTTCATTACTTTCAGCATGTTGATCTTCTGTGCCGTGTGGATAGCCTTCATCCCGGCGTATATCAGCTCTCCGGGCAAATACGCAGATGTGGTGGAGGTGTTTGCTATTTTAGCGTCTAGTTTTGGCCTGTTGGTGCCGCTGTTCGGCCCGAAGTGTTACATAATGCTTTTAAAACCCGAGAGAAACACGAAGAAGTCCATCATGGGCCGCGGCGCCCCCAACACATAACAGCAGAAATTAAATAAGAGTATTTTATTACAAAATGATTTTATATTTATGAATATATACAGTATACCTTATAGGTTCTAAACTATATCGCAAAGATGGTGGAAAGATACCCTCACTTAAAGACAAAGTTCAATATTTTTTAGACAATATACTGTAGATACTGTACCAGTAATAAATAATTGCATAAAACACTGTATAGGCAAAGTGTAGAGGTTTCAAATTGTCATAATATGTACCTTTAGCTGTTATTCTCTAACAGCGTCATTTTTGAACGGGTTACAATGTGGGGTTGGGATGGTCAAGCAAACACTATTCTCTCTCTGTATAATGGTTTCACAATAGACTGGACAAGACTATCACTTCTCTGCTCCGTTTGGAGTAGTGTGGACGCAGTACGCACAGTGGTGAGCATTTGAGAGTGTCACTAGTGTTACCTTATTCTGTTATTAAAGAAAGTGTAGGTGTGTTGTGCTTTTGTTCAACAACATTGATCATGCATAGTGCATTTTTTTTTCATAGTGATGTTTTTGCCTGGACTGGAAGAACAGATTCCACTGTGATGTGGGTAATCCATGATAATAGGGAACTATTAACTAAAATAAATGACACTACCAATGTGCATTTGTTGGCCATCCATGTCGATTTTTCTAATGCATGTTTTCAACTTCTGTTACAACTCAAGTTAACTGTTTGTTAAACCCTCTCATGTCCTTGCTGAATACACAAATGCTCGGCCCAAATAATACTTGGACCAGCCGAAATGTTGTGACATTGAGAAAACAGAGCATTCGGGACGGCTGTTGCAGCCTGAAAGAAGGACATTTGGGCATTATTATTTGGGCAGAGCCTTCCTGTTACTGGTCCTTGCCCACTATGGTAGGTGATTCAGTTCAGGAATGTCACTTGTTCAGGGACCATATTTACTAAAGACTATTTTCTCTATAATGCATATTGTAGGTAACAGAAAGTAAGACTGCAATCATGAAATTTGGACAAGCCAGAAAAAAAGAGGAGTGATTTTTTTTATTTAAAATTACAGTATGTTGAAAATTACAAATATTAGGTCTTAATGTGGATGCACATTTACATTTGGAATATGGTACATTAGGTATTGGCAGGATCTGCAGGTAGGGCTCCAGGTGGTGGAATAGCAAAAAAACAAAAAAAAAAAAAACAGCTGGGTGTAGTTGTGCAGTTTCTGCTGCAAGGAAGAGAATCTGATATTGTTTTTTTTTTAATCCCATAAGAGATACCATAAGGGAGTATGATTTTTTTTTAAATCGCTTACGGTACTTAGATGTAAGTAAGGGATTATAAAACGAAGGGTAGGTCTTTATGAAAAGATGAAAATAAAAACCCATTCATTCATTCATTCATTCATTCATTCATAGTGACAAACCCACAGACACACCACCATTTGTTTTTCAAACCACATGAGCCCTACAGTACAGTACGTCCGACTGATAGTGGAAACAACAGATGCAGAAGGTCAACGTCTCTCACTGTGATGTGTTGTGTGAGCTTGCACATCCGCGTTAACGATTTTGTGCAACTTTTGTTTCTGAAGGTAAGGCCCCCTGTGATCTTTGAGGAGCGGAGGGGGTGGGTGGGAGGGGGGACCACAGGTTGGGGACCACTACACAGCCCTATAGTCTAGACGGAGCAACAGTTTCAATGATTTAGGCGCCAATAAAACAAGACCCTGGACGGCTATTTAGCTTTCCTCATTTATGGTTTAGTTTTGTTCGTCAGTACTTTACACAGTCACTAGTAGTTGTTTTTGCAATGGCCCAAACATAAAATAAATAAAAAATAAATATTTTACAGTATTAGTTATTGATCCAAGTATACATTCTAAGTTACAAATAACACATTTGTAACAGCAGGAAGGGTGAGAAGTTCAGTCACATGGGAGAGTATAGAGCTACTGCTGCTGCTTCGCCTGGAAAAGCAAGTCCTAAGGGGCATCTGGTTAGGATGCCTCTCGAGCATCTCCCTAAGGAGGTCCTCGATGCATGTACCACTAGGAGGAGACCCCCGGGGCAGACCAAGGACCAAATGGCGGGATTACATCAACTCTCTGGCCTTGAACCGCCTCGAAATACCCCAAGGAGGAAGTCACCAATGTTGCTCAGGAGGCGAAGGAAATCTGGAGCACTCTGGTGTAGCTGTTGCCCCCAAGACCCGACTATCGATAAGCAGTTGAAGATGGATGGATGGTAACAGTAGGAGCTTTTTCACAAGCAAAAGTAAAACAAACAAACAAAAAAAAATCTAATAACATGCAGTTTACATACAGCTTATACTGCAAAATCAAGATATGCAACATATTTTGCAGGTCATGGCAAAAACGCAGGTTATGTATTTGTTTGTTCATTGCTCTTCCTGAGTACCTTGCCCAACAACTGATGTTCTATTGATATTTGGCAGGTTATTTGCTCACTAATGCACAGCGACTCTCAACATGTGGTCCGGGGGCCGACCGGTGGACAGTGATGGTAAAAGCCCACAAACAATTGGAAAAACACACAAGATTGTATTTGATTGTAATGATAAAAAGCTTAACTTAAGCACATTAATGCAAAATAAGTGTATTTCTTTGCTCTTCAAAACCTTAAATGTCTTTTCATTGCGATGGATAGGAACTTAAAGCATGATACGTTATGTTCCATCGATCCAAGCCAAAACACAAAGTATCAATTGATCACTGAAACAAACATGTTCTTAGAGTAGACATCAAAGCTGCCTTCAGACCCTGCCATTTTACCCATTTTTATTATGGTGAAAGACGATCTACGTGTGTAGATCGGCTATTTTTGCTATTTATGTCCAAAAGTGCCCCTTATGGAATTTCAGCCCTGCCCCTCTAACTGCAAAAAACTGATAAGCGATAAGCGTGTTAGGTAGGCAGTAGCCTCGATACCCATGCAGGCTTTCATTTTCGGGTCCACACTTCGCAAAAAGTGAAAAGCCTGGACTAAATCATTGGCCATGGTGGCTTAAAAGAGGAGTGGCCAGGGTTGACTGACAGATCTGTGATCCAATCAGGGCAACCGACTATACCTGGGTCGGTCCCCGCCTCTCTAGGTCAGAATGCTTTCAGGTTAGCCCAGACTATGTTGGCAGGGCAGAAGTGCAATATGGCGGTGAAGGACTATTGTAACATTGCGATTATACAACCATTACCCTTAAAATCAGGTCAACTCAATTTCATAATAACTAACATATTCGATAAGAAAAACATATTTTTTAAATGTCAAATGTGGAGACTATACCCAGATGGCTATTTCAACTTTTTATCTCATTTTTTTGGTCAAAACACACTTTATCCAACGGACCAGAACTAAACTGACGACCACAGCGACAATGCATTTTCCAAAAGAAAGAAAATATGATCAATTTATAGAGTACTGGTTTGAATCTGTTTCAAGCCGCGGGTCACGTGGGCCTTGAAAATAAGGGTTTTCGCTGAGAAAAAAAAAAAACACTGGCAGTGGCAGAATAATGAAATAATTAGTACCTGGCAGTTATTATTAACATGGTGTGGTGGTGGGTGGAGCCTAACGGTTGGACTGCACATGCTTGTGTGATTATTAAAGTGGGCCTCGATCCCAAAAGGCGGCGCCATACGCCATACGCCGTTCCTAATAACGTCTTCGTCAGCTCTTCAAGATGACAGGATGATTGTATGAAAGATTCTTCTTTTGTTTTTGGAGCTTTCATGCCTTTTTTATTTATAAGAACAGCAGAGTGACAGGACTCGCAGTGAAGGGACTTGAACCTGCGGTGCGCTGTCAGAACTGCCGATAGAGTTCCTCCTGTCACTAGACAAGGCACAACAAAACTCAGTCAAACCCTGAACCCCCAAAAATACAAGATTTAGCACAAACGGAGCAACACGTAACACATTAAGAATAACAAAACAAGTCCTTAAAAATGGTCAATGTCTTCTTTTTTTGTTCTTTGTCCCTTCGTTTCATTATTACCATCATCAGTCTTTAATTATTTTTTTTCCTACTAAAATGTATTGTATAGTAAATAGTCCATATTATCAACATTTAAGCGCTGCATACGGACGTTGGGATTCATCTAGCCTTGGAGACGGTAGGCGTTTTTTTTTTGTTTGTTTGTTTTGTTTTTAACACATTGAGTGCCTTTGACGGTGTGAGTCCGTGTTAAAGAAAAAGCATAGGGGAGGTCCCCTGGAAATGTGGCGTAATAGGTTGCTAACGCTCCTGTATTCAATCTTTCGCTTGCACGCACACACGCACGCACGCACACACACACACACACACACACACACACACACTAATCTCTTTTCTAGCTGTATCTCATTCGTTGTCTTGATTAGGCTTGATTAGGCCTCTCTCACATACAGACACTGTGTACATCCAGACAAGGGGCGTCACGATGGTACGTAGAGCATACATGATATAGTAAGTGATTTGGGGTGATTTGGAAAACCCTTTGGTCTCCCCCAGAGTAACACGATGTGCACATGCACACACTCTACAGTGAGGAGAAGCGCAACAGGCCAACAGTAACACTATTTGAATTAAGTGAAATCACTTACTATACCTTTAATCACCCTCTGTGATGGAAATGACACGTTGCACTTGGCTGCAACTTTGCGTATAGTTTGCGTGTATTATCAAAGTGTTTCCAGGCTTCTGGCAACTGACACGTCAAGTTTACAGCCACGCACGAGCACTCATTTCTGTCTCGGCATCCACCTCCTTGTCGCGTACACTGTCCTTTTCTTCACAAGGCTGGTGAGCCAAAAAGGGAAGCCGCCTCAATCCGTTAGATTTACCCGCCCACTCGATCTATTTAGCCCAGACAGGCGTAGGTTTCATCTAACCTCTCAAGACTGACAGCTACTCAACAACATTCTATTAATATCATCTACAGTATATGCATCCTGAGAGCCACGGAGGGAACCTGTCATCTATTTTGTCATTCGCGAAGAATATACTGCAAGTGTCTTTTAATTATGATTACATTTCCTAAAAGTCCATTTCGGCTAAGCAGCGCGCTATTATCCGTTGACTAATTTGATTTACAGTAGAACAAATCTGCATGGCTGGGGGGTGGGGTGGGGGGGGGGGGGGGGTATTTTAGTTGCAGCTTCAGTTGCTTCCGTTGTTGTTACAGGCTGTAATACATTGGGGAATTGTGAGTCGACAAGACTTTTTTCAAGAGACTAGTCGTAGAACTCATCGTAAACTAGTCCAGGGAAGGTACGGGTGGTTGGTTGGTTGGTTGGTTGGTTGGTTGGTTGGTTGGTTGGTTGGTGGTCGGAACGGGGCAGCAGGGGACGGAGGGCCGTGGATCCAGGAGGTCATATTTATTAGTATTAACACTTGAAGGAAAGGCAGGCGATGCAGCTGAACAGCAGCCACAGCGAGTGAGACACGCCGGCTGAGCCGCTGATGTCACGACCTGTACCTGGTCCTACGGAGAGAGAGAGAGAGAGAGAGAGAGAGAGAGAGAGAGAGAGAGAGAGAAAGGTATGTATGCAACTATGGTTCTATCAATCCTAAATGACTGGCAGAGCACTCTGGCACTCTGAATTCGCTGAACCCATGCATGATCACCTCCGGAAGAAATAGACTCTTCTGGCTCATCATGGGGTCAAAACCGACATTGTTGATACTACTCGACATACTCGACTGCACCTGCACGAAGAACATTCAGTGCTTTAAGCACCACCCTCTGGACATGGAGATCACGGGGCAGGTTTTGGGTCCAGAGACAGAAAAGTGTGTATGTGTGCACACAAACACAGGCACATGCAAAGCAAAAAGGTTCCCAAAGACTGATTTAGACGATAAACTTTGTCCCATATATCTCTAAGTACAGGAGAGCCTCAAAACTACCCACTAGAGAATGTACCGGTGGTATAAAATATAAGGATTGTGGACAATAAATCATGTGAATATTTTTAAATAGGCTAAAAATGTAGATTGTATTAGTTCTCTTGTGTGTCCTGCATTGTAGGTCATTGGATTTAGTATGTTTTTTTTCCCTTAGTGAGATTTATATGTGCTCTTTTTTTTAAGATAAAGTTGGTTTCTCTATAGTGACTACAGAGTAGGGTTTCATATTTTTCCCAGATTTGGTTAATTTTAATTTTCTGGAAAGTTCCTGACCTTTTCCCGGGCTACCTGAGAATTCCTGTCAAAAAAGAAGTTAGAGAAAAAAGTCCCACTAAATTGCTATTTCTTTTGAAAGTTTTGAAGTGAAATGTGAAAATACAGACTGTTTTGTCAACTGAGTTTATTTTCTCCTTAAAATAGAGGCCTTAAGCTGACTTTAAATATCATTTGTTTGCGCACATTCACCAAAGAGGATTTTCTATGAATGATTTCATTGAGCCTTGCGACCCACTCAGCCTACCGTCAAGCTGTCGGAGAGTTAAACTTACTGTAGAGGAAGAGGCTGGCGTTCTGGACGCCCAGTCTGTTAGTGGCCACGCAGGTGTAGTTCCCATAATCCTCCTGGGTGACGTTGGCGATGGTCAGGACGGAGGAGGTGCCGAGCGTCTGGATGTTGATGACCTGACTGTTGGATATTCTGCACGAGAGAGAGAGAGAGAGAGAGAGAGAGAGAGAGAGAGAGAGAGAGAGAGAGAGAGAACCAAAAGCATGTCAAGGAGATCGACGCATCATAATAACGATGTACTTGTTTTTACGCACACATCTGGGAAAAGGCGATAATCTGTATGTGAAGAAGGTCAGCCAGAGTTTATGCTGACACCCGTTATAGTGACATACACACCGCCAGCCTGAAAAAAAGGAGAATTAGCATAAAAAAGGGGGAAATTTTGGCGCGTAGGAAGGAAGTCGGACCGAGAGATAAAGCCGCAAGGAAGGGCCGGTCGAGTGCGGCTGAACCGAAAGAAGCGCCGACGAAGAGAGAGATAGGGGGGAGTATATAGCCTGGCACATGGAAAAGCGGAGAGTCTGCACATAATGTATGTGCATGCATGTTTTCGTAAAGAGAGGATAACTGTGCCGTTTCCTTCCCCCCTGGACGATAAGGAGACGGGCAGACTATCTATAATGTGTCTCTTCATGGTGGAAGTGAGTGTACTATTAAACAGGACTATCAGCACCTATAGCAGCACAGCCGACAGACCCATCACATACAGTACCAGTGGGACGGTGGGACCCCTATATGCATGCGCACCGCCGGTCTCAGAGCGACTACAAGGCTATTTTTACCATAGGCATCGTCGAGGCATGCAAAGCTGCAGTGCCCCGTGCGGGTCAGCGGAGATACGGATACGTCGTTTTTAATAAAGTTCGGAGCCGGAGTCTCTCCTCTGCGTGCCAAAAGAACAGACCCCGAGCGCGATAATCAGCAAGCTGGATCTCTCATCTCTAGTGCAGATGAGAAATATTGCACTTAAAAAAAAAAGTTTTGCGGTCACTTCTTTGAAAGTTCTCTCCACTCATGTTTTTTACTTTTTTGTTGTTTATCGCTTCTTGGCACACAAACAGAGAGGACCTACAGTACTGTATATTGCCAAGCAGCTTCAAACTATGTTCAGCTTCAAACTATGTTATAGCTATTGTATGGCTTGGGGCTGCATTGCCTTTGTTGGAATAGGGTGATATTGTAGACATGAAGGCACCCAGAATCATATCTTCTTCATATATTCGACACGTTATGCTGCTTTATACGATTTGTCACAAAGATTACATCCCTCACACTTCATTGTCGATTGTCTGCATTGTCGGGTTTACAAAGGCCTTCACATTATTGGTTTCTACACCAAGATGTCCCGAAGCAGCTGCATTGCTTGTGAAAGATATTTCTCTATGATATTACAACTTGTGGATTAATATCACCAGCTCCTTGTTGTTATCTGCGTGGTTTAAAATGAAAGTTGGAATCCAGGAGAAAGTCAATCATTTATTTACACAAAGGCATCTTCCATGGTACATCTACAGCAGGTTACAGGCATGTCAATCACAACTGCGCAGTTACAGTATAGCATGCGTAGGCTGTCCTCCGAGGCAGAGAGCCTGGTTGAACCTCTCTGGCACCATCGTGATGAACATGAAAAGAGACTATATACTACTAAATATAGAGGACATGTGTTTCCTCCATACTCGGGTAAACAGATAAAAGAATACTGGAGAAAAAGGCCTGGAGCTTTAATGTTTCCAAGTCCAAGTTGTGTTGTCAGAGAGCAGTGTTGGGACATGTGCACTACGTAACTTAATATATTACATAATATATTGCCAAAATGCAGTAACTTGTAATATAAATATATTACTTAACAAAAACAATCAAATATATTGTACTTTTCTTACTGCATTCTTGCATTACTCTCAATATTACTTTGTGTCAATCTGTTTTGTTGAAAATGTTTTTGTGAAATTAGCTTGACAACCGCAGAAGTTTAATATTTACTTATTTTCTCTAATTTGTCATCCACTTATTTGTCCAGGAGTGACATTTTTTTTCCAAGTTGATTTCATATGGATTTGTCCAGAAGTGGCCTTGCTTTATTGTAGGTATGCCACTGGTCTACGCAATATTTGATTAATAGTGACACTAAATATTTAATTATATATTTTGTAAGTAATATGTAATAGTAATATTAATATATTACACTTTCTCAGACAGTACTATTGTAATATAATATATTGCTTTAAAATGAAGGTAATAATTAATAAGTAATATATTAACAAGGTAAAGTAATATTCCCAACACTGTCAGAGAGTACAAGAACTACGACGCAGACGCACAGGCAGCCCATCCCAGCCCAACGTTATACGCTACCCCACCCCCTAAACTAGTTCATATATTCACAGAATTAGCACAGTAGGGGTTCTTCCAGGCAACCCCCAGAGGCCACACACTGTACCGTAATTTCCGGACTATAAGCCGCACCTAAATATAAGCCGCACCAGCTAAATTTGGGGCAAAATGCTGTTTTTTCCTTGTATAAGCTGCACCTGACTATAAGCCGCACCAGGCAATAAGCTTCATTTCAGAGCAGTGGTTTTCAACTTTTTTGATCCCAGGGCCCACTATTTATTCAGCATTTGAGCCAGAGACCACGATTTAACAACATCGATCTTCACCCCAGAGACCCCAAAACTAAAGATTTCTTTTGGTTTTGTTCACAATTTCAGGATGGATTTTCGAAAACAAACAAAATTAGACCAAAATGAACATGACTTGTGACTTATTAACCCTTTGTGTACTGAACGCGTTTTGGTGTTTTATCTGTTGAAAAATAGCAGATCTACAAGCTCATATCGCGCCACCGAGTGGCGCTATATGAGCTTGTATCTCTGCTATTTTTGAAAAATCATGAAAACGTGGCAGAAATCTTCGAATATATTATTTAAGAATGAAACATTTTAGCTCAAATCTTTGCTTCTGGGGTGATCCCTAGAAGTTAATTAAGTGGTGCTAATTTAGATGGTGAATATCATAACTCATGAGAGTGTAAAAATGAAACCAAATGGACCCGCAAGGGTCCATTTGGTTTAATTTTTACGTTCTCAATGAGTTACATCTGGTTAACCAACTTTCCACCATTTAGTCTGCGGAGCCCACCTGGAACCCTCTCAGGGACTACCCCTGTGTTACCTGTAAAAATCCATAGATTGGCCGCACCGTTGTATAAGCCGCAGGGTCAAAAGCATGTGAAAAAAGTAGCGGCTTATAGTCCGGAAATTACGGTAAATACTGGTCACACCAGGGTTATCTCGATCATGGAAGCCATGAGCTGGGAGACCCCTGAAAATGCTCCCTGTGCTTAATACACAACATTTGGATACATTATGATAACACAACATCTTAGCTCATATCATGGTCCCACTGTGTACGGAATTAGTTTATTCTTTTTAGGACCAAGCCATGTGTTATTGACCTGTAAAACAAGATGGCTTTCCTACATACTGTATCTTCACATGATTATGATATCAAAGAACTGAACAAAGCGGCTTCTATAAGGCCTGATTCACACTGGCAGCCAACTCTACCCTGTATCAGACCCGTGTCACTTCAAGATAGAAATCTGTTTGAACTAACATGTCACATTTAAATGAACCAGATTCCAAGTTCAATGTAGCTCAGTTCTGATTCAGGCTGGAGTTGGCTGCCAGTGTAAATCAGGCCTAAGTGAAGTTTTCTCGGACAGCAGCCATCATATGAGATGGTCCAGGTAGGGCAGGGGTCAGCAACCTGCGGCCCAGGAGCCGCATGCAGCTCTAGAACCCAGTTAACCCTGGTAGGACGACGAACGCTCCTGAGCGTCCGCCGACCTACGTCACTTTGACACGACGTCGCGTGACGATGACGTCATTGTCGGACTTCTGGGTGGTCTCATTTTAATCCGGAGTTGTTGTAGATTTCAACCAACGTTGGTTTGAAGAGAATCGGCCACTTTTTCACATAAATATAACCCTTTGAAGTTGACATAAATGTACACGTGTCCAAATGCGTAAAATCTGTGCGTATGTTTTTGTTATTTATCCATGTGTTTGTTTATTCTTTTCTCCGATGTGTCGTTCGTTCCATTGCTTTTCAAAACAAGGTTTTTACACCAAGGATGAGTCAAAAAGCTAGTTAGCTAGCCAACATTTGGCTAGTGGGAGGCAGTTACCACGTCGTAGACGTGTAGGGATGTGACGTAGCCGAATCCTCCTTCAGAATCTCCACCGTCAATCCGCCGTCTATTAGGCCCGCCAACGGCGCGTCATGAGATTACGTCGTGCGATGGTCCACGCCCCTTTCTCCCTGTCCTAGGGCATACGCTAGTAGCCCTGCAGGCTACATACATTCTCAACTCTCGTTGAGCCTGACGCGTCGTCATCATCAGCTGTGCAGTGTAAACACTTTTACTTTTTCCGACAGTTTAAAGCTGCGATCCATGCCATGCGTTTGGTCCGTGGTGGTAGACTAGGCTAGATTTCAAGAATGTGCTTATTTTAAGTGCTGAAGGAAGCTCGTGTTAATTTATTACATACAAGTGTTCTAGGGGCATTAAGGCGTGCTGAATCCAAATCTGCTATATGTAAAGCTCAAAAATGGCTGCTAAGCCTTCAAAATAGACCATTTAAAAATGGCGGTCACCACCATAATGAAGCATAATAAAATGATGTATGTTTGACTAAATAAGCTATAAAATGGATTAAAATGTATTGTTTATGTTTTCATATATGGGGAATAGAATGACATATTCATATTCCAGATCGATTGTGAAGGTACCACTTTAATATAATTTATATTGCGAAAATTGGCCTCTTTGGTATTATTATGGTAATATTTTTTAATGGTGAATAATTTCTTCATTATTTGCCTAAATTGGTGTTTATTTGCATGCAGTAGACCCGTGGTTTTCAACAGGTGGTCCGGGGACCACCAGTGGTCCTTGAGAAAGTTCCAGGTGGTCCCCAGGCTAAATGATGGAAAGTTGGTTAGCCAGATGTAACTCTTGAGAATGTAAAAATGAAACCAAATGGACCCTTGGGGGTTCATTTGGTTTAATTTTCACACTCTCAAGAGTTAAAACATTCATCATCTGAATTTAATTCTAAAGTCTACACTGCTTTGTTTGCAAAAATCCAGCCTGGAATTGTGGACAAAACCAAAAAGAATTCTTTATTTTTAGGTCATTGGTGTGAACATGTAATCAAATGGTGGTCCGTGGCTCAAATGCTGAATAAATGGTGGTCCCTGGAGTCAAAAAGGTTGAAAACCCCTGCAGTAGACACATGGACAGTCAGTCCCAATGATCTTCAGTGTTCTGGCAGGTGTTGCCAACACCATATATCTTACAGATTAATTTCTCTGCTGAGCTCATATGTCTTCCGTAAGAAGACCTTTTCCAAGGCCACTGACGTCTGAGGGATGTTGCTGGAACACCTGCTAGGTTGTTTTCTTACCACTGCCACTAAACTGTTACAGCTTGAGAGGCAAGTAGAGTATTAACTTGACCAGAAGGCAACTTCTGAATTTCATGCACTGGAGATACTTACTATCCTTTGCTGTCCCAGCTTTAATGTAGAGACCCAGGCCTACATTGCATCTTGCCATCGCATGCCAGAAGTAAAAGAAGCACATCTTTATCATGTGCTGACACAACTAAGAACTGTTTCATTTGAGCATGAATGTAGTGCAAACCAAGCCATGTGTCAGCTTCCTCATGGTCAGCACTGAGATGAGACTGGCACAGATCCTGGCATCAGGATCAGATGACTTGACAATGGTCATTCACTCCAGCAAACCCCCCTGATACAACAATGAGTGTTGACATATGTTGACATATTCACCAAGTGGTCTAATGCCAGGTGGCTTTTCCATTGACATCACAAGTGCTTGGCCTTCGATGAGGTGTGCCTGAAGTTGGTGCATGCAATGAAGCAAGAGTCAAGTTGTTTTGTATGGGGCGTCCGCAAGAGACTATGCCACCAACCTCAGATGCAGTAAAGTTTCACATCATGCGTTCCCATTATCAAGCTCTTGTATAGAATCAAGCTCACTTAACACACCCTGATCTTCCTCCCATTACTGAAATGGCATGGATGATCCTGAATGGTCAGTTGCTACCCCGGCTGCTTTCCTTGCCACCATTGCCAAAAGCATGCAGCGAGAACACGTCATGCATTTGCACAAGGCTGCTTTCAGCCAACGCTGCGGCTGCAAGAAAGTACACATAATGTACATTGAAGTGTGCCGTTTCAAGAAACTTAATTGGCAACACCTGCCAGAACATTGAAGATCATAGGGACTGACTGTCCATGCGTTTACTGCATGCATTAAGTCATAAACACTAATTTAGGCCATTATTGAAGCAATTATTCACCAACAAATTACATTACATAATATAAATTATATTAAAGTGTACCTTTAAAATTGATCTAAAATATGAATGTCAATGTACTCCCCATGAAAACATACATTTCAATCTATTTTCTACCCTATTTAGTCAAACATACATCATTTTACTATGCTTCATTATGGTGGTGGCCGCCATGTTTAAATGGTCCATTTTGAAGGCTTAGCAGCCATTTTTGAGCATTACATACAGCAGATTTGGATTCAGCACGCCTTAATACCCTAGAACAGTTGTATGTAAATAAAAACATGTTTTGCCTTCGGGGTTCACATTTTTGTAATATGGTCCCAGTCTATATGGGTCCATGCTGGAACAGCGTAAAAAACAATTGCATGCGAAGCTGCGTGAGGCGTCCTTCTGTTACAGCAAGTCTGCACCATAGTGAGCCAGTGAAGAAGTAAATAATGTAAATAAAAATGTAAAGTATAAAACAGAGAAGTCACTAGTCTAGTAATGCTGCTGCTGCTGCCGCTACTAGGCTCACTGACTGACTGACGGACTGACTGCTCTTGGCTCTGTGCCAATTGCCCTAGAGCAGGGACGGAGCGGAGAGGCGAAAAATGTTTACGCCCAAAGGGGGCGTTTTTGTTTGGCCTAATAGGCTATACACTATCATGGCCAGAGTTGCGACATTGAGGGGCAGGGACACAGCCCATAGACTCCAATGCATTCCGTGACTTCCGGTTGTCCCCATTGTCAATAGAAACTCTATGTAGAAGAGCTTGGACTGGCCCCATGAAATGAACGTACCTAACGGTTCCGTGCGTTCACTTCCTGTTTCCCTCAGCTCTGCACTTGAGAGAGCCACAACACACGAACACACGCGATGCAACATTTATTTTTATATAATACACACATGTGAGGGTGTGTGTGCGCGCATCTGCCCGTGCGTTATGCGCAAAACAAAGACAGGTCGATCGATAGTGTGTGAGGGAGGGAGAGTGTTTTAGGTCAGTGTGTTAGTGTTAGTTCTTTGTTTGTTTTTTATCGCCGTGTTTATCACAATGGATGGACCATTAGCGTCCGTATCAAAACATACTTTTAGGAGCAATCAGACATCTCGACAGAAGACGTTGCCATTATATTACGTGGCAAAGTCGCCTTGGACCTGATGGCTATTGAATATGGATACATTCTGAGTAAGTGATTTCCCTTCTCTCTTCTCCGTCCCTTTCTCTGTGTGTGTGTGTGTGTCTGTGTCTGTGTCTGTGTGTGTGAGTGAGCAGACACATATTGAAACATTGTACACATTATGGTCCTGACTTCTGGAAGCAAAACTGTTACAATATGTTTCCATATTGTTGTATAGGCGGAGGAAGAGGAGGAGGAGCAGCTGGCTGGGCAGTTTCATACTGAGGCCAGATACTAGTTGTTATAGTTTCTGAGCCTAAGAAGTGAGTACCAATTCACTTTTATACACTATTACCAGTAATAATAATAATCTATCACGTGCACAGACTGGCCACGGAGCACCAGATGTTTTTGCATTGTTTTTTTATTGGTGCTTCATGTAATATGATGGTGACAGAACCCCTTTTGTGAATCATGTAATACTGTTTTCACATTTTTTCCAGTGACGGTGACGGAACCTATTTTGTAAATCATGTACTAATGTTTTTACATTTCTGCAGTGATGGTGACACTTCACCTGTGGCGGTGACACAAGAGAAAGAGGCCATATGGCAGCGGGGGCATGCAGAGGTTAGTGTATTTATTATTGTAATGTTGAATTCAACTGTTAGATATGCATGTCACGTGTGGAGCTAATCACATGAATTTACTTATTGATTGGTGTGATTATCTGCAATTGTAGGCCAAGAGCTCAGTCAGCTCCACCCCTCAGCTTGGGAGACTGATGGCGAGAAGGACAGCGGCCCTGTGAAGCAGTTCAAGTTCCTCCAAAAAGGCCAACACCTCCACGCCCTACCAGCCGGTCGAACTGTTTGATCTGTTTCTCTCATAGTGTTTTGCACATTTTGTGTGAGAACACAAACAAGTGTGCCGCCATCAGCAAAGCCCAGGGGACGAAATACAGGTGATATGAGGTCAGCGTGGCGGAAATGAGGAAGTTCATTGGACTACTATATATAGTCTTTGTTGAACTGTCAAATGTCCAGGAGTACTGAGGAAGAAGCATGTCTGCTCAGTGCTATACCCTGGTACCCTGGCAAGAGATTGTTTCAGGGCATAAATATAAAGATCTGTGAAAAACGCCTAACATAACCTAATACCAGTAATGACTATTTTACTTGAATTCCATCATTCTATATTCATATAGACAATAGATCTTGACCTTTTCAACAGACAATATGATCAGATAAGCATGTTTGTGATCTTTACAAGTCCATAAACCTTATTTTTCAAATCCGTTTTTGTCTATTTTGTCTCTTTCTGGGTCAAATGCATTGATATTAGGTCAAATTGAAACAAATAATTGTTGAGACATATGGGTTAGGTTGTGCTGAACAAAAATATACCAAATATAGCTATGAAATACTTCCTAGTGTGGAATATAAGGACTAATATAAGATCTGTAAAAAAAAACGCCTGGCATAGATATACCTAATAACAGCTCAAAATAAGCAATTATGGCTTTATTTCTCTTGAATCTCATCATTTTACATTCTTATAGACCACATATCCTGACTTTCTCAACAGCCAAAATTCTTTGATAATCATATTTGTGATTTTTTACAAGTCCATAAACCTGAAAAACAAGGTCCGATTTTTGTTTTTGCATGTAGTTTTTGGTTCAAATTACCTTTTATAGTATGTAAAAGTGAATTAATAATGGTTTATTATTGTAGCTGAGGTTGTCCTGAAAAAAGGGGTACCAAACATTAGTGGCAGGACACTTTATGAATGTGTTTTATAAAGGAAAATGCAAAACATCACAAAACGGAAAATGCTCAACAGTGTCCTTACAGGGTTAAAGTAGCACTTGGCCATGTCAAAAAAGCCCAGCAGTTATCAGAGGTGGAGCTTTCAATCTGAACCACCCATTTTCAAAGGTTTACTCAGTTTACTATGTCATTAATATACCTTAGAGATGTTGTGTGGACTAGAAATGGAGTTCTGTAAAACTCCTTTATTTTTTCTAGAAACTCCATTTCTGAACAAAGGTTGTGTTTCACCATGTTAATGATTTTTCTTTGAGGACCTTTTTTTCTGAGGGGAAAAAAAAATAATACAATGCGGCTCCAGACAGATTTTGAATTTAATTTTGGGTCGAAAATGGCTCTTTCAACATCTTGGGTTGCCGACCCCTGAGGTAGGGGTAGGTGGAGAAAGAGAAGTGAAGCACATTGTGATGATGTTCATCCTTGGGAATGAAGGATAGAACATGCATAACCTACAGGCAATGCATTGCCCATGCATTGCCTGTAGGTTAGGGTCAGATATTTAAAATAATATGTTTCAAACTTGCACAGACTTATTTCGTTCTTATATGTTTCTACGGCTCATCTATCTATCTATCTATCTATCTATCTATCTATCTATCTATCTATCTATCTATCTATCTACCTACCTACCTACCTACCTACCTACCTACAACGTATCTATCTAAATATCTATCTACACCAGGGGTTTTCAACCTTTTTCACTCCAGGGACCACCGTTTATTCAGTATTTTAGCCACGGACCACCATTTGATTACATTTTCACACCAAAGACCTAAAATTAAATAATTCTTTTGATTTTGTCCACAATTATAGGCTGTATTTTGCCAACAAAACAGTGTAGACTTCTTAATTAAGTGGTGCTAATTCAGATGATGAATATTTTAACTCTTGAGAGTGTGAAAATGAAACCAAATGGACCCGCAAGGGTCCATTTGGTTTCATTTTTACATTCTCAACAGTTACCTCTGGTTAATCAACTTTCCATCATTTAGCCTGGGGACCACCTGGAATCCTCTCAGGGACCACTGGTGGTCCCCGGACCACCTGTTGAAAACCCCTGATCTACACCCATCCATCCATCCATCCATCTATCATGTGATATATCAGAGCTCGCAGGCAGAGGGCAGCATTGACCCATTGAACCGCTCTGGCAGTTCGTCTGGCCTCCTCTTTGAGAGGCATTACTTAACCTCCAGCCCCTGGTTTGAAATGATTTGATCTCCGTTGAATGGAGGCCAAATGGAGCGTTGCACGCAGGGGAGCATGCACTATAGCAGGCGACCGGCAAAAGGAGGAAGGAGAGGGAGGGAGAGAGGGAGAGAGGGAGGGTGAAGGAGCATCAGTCAGATAGATTTGATTGTGTGGTGGGGGTTGGGTGGGGAGAGGGAGAGGGAGAGGGGGGGGACTGGAAAGTGGAAAGCGGTGGGCGAAAGCCGTGACAATGTGACAGTGATCAAACATGCGCTGGCTTCCCAACGACAATGACATCACCCCCTTTTCTGTCATGTTCGCTGACAACTCCCTTTGGTCTGTGCGGCGTGTCTGTCTGTCGCCGTGGGCGACGAGCACCGAGCAGAGCAGGTGTATGTATGTATATATTTAACCCTCCGCGCGCGTGTGTGTGTGTGTGGGGGGGGGGGGGGGGGGGGGGGGGGGGGGGGGGGGGTGTAAATGAACGACATTGACGTTCAACAGGTAAACTACTAATATAACAGGGGCGGATCTAGGCATGGGCATGGGGGGGCAATGCCTCCCTAAATACCCAGTCTGCCCCCCCAAACATGATGCCATGCAAAACAACCCAAGATATTTCAAATTAAAGTGTTTATATTTAAAATGATTTGAAACACTACTACAGAAAACTCTCTGAGTTAGCTTTATGCATGCTGCATGTCTGTTGCAACTTCAACAACAACTGATGTTATTTTTGATGCTTTACTTGACTAATAAAAGTCCTGTCACCGAAAATGGTATGGGTGCGGCCACCCCCATACCATTTTCTCTTGCCCCTCCAACATGTTTTCTTGCCCCCCCCCCAAATGGGACATGTTATATCCACCCCTGTAATATAAACCATTACCTCCAATACCTGAAATACCTCCAGAAATACCTCCCCATTGACAATGATCGGTGGCTCAGGTTCGTTTCTGCCGAACCTGAATGTCGGGAAGCACAACCAAGGGAGGTCCGCTATAGCCGACCGATTTGCCATGCTGATCATTGTTACAATGTGATCGGAGTGATGGTAAATATCACAAAACCTGTCATAAAACTATCATATCATAAAACTCAACCAGCACCGAAACAGCCACGGTGATATTGTAATATCTGGGTTTGTGAAAGCCACGCCTTCATCACACAGTAGCAATCTAGGAACGGACTTTTGGCTCCATTAGCACTTCATCTACAACAGGGGTGGGCAATTATTTTTCCCAAAGGGCCAAATGAGATACATAAAATATTGTGGAGGGCCAAGACTAAAGGCTGAACTAAAGTATACGTAATATTAATTTAATTTTCAAGATACAAGTACCGGTAAGAGTATTTTAGCCCCACAAACCCCAAAACTAGAGTTTTCTTTTGCTTTTGTCCATGATTCCAGGATGGATTTGGGAAACAAAACAGTCAAACATACAGATCAAAATAACCATTAATCTTCTACATTCTCTAGTTGTGTAGACTTGGGCTAATTCACCTGATGAATATTTTAACTCTTGAGAGTGTAAAAATGAAACCAAATGGACCCGCAAGGGTCCATTTGGTTTCATTTTTACATTCTCAAAGAGTTACCTCTGGTTAACCAACTTTCCATATTTAACTGTAAGTCTCTCAAGGACCACTGGTGGTCCCCGGAGCACTGGTTGAAAACCACTGTGCTCTTTCACGGGCCAGTCAGAGTCAGCCAAAGGGCCGCATTTGGCCCCCGGGCCGCATAATGCCCAGGTATGATCTACAGAATGTCAATTTACAATTGTGTGAGAACAGGCTGTCAAACCTTAGCCTGGGTTCCAGCCTGATTCACTGCATTCAGCATGTCTGAAATGTCACTTTGCAAATCAGTCTGGCCAGATCCTGCTTGACTTGCAGTTTCCTGACGTCACCTGTAACCGTAGCCCTGTTGTTTCTGATTGGATGGCGTTCCAGCAAACGTGAACCCCCCAAACAAACCACAGACCAATCAGAATCCTCGGCTGCATTTCAACCTTCATATGCTCCACCTACCAGTGGAGTTTCAACAGGTGGTCCGGGGACCACCAGTGGTCCCTGAGAGGGTTCCAGGTGGTCCCCAGGCTAAATGATGGAAAGTTGGTTAACCAGATGTAACCCTTGAGAATGTAAAAATGAAACCAAATGGACCCCTGCATTTTCACACTCTCAAGAGTTAAAATATTCATCATCTGAATTAGCACCACTTAATTAAGAAGCTTACACTGTTTTGTTGGCAAAATACAGCCTGGAATTGTGGACAAAACCAAAAGAATTAAAGAATTAAGAAAAGAAAGAATTAAAGTTCGGTCTTTGGTGTGAAAACATAATCAAATGGTGGTCCGTGGCTCAAATGATGAATAAATGGTGGTCTCTGGAGTCAAAAAGGTTGAAAACCCCTGGTATAGATGGTCAATGTGCTGTGGTCAAAATGCATACTGTACTTACAGACAAACTAATAAGCAGAGTAAACTCTCCGCGTTGCAAACAGATCATATGAGCACTGAGCATTTTACTCTGCATTAAAGTTGACCTGAGTGAGAATAGAAGTGAGATGGTGCGTGAAGAAAAAAAGTTACAGCTCTATTTTTGACTCATTGTTATGCAGTGCGTGTTCAGTTAACAGCAGTCTCTCCCAAGCCTGGGTCCAGTCTGGCCATGCATGCAGCACGATTCTGGGTCTAGACTTGGAAGTCACGGGTGCAGCAGGGCTCACGGCAGCGGAACCTATTAGTTATTAACCGATCTGAGCGTCCCACCCCACCCCCTTTCCTCCTCTCCTCTCCTATCCCAATAGACAACAACAACAACAACAGCGGAGAGCGTTGGAATACAAATAATACTCGGACCAGCCTCAATGTTGCGACATTGAGGGGTCAGAAAACTGAGCTCTCAGGAGGGCTTTTGCAGCCTGAAAGAGGGACATTTCCAATATTTTCCTGAGAGCATACAAATGGAATTTGTACAGTTTCAGAAAAAAAAGGTCCTAAAAGAAAAAAAACATTAACATGGTGAAACACAACTTGATGATAGAGCCGTCATTGCACTGATCCCATGAAGTGAGCGGAGTTTGCGACAGCGTAACTCCGGCTATACTCAGGCCTAGTGTTATTAGGGACGAGCCTTCTTGTTAACAGTTTTTACGCCGTTCTCGTGGTGCTCGTGGATTTCCCGTTAGATTACTCCCGCCGGTCACGACGACGGCTCGTATCACGACGAAATGTAGATTCCATTCTTTAATCCAACTATTAGTCCGAGCGCATCGTCTGATGATGATCCCGTTGCTCACTTTCATTTGGAACAGAATTGCGGCGACAACTTTTTTTTTTTCTCTCATTCACACCCATTCAATCCAATGCATTCAAACGCCTCTCCTCCGGTTTGCCCCCTGAATGTCGTGAGCGCATTGGTAAATCAACCAACGCTAGACGGCTCTTCCTGACTTGTGACCCGGATGTTTTTGCTCAGATCGCCAGAAGACCGGTTAGCCAAGACAACAGAAACAGCATGACAGAAACAGCACATCCTGTTTAGGAGATCTGAGCTTCAAAATAAGGGTTTTTTTTAACCGAATTTACTTGATTGAGCCGTGGCACCTACCAAGGAAACCCACGATCACACGAGGCAGTTATTATGTTAACAAATGCGAGACATCAATAAACATGGAAGGACTGTCCTCTTCACTGAACTGTAGTTCACCTCCACTCCTGGACCATGCAGGACACGTGGCTTGGTTTTGCCCACGGCTTTACTTTTTTCCCCTCGAAAAACGCCTGCGGTCTCCGAGGCAATGGTCTGTTCTCGCTGGCCGGACTCTCCAGCTCTCTAACCAACAGAGAATAAAAAATGACTCTCTTGTACAGTAGTACTTCTTCATAGAGACACTTGGGCCCAACACCGAACCTTATGCTGGAGGCGTGGGGAGGTGTTATAGTAATCATTTGGGGGAAATGCACAAAAAATACTAAAGATCATAAATCTTGGAGCACTGGATGTGCCTATTAGATTATGTATCATATCCTTGATCACACCAGTTCTTCTTATACGCACAGTTCCTGCTCTCTTCCTGTCACCGAAACTTTTCTTGCTGCTACACCGGATCCAAAATCGAATAAGAAGTTGTTGTTTTTTTGGTTGTTCTGTTTTTTCTTTTTATCAGCAGCAGTATCAGCAGCAGCAGTGCCATCAAAACGCTTTCCTTTCCCTTTACATGACGGGGGCCAGATAGTTTGAGGCAGGGGCGGATCTAGGCGTGGGCATGGGGGGCAATGCCCCCCTAAATACCCAGTCTGCCCCCCCCAAACATGATGCCATGCAAAACAACCCAAGATATTTCAAATTAATATTTTAAATGATCTGAAACACTACTACTGTACTGACTACAATTTTGGCACCACTAAACCAGCAGCATTTCATCATTGAAAAACAGAAAACTCTCATGAAACTGCGTGTCTGTTGCAACTTCAACAACAATTGATGTTATTATTGATGCTTTACTTGACCCGTAACCGAAAATGTTATGGGTGCGGCTTCATCGCTCGTGTCGCTTCGCGCCACGGGCGATGAAGCCGCACCCATACCATTTTCTCTTGCCCCTCCAACATATTCTCTTGCCCCCCCCCAAACAGGACATGCTATATCCGCCCCTGGTTTGAGGACAATAGCAGCAATCTGCACGGTTATTACACGACAAGTAAAGAGCAGAGGACAGAATGACTGAATCTCCCTGAACGTCATCACCGTCCCTTGTACTGCGTGCATCATCGCCCTGTTATTTCCTACAAGTAAGAAAGGGAAGAAGCGGAAGGGGTGGAGGAGGGGGCGGAGGGGTCAAACACAGGAGATCAAGCAAGAAAAGACTAAGCAACGAATACAAAATCTATCTACCTATTCACGTGCATAGGATAGCAAGAGGTGCACGAGCAGACAGCAGCTGTACTGTGGGTCTAAATCAGGGGTCGGCAACCCAAGATGTTGAAAGAGCCATTTTCAACCCAAAATTAAATTCAAAATCTGTCTGGAGCCGCATTTTATTATTATTTTTTTCCTGAGAGTGTGCAAATGTGAACCAAATGGACCCTAGCGGGTCCATTTGGTTCCATTGCACACTCTCAGAAAAAAAGGTCCTCAAAGAAAAATCATTAAACTGGTGAAACACAACCTTTCTTCAGAAATGGAGTTTCTAAAAAAAAATAAAGGAGTTTACAGAACTCCATTTCTAGTCCCACACAACATCTCTAAGGTATATTAATGACATAGTGAACTGAGTAAACCTTTGAAAAATGGGTGGTTCAGATTGAAAGCTCCACCTCTGATAACTGCTGGGCTTTTTTGACATGGCCAAGTGCTACTTTAACTGGCAACTGTCAGACAGCGCAACGCGTTTTGGGTGACTGACTTGGGTGTGTATGTAATAATGCTACAGCCACTGAGCCACTAGGGCTGTGTTCTGGAGCCGCATGCGGCTCCTGAGCCGCAGGTTGCTGACGCCTGGTCTAAATAGATGTCATGTGCGTCAGCCACATCATCCACAAAACATAGATTGATGTCTATGTCCACCTACGGACTGTTCTCGTACCTAGGTGGACCCTTGAATAAAGCAAATAAATAAATAAATAAATGAATAAATAATTTTCGGTTAGGGGTGTACTCATTTTTGTTGCCTGGAGTTTAGACATTAATTCTTGTGTTTTAATTATTTTGAGGGGAAAATTAAATTTACCCCTTTTACCCAAGTGACTACTTATCATCGTATCAAAGTTTCATTTCGTCAGTGTCGTCCCATGAAAAGATGCAATGAAATATTATACCTGGTTGTAGCTCAGCACCTTCACCCCACTTTATACTGTTACAGTTGCACTTTAATACCCTAGTCTGTTGCACAACGTCACTTACTGTTTCTTGTATTGTTTGTCATTTTTCTTATTGCACTGTCTATTGTCTATTGTCTTATTGCACTGGGGAACAATGGAAACGTTATTTCATCCCTATATATGTCCTGACATACACTGGAGTGACAAATAAAGAACCTTGAACCTTGAATATTTGGTAGAAATGGGAAGGGTGTACTTTTGTGAGATACTGTATATAATTCTCCATTGTGATTATAATTCACTGTCTGACACCAGCCCCAGACCGCCTGTCAACAAGCTGGTAGGAACCAAGGCTTTCTGCCTCATTCAGAATCCGCTGGTATAGTGCTTGATACTGCCGTCTAGGGGATATCTTGGCAGCAGGGGCAGATCTAGGCATGGGCATGGGGGGCATTGCCCCCCTAATCCATTTGTCCTGATCAGATTCAGTTTCTGATGCTTTTCACAATTTTTCAAAAATAGCAGAACTACAAGCTCATATCGCGCACTCGGTGGCGCGATATGAGCTTGTAATCTGCTATTTTTCAACAGCTAAAACACCAAAACGCGTTCAGTACACAAAGGGTTAAATACCCAGTCTGCCCACCCAAACACGATGCCATGCAAAACAACCCAAGATGTTTAAAATTAAAGTGCTTATATTAAAATGATGCAAAACACTACTACTGCTGCTACTAACTAACTACAGCTGTGTCACCACTAAACCAACCGCATCATCATTGAAAACAGAAAACCATACCCGAGGCGGGGTTGGTGAAAGGGCCTTTCTGTGTGGAGTTTGCATGTTCTCCCCGTGTCCCCTATAGGGTAGATACCCTCACATGTTCTCCCTGTGTCCCCTAGGGTAGATACCCTCACATGTTCTCCCTGCGTCCCTAGGGTAGATACCCTCACATGTTCTCATCCCTGTGTCCCCTAGGGTAGAAACCCTCACATGTTCTCCCTGTGTCCCCTAGGGTAGAAACCTCACATGTTCTCCTTGTGTCCCCTAGGGTAGATACCCTCACATGTTCTCCCTGTGTCCCCTAGGGTAGAAACCCTCACATGTTTCTCCCTGTGTCCCCTAGGGTAGAAACCCTCACTGTTCTCCCTGTGTCCCCTAGGGTAGAAACCCTCACATGTTCTCCCTGTGTCCCCTAGGGTAGAAAACCTCACATGTTCTCCCCGTGTCCCCTAGGGTAGAAACCCTCACATGTTCTCCCCGTGTCCCCTAGGGTAGATACCCTCACATGTTCTCCCCGTGTCCCCTAGGGTAGATACCCTCACATGTTCTCCCCGTGTCCCCTAGGGTAGATACCCTCACAAAAACATGCTGTAATCCTGGGCTCTAGACTGCCTCCCCCTGGCCAGCCGGGGCGCCTGATGGAGGGGACAGGAACTGGTTGGAATAACGTGTTCCTTCCACGCGCTACGTCCAACCAGGGAAACTCCCCCCTGTCAGGTGAAAAGAAGGCAGCTTGGACTCCTCATGCATTGATTAAAACATGAGGCCAGTCCGCTGCCTCCCCAGGTTGGCGGAGGTGTGTAGAGCCCAGGATCACATTAGGAATTGGCACGGGTGAAAAAATGGGCTACAAAATTGTGGGAAAAAAAAAAAAAAAAAGAAAACAGAAAACTCTCTGAGTCAGACCTTTAGCATTATGCATGCTGCTGTCTGTTGCAACTTCAACAACAACTGATGTTATTATTGATGCTATACTTGCCTAATACAAGTCCTGTAACTGCCCCTGCAACATGTTCTCTTGCCCCCCCCCCCCCCCCAATGGGACATGTTACATCCGCCCCTGTCTGGCAGTGGTTGTTACTGTGCGCTGTTCGGCAGCTTGTGACTTGGGTGGTCCTTCATGTCCTTGATGACGCGCTGTGCTTTGATTACATGTCTGTTTTTTTTTTACGACGGTTCCTGGAGCGCAGGCAGGGAGCTCGCCTCGTGCGCTTGCCGATTGCACCGACATGTACTCTTTTGTAGACTGCTTTTTCACCCACACGTGTGGTGTCACCAGGGGCGTAGCTAGCAATTCTGGGCCCCCTGCAAAGCTTTTCCACATGGGCCCCCCTTTCCCGGCGGCGTCAAAGGGGAATTTCACCCATTTTCAACATTTTTTCTGAGAGCGTACAAATGCAACCAAATGAACCCCAACGGGTTCATTTGGTTCCATTGTACACTCTCAGAAAAAAGAAGTGTCTATAGAAATCCATTAACATGATGACATACATCTTGATGATGCCATCAAGACGTGTTTTATCATGTTTCTGTGGTTTTTCTTCAGACCTCCATTTCCAGGAAACACAGAATGGGGGGGAAACGTTTTTTATCATGTTCACCCAGCACCTCTAGGTTATACTAATGACATATTAGAATGTTGAAAATGGGTGGAATTCCCCTTTAAAATGCTTCAATCTGGTGCACTTTGAGATCAAATCATGATATAATCAATACAAATAAAACCTTATTAATGCAAGCTTTCAGTGGGGCCCCCCTGACTTTGGGGCCCCCCTACAATTGTCCCCCTTTTTCCCCACGTGTCTACGCCCGTGGGTGTCACTGGTATGTGTGTGTCATGTGATCTCCTGCTCAATGTGTACTCCGAGGAGAAGTTATAGTGTTGTTGTTGAGCAGAAGACATGTTTATCTCCTCGACTTTTTCTGCTTTCGTTTTATAAATGAATGCCCCATAGTCTGTCACACAATGTGCAAGCTTAAAGGAGAAATCCAGACCAAAAGACATTGTGCATCCATCTACCGGTACATTAACCCATTACCTGCCTAGGACGAGATGGGACGAGTTTTAAGGGTCTAAAATAAGACCAAGGATGTGATCCCCCCCCCCCCCCCCCCCCCCCCCCCCCCCCCCACCCCAAAAAAAAAAAAAAAAAAAAAAAAAGAAATAAAAAATATTTGCATTGCATTTAAAGGTAGGGGAAGTGATTTCACTTTTGTCAGATATCACCCCAAAAATATTTTTTTTCTGTTAAAATGCTCTATTATAAGGTGTGGAAACCACATATGTTTCCCCCTCCCCCACGTTAGCAGAGGAGCTAATAAAAGTTCCCCAGGTCACCACAATTCTCCTCCAATCAGGAGAGAGCAGCAGGTTCATATAGTGTAGCTACTTTTGGGGGCCCCTAGTGCACCAGGCTGGTACTACACCATGAATTTCAAATCACTTCCCCTACCTTTAATTAGCCATTTTTGGCATCCATTTATTCAATGCTCAATGAAAACAATTGGTGATTGCCCAGGACAATTTCAGCTGTTTTTTTTTTTTTATATCATTGACTATACTTCTTTTGTGCACTTCCACGTCACTGAAAGTGCATCACTTTTGTCAGTTTCGCTTCGAGTAGGAGCTCCGGTTTGGCTCAAACGTCTAGCTGGGAATGACATTTTGAGGCCACAGTAATAGCAGGAAAGGAGTTGTTAAACCCTCTGTCATCACACATGTTGCCCTTGATTTTTGTCATCGATGCCCCCTGTTGTACACCCCCCCCCCCTGAGGTTCCCCTCCTCTCCCACAACTTGCATTGGCGCTGGCAGGGGCCGGATGTAATATGTCCCATTTGGGGGAGCAAGAGAATATGTTGGAGGGGCAAGAGAAAAATGGTATGGGAAATATGGTATCGCCCCCACACCATTTTCAGTTACAGGACTTTTATTAGTCAAGTAAAGCATCAATAATAACATCAGTTGTTGTTGAAGTTGCAACAGACACGCAGCATGCATAAAGCTAAAGGTCTGACTCAGAGAGTTTTCTGTTTTCAATGATGAAATGCTGTTGGTTTAGTGGTGACACAGCTGTAGTTAGTTAGTAGCAGTAGTAGTGTTTCAAATCATTTTAAATATAAGCACTTTAATTTGAAATATCTTGGGGTTGTTTTACATGCCATCGTGTTTGGACAGGGCATTTAGGGGGGCATTGCCCCCCCCCCCCCCCCCTATGCCCATGCCTAGATCCGCCCCTGGGTGCAGGCTGTCTTCGTGTATTTTAGGAGATTTTTTTTGTTTTTTAACACATCACTTCACACCACACACTAATAGGATAATCAGGCGCGATTATTTCATCCAGCACACACTACATGATTTTAAAACTCGGGCGGCACCTATCGTGACAAGAGTTTCGACCCAAGTGATTGGAGAGGAGAGCGGCAGAAGGGAGGGAGATGAGAGGAGAGGAGAACTTGCCCAGATTCCTTAGAAAGACATCCCAGAGTGACGTACAGTGCATAGGTGAGTACAGGGGCGGATTGGCACATATTTTCCCACCGGGAAAATATGCGGGAGGAAGGAGGAGATGATGATCATGATAGAAATTGGAAAAAAGAAAAAAGTAAGCTGACTGTCTTGCTGTCTATCTTGCCTTAGATGCGTCACCTCGCTATTTATTTTGAAGCACTGCACATCATAACGGCAACGTATTTGAGCGCAGCGACCCCCCCAATGATGTCCAATTCCCCCACAGTGTAACATCATCAATAACCTATTATCCCGTATAGCATTTTGGAAACGAAATAACGCGGCATAAGATTAATTAGTTATTCGCCGCACCTGTCTGGGTTAATATAGACAGCAGTGTAACTGCACATATAACTCCTGTCTTAAATGTTTATGCTGTGAGGGGGGCAATAACCACGATGTGTTTCGACAAAGAAAAAGCAGCAGCCTTTTTTTCCAGACGTCAAATTTTGCTCCTGAGCGGGCAGGGCTGAGCGGAGCGAGGAGCGCGGAGCTGCCCAAATGAAAATGAGCTGGGAGCGGAGCGGGAGCGGCCTGGGAGGGGGTCCACGGGAGCGGATTGCGAGCGGGACCAAATAAGTCGAGAGCGATGAGCGGGATTCTCGGCCGCTCCGCTCTGCTCACATACTCTGGTGTGGAATTCTCCTTTAGGGACATACAGTAACTGATCTACTGGCTACACAAGCACTACTACAAGCAATCTACTGTACAGTGTGAATCGTATTAAGTTAATTATAATGCACTGTATAACAGGCCATGTACGGCAGACCAGGCGGGCATTTCTGCTGAGAACTGGGGAGTCTCATCCACTGTCATTTTTCATGCTAATGTGTGATTAACACAGTAACAATAGCGTAGGGAGTGATTAAATGGGTTATTAGTCATTATCACGCTACACTGGTGAAGTCGTCAAATCAAAACGGATGTGACAAAAGACCGCGTGAGGCGGCTGATTTAACGAGGAGGGCAGGGGACCGGCGGAGGCACGGCACAGCGGGAACTAACACTCTGCGATGTTAAATGCACTTAGTTTAAATGGACCACTTTTGCTCTTCAATATGAGGAACTATCCGCAAGAAGTGCATCACTATATTGGACTCTAGTAGGCCTAATTCCAAGCCCAGGGCAGCAGCGTTTCTCTGTATCCAGTGCAGGGGACATCGCAATGCTGGCTTCTATGTGGTGGACATTTTTTGTCAAAATTATAGACAATAACATTACCAGAAATAAACATACTGTAGATATAGCCTCAATGACCATAACTGTCTGTATTAACCCTTTGTGTGCTGAACGCATTTTGGTGTTTCTAAGCATTATGCTTTACCTATTGAAAAATAGCAGATCTACAAGCTCATAGCGCGCCACCGAGTGGCGCGCTATGAGCTTGTATCTCTGCTATTTTTTGAAAAAATCGTGAAAACGTGGTGCAAATCTTTGAATATATGTTATTTCCAAAGCAAACGTTTTTAACTCAAATCTTTGCTTCTGGGGGATCCCCTAGAACATGTTTTCAGATGGAGGTCCTCCTCAGCCAAATATAGATAATTCTGTTGGTCCTCGGCATGAAATATGTTGAGCATCACCGATACAGTGACATAGTTTTTTTTTTTTTTTCAGAGAAACTAGAATCTGTCAGAATCTAGCATCAGAAACTAGAAACTTATCAGAACTACAATCAGGTGTCAAATAGAATATATTCTTAGATGTGCGCATCATTTTCACAATTTTTCAAAAATATCAGAGCTACAAGCTCACAGCGCGCCACTCGGTGGCGCGCTGTGAGCTTGTAGGTCTGATATTTTTCAATTGCTTAGGTGTAACATAATGCTTTGAACACCAAAACGCAGTGCACAAAGGTGTTAAAGTGCAAATAACCGAAAATTGGTTTTATTACCTTATTGCATGTCCCTCAAGCTTATTTCTAATGTTTTGGGCCTCTGATATAACCATTCCTTGTCGTCTTTCTGTATACTTTGAAACCAGTTTAGCTGCAGTATACCACAATGTCCTGAGGTGGTGGGGGCGCTGATGTGCAGATTATTTAATATTACTGTCATTATAACACTGATAAAACCATTCCTGTTTCCATTCCGTGCCAGCTTAGAAAACCAACAATGGTGGACAGTGTAAAAAAAAAAGTGGAAATGCAAATTTGAAACTGAAGACTGATGACATCATTATGAGGCCAAAATCAGATGAGCTGTTCCTGTGAGCAATTTCCATTAAATATAATAGAACGTATGAACGCCTGATTGTTCAAATTTGGTTATTTGTGGTAAAGTTCAATTCTCCATTTACCAGTAAGTCCTTGTAAATAAAACATTTCAGAACCACCAGGACTGGAGGACACCCACAACGGGTCATAGAGTCGTAGTAAATCGGCGTCACGGAAATACTGAAGGAGACTTTGCAAGGACATTCAGTCATTTGGCATTATGATCAAAACATTACAATGATGTGCGAAAACAGAAAATCCCCAAATCTGCCACCCGAACAAGACGTTTGTCTTTGACACAGACACATTTGTCCGTGTATGGACACAACAACGACCAGCTGGCTTTCTTTTTGGGGGTGAAGTGCCCCGGGAGCTTCAAGCTGAAAATATAGTTCAACATTTGGAGAGGAGTGTTGCTCATCAATGTCATGTTGTATCCTCCTGGCTGTGTTTGACAAGCAGGTCATTTACAACCTGATACCAGCAGGTACAACAGAACAGCAATGATTGATAGCTACGATAGCTAGATTTGAACATTGTTGGCACGAAGAAACACTCTGGGCCCCTATTTTACATGCTTTATAACAGGGGTTTTCAACCTTTTTGACTCCAGAGACCACCATTTATTCAGCATTTGAGCCACGGACCACCATTTGATTACATTTTCACACCAAAGACCTAAAATTAAATAATTCTTTTGGTTTTGTCCACAATTCCAGGCTGGATTTTGCCAACAAAACACTTCTTAATTAAGCGGTGATGAATATTCAGATGATGAATATTTTAACTCTTGAGAGCGTAAAAATGAAACCAAATGGACCCGCAAGGGTCCATTTGGTTTCATTTTTACGTTCTCAAGAGTTACATCTGGTTAATCAACTTTCCATCATTTAGCCTGGGGACCACATGGAACCTTCTCAAGGACTACTGGTGGTCCCCGGACCACCTGTTGAAAACCCCTGCTTTATAAGAAGCCATGCCTGAATATTAGTAGGCATTTCTTTATTATTATGGGGGGGTTGGGAAAATAACTTAATCCGTACCGACACGTTGTGAACTTGCAGATCTGCTATTTCCACAATTTGAAAACACTATTAGCCGTTTTTCACGCCGTTCTCGTGGTCCGCGTGGATTTCCCGTTAGATTACGCACGCCGGTCACGACGACGGCTCGTATCACGACGAAATGTAGATTTCATTCTTTAATCCAACTATTAGTCTGAGCGCATCGTCTGATAAAGATCCCGTTGCTGACTTTCATTTGGAACAGAATTGCCGCGACAACTTTTTTGTTTGTCCCATTCACACCCAATCCAATGCATTCAAATGCCTCTCTTCCAGTTTTCCCTATGAAAGTTGTCAGCGCATTGTTAAATCAACTAGCGCTAGACGGCACTTCCTGACTTGTGACCAGGATGTTTTTGCTGAGATCGTCAGAAGACCGGTCAGCCAAGACAACAGAAACAGCATGACAGAAACAGCACATCCTGTTTAGGAGATCTGAGCTTCAAAATAAGGGTTTTTTACCGAATTTACTTGATTGAGCCATGGCACTACCGTGGAAATCCACGATCACGCGCGGCAGTTATTGTGTTAGTTATTAGTTACTCATCACGACAAACTTTTTTAGACAAACTTTGTCTAAAACAATCTTCGGTGAAGCGCCTTAGTGTAAAAAAAAAAAGATTTCCCAGAAAAACTAAGGGAGGAACTCCTCACAAGCAAAATGTCAAGCCTGCGTGTTGCCCCATTAAATCTGGGCCAAATGTGTGTGAGTATTGAGCGCTCCTGTCACCGTGTTGCTGTGGGTTAGTCCATAGTTTAATGGCATCTGTAAAAACAAAACTTAGAAATGCCCTTAATGCTTGTCAGCATCAGTCTTCCCGGGGAAGCTAAACCGCATGCGAGTACATTTAGACGATCATGTGTGCGTGCGTGCGTGCGTGCGTGCGTGTGTGTGTGTGCGTGTGCGTGTGCGTGTGCGTGTGTGTGCGTGTGTGTGTGTGTGTGTGTGCGTGCGTGCGTGTGTGTGTGTGTGCGTGGCCTCTTTTCCACCAGAGCTCCAACAGAGCCAGAGCTCCAACATTGGAATGTTAATGGGCAAAACCACACCATACCTACTCTATATACATTTGTTATCACCATGAAACTTACAAAGTACTACTACTACTACTGCGTAAGGGTTATCATTAGGGTTGTTGAATGATTTAAAACTTTGTTCAGATTAATCACAGCTTCAAAATTCATTTCATCATGATTAATCACCATTAGAACTTCAGTATGTCCAATGTATTCCATGTTTTCCTGTGTACAGGGTTTGAACATTTAAAAAAATAAGAAGAATTTGGGGAAAAAAAGATCTATCTTTGGAAGATCTTTTTTCCCCCCAGATAAGTTGATCTACAAGCCCCCAATCCTTGGAGATCCCTCGAGCTACAGAGCTGAGCAGCCCTGCCCCCTCGTAACGTCGCCCGCACTCCAGAAATGTTTTCCCTTTCATTTTCCTCATAGACTTTGCCAATATGCTTCATATAAAGACGATTACACAACAGACAACTCAGGTCATGACAAATACCGTAATTTCCGGACTAGAAGCCGCACCTGAATATAAGCCGCACCAGCTAAATTTGGGGCAAAATACTGATTTTCCTTGTATAAGCCGCACCTGACTATAAGCCGCACCAGGCTTATAGTCAGGTGCTTCATGTTAGAGCAGTGGTTTTCAACTTTCTCACAATTTAACAACATCTTCACCCCAAAGACCCCAAAACTAAAGATTTCTTTTGGTTTTGTTCACAATTCCAGGATGGATTTTCGCAAACAAAAGAGGCAAAACATCAAAATTTGACCAAAATGACTTATGACTTATTAATTAAGTGGTGCTAATTTAGATGGTGAATATCATAACTCTTGAGAGTGTAAACATGAAACCAAATGGACCCGCTAGGGTCCATTTGGTTTCATTTTTACGCCCTCAAAGAGTTACATCTGGTTAACCTAGAACCTGGAAAATCCATAGATTGGCCGCACCGTTGTATAAGCCGCAGGGTCAAAAGCATGTGATAAAAGTAGCGGCTTATAGTCCGGAAATTACGGTAATGACTATGTTTTGGGATAATCAAATAATTTGTAAGAGTTGTCATGATTTGTCACAACCCGAGTTGGCTTTGTCTGTGGTGTAATCATCTTTATATAAAGCATTTTTTGAAAAGTCTATGAGGAAAATGAATGGGGAATTTTGAATGAGAGGGAGACACAGCTATGTATCAACAAAATGAATGAATGCCATTTACGCATTATTTTCAACAGCCTTAGTTTATCGTAAAAGCAATTCACTTATATTTACCATATCAACAATTTAACCCTTAGTGTACTGAACGCGTTTCGGTGTTCTGCGCATTATTATTAACTAACTATTGAAAAATAGCAGATCTACAAGCTCATAGTGCGCCACCGAGTGGCGCGCTATGAGCTTGTATCTCTGCTATTTTTGAAAAATCGTGAAAACGTGGTGCAAATCTTTGAATATTATGTTATTCAGAAACTAGAACTCAATTTACACGTTGTATAACTAAATTTCCAATTTCAGAGGTCTGGCTCCTGGACTAAAAAAACGAAACGGTCCCCAGTCAGTGCAAAGGGGAGCTGTCTGTGTTCGTACTGTGTGTGTGTGCATGTGTGTGAGTGCGGTTGTACCTCTTGTCGTCTCTGTACCATTCAAACTCGGGCGTTGGCACAGCGGTGGCGTCACACTGCAGGATGCCCATGCGACCCACCTGGCTCTCTGTGCTCTGAGTCTTCTGTATGGTGGGAGCATCTAAAACACAGTCACAGGAGAGGAAAAACGTTATCCTGGTACACTTCATGTAATCATCTGTCAGAGCCTGGTGCCCACACTTTTTTTTTTTTTTTTTTTTTTTTTTGACTTGCGAGGTACTTTCAAAATGACTGGCTCAACAAGATCTACACATAAAAAAGACAAAAAAAAAAAAAAAAAAAAAAAAAAAAAAAAAAAAACTAACATCCATCCAGCCCCAAGAAAGTTTGACTTTGAAATAGTAGTGATGGTGTTACTTACTGTTATAGTGTTTAGGAATAATGTACTTATAATGAAAAATAGAGGGGGAGAATTGGAAGGTTTTCATGTATATGCTACTACTGAGGTTTGAGTTGACAGTTCGTGAGCTAAGAACTTTCACGTTTTTGTCCACAATTGGGAACGAGAACTGGCAAAACATTGGTCAAAAATAACAATTATTCTCTATTCTCTAATTGTGTGTTTAAAAATATTTTAACTCTTGAGTGTAAAATGAAACCAAATGGAACCGTAAGGGTCCATTTGGTTTTTAACGCTCTTAAGGGTTACAGATCTATACACTTTAGGGGACCGTCATGTGATCTACCTGCATGGCCTGTGTGATCTACTGGTAGATCATGATCTACCTTTTGGGCAGCCCTGGTCTATGTAACCACTGAACTTTATATGAGTTGATGTATGACAGATGTAACAGCCGATATACAACAGGGGTCAGGTGTCACATTGCAGCATGAGAGCTTGTAGATCTGATGATTTCAACAAATCCTGTCCACTAAAGATGGACGTCCCTGGATTAATCACAGAGACAGTCAGATTGAGACCAGACTAATTTAAATCAATCATAACTAGTCAGGCTTGGTCCAGAATACGCATTATTATTTCAACTAGTGAAGATGTCCTGCATGTAAATCACAGCCCCTATGAGGATGATCTTTACGACATTTCCAGGACGTCTTCACCCGTTGAAATAATAAGGCATATCCTGGGCCAGATATGACTATAGTTATGATTGATTTAACCCTTTGCGTTTTGGTGTTTTAGCTGTTGAAAAATAGCAGATCTACAAGCTCATATCGCGCCACCGAGTGGCGCGATATGAATCTAGCATGAGTAGAATCTAGCATGAGGGACTAGAATCTAGCATCAGAAACTAAAATCTGATCTGGACACAATTAATGGGTTAAGTTAGTCTGTCCTCAATCTGACTCTCTGATACATTCAGGGACGTCCGTCTTTAATGGACAAGATTTGTGTTGCTTGAAATCAGGGGGTATTCTAGGCCAGATTTGATTGATCTGGCCACGACACTAATTTGTCACGGTCCTGACTGTGCTTACTGGGGTATGTCATTTTCGTGTCAATAATCAAAGTCTGGCACACTTAATTATTGTATTTTTGACTATAGGCCTTGCCTGAACTGGATTAGCTGAGGCAACAACGATGACAATCTTTACACTATGCGCCGTATGATACGAGTGCAGCTCTGTTTCTCCTTTGTTCTTTGCAAGAAGAGCATTTCTTATGCTAATGTGTGATTAACACTGGAATAACAGCGTAGAGAGTGATTAGACGGGCGATTATTCGTTGTCACGCTGCACTGGTGAAGTCATCACATTTAAATGGATGTGACAAAAGATTGATGTAAGACGGAGGCCGGGGGGCCCGTGGTGGATACTAAGCAGGAGCTGCTGAGAGCAGAGGCGTCCCAACGGACTCCCTGTCTGCTGGAGATGTGATGCTCCTTAGGAAAGGTATACGCTGTTTACCGGGTTCAGTTCACAAGATACATTTATTTTTTATCCCAGGTATGGATATATAGAACAGTTTCAAAGATTCCATATACACCTAAAAAGTGTTCTTCTATTTATAGTTGACTACAGTTTTGGAGAGATTTTAAAGATGGAGTGCTGTGATTTTTATTATTATTATTTTTTGTACATGTTTAGACTCCTTGGTGTTATTGTTACTGTATGTGCAATGATGTCTTCCTTTTGTATTTAGGGTTTATTTTTTTTCCTGGCGGCTGAACCATTCCAGTCAAATGTGCCAATGAAAAAAAAATAAATAATATAGTGACATCACATTATCAGCCCTCCCCATCTCCCCTAACTCCTCCCCTTTATCCTACAAATAATGGGTGTGGCTTCAGTTGAGGTGGACCAACTGGTGGAGTTTCCCCACACAAAAATGACATTTTAACAAATACTGTACACAAAAAAATCTTCCTCCTCATTCAACAATAATACCTGATGATCATGTCTTGGGGTGGAAAAAATGGCACTCTATCTTTCAAAAAGGAACCTGCTGTACCACTGGATCCAATGTACTGGTAGTTATTAGTCATGAGCGCTTCTTATCATATTGGTTCAATAAATACAAAAAAAAGGAATATGTTTTCTACTATCCACCCATCAATCAATCAATAAATCAATCATTTCTTACAGTTGACGACCACGTTGACGTATTTGACGTCGGGCGTGGCCACGTCGTTGCTGGCCTTGCACTCGTATCGTCCCGCCTGGCTCCTCATGATGCCTGTGATGTCCAGGTACTCCTCTCCATCCAGCGGCTCCGCTGCATGCAGATAGGAGAGGAGAGGAGAGGAGAGGAGAGGAGAGGAGAGGAGAGGAGAGGAGAGGAGAGGAGAGGAGAGGATGAGAGAGGAGAGAGGAGAGAGGAGAGAGGAGAGAGGAGAGGATGGGAGAGGAGAGGAGAGGAGAGGAGAGGAGAGGATGGGAGAGAAGTGGAGAGGAGAGGAGAGGAGAGGAGAGGAGAGGAGAGGAGAGGAGAGGAGAGGAGAGGAGAGGAGAGGAGAAGAGAGGAGAGGAGAGGAGAGAGACGGTGGCAGGCGAGGGGAGAACACAGAGAGACAATGTGTCAACAGATGGTGAGAAGAGGAGAGATGAATGGATGAAGGGACATACAAAAGGGAGGGAGGATGAAAAGTGTAGAATAGTTACAACATGGCATAAAAAGGAAGTAACCCTTAAAGCCCAAACCACACAAATGCAAGCTGGAGTCTGGCATTGTACCCTGTTTGAGAGATTTCAAGGGGGAGGTACCGGCCTCCATGCGACCAACCATGCGGTACCAACCAAACCAAATGTTGTTGCCAATCCTGTGGCTAATGGGCTAGCCATTTGCTAAACAAACAAATACAGCCAATGAGCGTTACTGTGAACAAAAAGAAAAATACAGTATGTCGGATGATGATGGTTGTAAAACCCAACGCTGCCTTTAAAGAAACAAAAGATCATAGGCCGATTTAACGGTAACTGCCAGATACATCTTTCACCGCAGTGGGGGCCATGTTTGCTGTTTGAAGCTGTGGAGGAGTGACAGGGCTGCTGGCCAATCAGCTGTGCCCCTTTATAGATCGACCCCAACTCTCATTGGATAATACATTGGATTGACTTCATTGGATAATACATCTTGGTACCAAAGTAAATTATAGGCTGACAATACAAGACCAAACCAAGAGTGCACTCAGAGAGACATTTGAAGCACTTGTTTTCAGCAAAGCAACGTCCTGCTGTCTCCTGCATCATGTGCAAATTCAAAACAGCGCTTCCAAACTGTAACAATTCACCTGCCAGTACAGAAAGTAACTCGTCTGCAGTAAGATTTTTATATGAAACAAAAACTTTGAAGCTTCAAAGAGAATAATTCAAGCTTTTTGGTCGAGCTGCAGTGTTGGTGAGTTTGACATTGTGTGATACAATCAGATAGGACTTTTCTGTCTGGATGAATGGGCTGTAATGGGAGGGTGCACCTCGTTAGCACCTGGCCATTGCCACTTACATGGTAAGAAGGTCGACGTGTGAACACGGGCGTAGACACGTGGGGAAAAGGGGGACAATTGTAGGGGGGCCCAAAGTCAGGGGGGCCCACTGAAAGCTTGCATTAATAAGGTTTTATTTGTATTGATTATATTATCAAAAATATTTGATCTCAAAGTGCACCAGATTGAAGCATTTTAAAGGGGAATTCCACCCATTTTCAACATTCTAATATGTCATTAGTATACCCTAGAGGTGCTGGGTGGACATGATGAAAACGTTTCCCTCCATTCTGTGTTTCCTGGAAATGGAGGTCTGAAGAAAAACCACAAAAACATGATGAAACACATCTTGATGGCATCATCAAGATGTATGTCATCATGTTAATGGATTTCTATAGACACTTCTTTTTTTCTGAGAGCGTACAAATGGACAAAATGAACAAATGCAACCAAATGCAACCAAATGAACCCTAACGGGTTCATTTGGTTGCATTTGTACACTCTCAGAAAAAATGGTGAAAATGGGTGAAATTCCCCTTTGACACCACTGGGAAAGGGGGGCGTCATAACAATCCTCCAAATGAGCCGCTTCGTAGACAGACAGACACGCAGACACGCACACACACACGTACACACAAAAATATCGCTCTTTTTTCATTTCCACCTCATTTTTTTTCTTTCCTCCCCACATCTCCCAAGATCCACTCATGATCAGGCCAAGATCTACTGGTAGATCCCGATCTACTGGTTGGGCTCCCCTGCTATATAACATAGAACAGCACAGGGAGCTGTCTGTGGTGTTGAAATGTTTCTATAGAACATAGAACAGCACAGGGAGCTGTCTGTGGTGCTGAAGTGTTTCTATATAACAGAACAGCACAGGGAGCTGTCTGTGGTGCTGAAGTGTTTCTATAGAACATAGAACAGCACAGGGAGCTGTCTGTGGTGCTGAAGTGTTTCTATAGAACATAGAACAGCACAGGGAGCTGTCTGTGGTGCTGAAGTGTTTCTATATAACATAGAACAGCACAGGGAGCTGTCTGTGGTGCTGAAATGTTTCTATAGAACATAGAACAGCACAGGGAGCTGTCTGTGGTGCTGAAGTGTTTCTATAGAAAAGCACAGGGAGCTGTCTGTGGTGCTGGAATGTTTCTATAGACTAAGTTGGGATAATTCACATGATGAATATTTTAACTCTTGAGGGTGTAAACATGAAACCAAATGGTTTCAGGGTGGCCTGGCAAAGGCAAAATTGTCCCGGTGGGAAAATATGTGCCAATCCGCCCCTGATCCCAGCATCCATAGCATGTGGACTGCTCCTCTTTTTGAGCAGTGCAACTATACAACTATACTATACTATACTAACTATACCCTTTGCACACCTATACCTGTTGCACACTAGCACATCCTACAATGTTTACAGTGTACCAAGAGGTGGCACTGTTTCACCGATACAGATTACACGCAGCACCACTCAGTTCATAAGTTGGGTGTGACTTTTTCCCCCCTCACGATTGCATATTTCTCTCGCTCACTTTTAATGTCCCTTTCAGCTGCTTCTTCTTTGCGTGTGTGTGTGTGTGTGTGTGGGGGGGGGGGCGCGCGGTGCACCGCTGTCCTTCATCGTATCTCTCTTGTACTGTTAATTATCTCACATTCTCTCCAGCTGTGACTTTTCAAATGTTTTACTTCCTCTTCTGGCGCGTTTTTTCTTTTATTAATTTTGTTTTAACTTCCTCTTGTAATTAAATCTTCCCGGGGAGCGGCGTAGGCCCGTCGTGCGAGGGTTTTTCTATCACCACTCCTGGGTATCTCCTTCCTCCATGTTGTCTGGGGTGTGAAGCAGGGGCGGATGTAACATTTCCCATTTGGGGGGGGTGGGGGGGCAGGGAGAAAATGGTATGGGGGCGGCTTAACCCATTGTGTCCTGATCAGATTCCAGTTTCTGACACTAGATTCTAGTCCATGACACTAGATTCTAGTCCATGACACTAGATTCTAGTTTGTGACACTAAATTCTAGTTCCTGGCGCGAGATTCTAGTTTTTCTGGAAAAATCTCTTTCTGTGTCAGTGATGCTTGACATATTTCATAGGAAGGACCCCCAGAAATATCTATTATTTAGCTGCAGAACCTCATCTAAAAACATGTTGTTCTAGGGGATCCCCCAGAAGCAAAGATTTGGGTTAAAAATGTTTGCTTCCACAATAATGTATTCAAAGATTTGCACCACATTTTCACAATTTTTCAAAAATAGCAGAACTACAAGCTCATATCGCGCCACTCGGTGGCGTGATATATACCATTTTTTGGTTACAGTTAGTCAGTAGCAGTAGTAGTGTTTGAAATCAATTTAAATATGCGCACTTTCATTTGAAATATTTGCTTTTTTCATGCCATCGTGTTTGGTGGGGCAGACAGGGCATTTTAGGGGGGGGGGGGGGGGGGGGGGGGGGGGGCATTGCCCCCCTCCCATGCCCATGCCTTAGATCCGCCCCTGGTGTGAAGGAGGCTGTGAAAAGCTCATTCTGTGGTGAGATGAGCATTACTCACTCTGCTTCCCGCCCACCTGTTCCCACTCCACTCCAGACACAAATCCTCCACCTCTTTGTGCCGCGAACAATTCCTATCGAGTGTTAAAACCTCACGAGGCACGTTTGTTATTTAGGGAAAAAAACAGAGAGAGAGAGAATGAAACAAACAAAACAAAAAAAAAGAGTTTGCACTACACTTGTGGTGCTAATTAGTATGAAAAGTTCTATCCGTGTACAAATGTCAAGGAAGCCGTTTGATTGGAGCAGGAAGATACCACAGGAGTTATGTAGCTTTATACTGTAGCTAATGCTTTAACAAGCTGACAGGTTAATCAGCCAATGTGCCCACAACACCCCCCTCTCATCTTCCTTAACAAGGTGAAGATTGGATCTGCTATGGAGAGAATGTCAAGTGTGTCCATAATATGAGCCGCGCACATCAATCACACTGCCAGCGAGCACACTAGGTTCATCAGGGCTGTATGTGGAGAGAAGTGAACTGCACTGACACTGGATTACAATTCTCCTAGAAGGAGAAGCGAGTGAACTTTCTGGTGTCGGCGTTAGCCGCGGCACCACAGCTGCAGGTGGGAACCGGCGGCAGTTCCACGCTGCTCCGTGCGCGCAGTTGCAGTGATGTCCCGATACCGATACAAAAGTATCGGATCAGCTCTTTTTGTCCCTTTTTTTGTCATATCGGTATCGGCAAATACTGTATGGGTATCGGAAAAGTATCAGTATTGGCCCTTATTTGTCATTATCGGGTCACATATTGGCAAATATGCCTGTCTAACCAGTGATCAGACACAGGGGTAAAGGGTTGACACCATGGCAGTTAAGTAAAATGTTGGGTCATGTGGAGTTTGCTTTGGAGTTTCCCAAGTGCACATTTGAGAGAGGAGTATGTTACTCCTTGTTCGTGACTTCCTATGAAGGTATTTATTCTTTTATATGTTATTGTATACATTCTTCTTTGGTCGGTATTTGGTATCGGTATCGGCTAACACAAAAATTGTGGATCGGTAATGAAAAAGTTATAAGGTACATGTTTGGTTAGGAGGTTAGGGTACTGTATAAGGGTTTAGTTAAAGGAGAATTCCACCCCAAAAGGCTTTCTTATACCTTTATTTGCACTTCATTCATTTCCAAAAAGGGGTCCAGTTGTTAGCTTAGGTTTACGCTATGGGATGTTGTTTACATTCACCTATTTCCATCATATCCAAAATTAACTTTTCTGCTATTGTCTCTCCACCCTGCCAATAGTGTGTTGACTGCTGACTGCTTCTGACTTTTGACTGCTGCAGTTGTTCCGCAGCAACTGCCACTGCCAGAAAGTACACACCAGTGTTGTTTTTGTCGACTAAGACTAAGACTAAAGACTAAGTCGACTAAGGTTTTTGATATTTAGTCGACTAAGACTAGACTAACAAAAATGAATTTCAAAAGACTAATTGGGACTAAAAGATGTGTATTTTCAAAAGACTAAGACTAAGACGAAGACTAAATCATAACCTAAGACTAATGGAAATAGGAAACATTTTTAACTTATTTTTTTCGTTCTTGTGAACATATCTGCAGCATAGATCGCATACGTTTTCAGGAAAGGGACTTATTACTAATGCAGTAATTTTACAAAGAAATAAAACGAGACATCTTTCATACTAAAAACTATAAATCTGTATAACATATATAAACCTACAATGCATGTGTATGTAAGACTAAACTACTAAGACTAAGACTGAGAGACTAAGACTAAAAAAAAGACTAAGACTAAAAAAAGACTAAGACTGAGACTAAGACTAAATCAATGTTGATATTTCGTCGACTAGACTAAGACTAAAAAAATGAATTTCAGAAGACTAAATGGGACTAAAAGACTAAATGTGTGTTACTCAAAAGACTAAGACTAAGACTAAGACAAAATATTCTCAAACAAACAACACTGACACACACACACTCTCTATCAAACTCTATCTCTCTCCAATTTTGAGAAACTTCTACTTTTATTTAATATGTGAAGAAGATTTTAGTTTTTATTTGGTAGGGTGAGTGACAAAGGCATTTCCCAACCTGTATTGTTTGGAAGTGATAGATTGTGTTTTGTAAATTACCGTATATTTTTGTGGCATCTATGATCTAGATACAGTATAAAGATAGTTAGTCAGACTTTGTCCATGATTAATCATTTTTCTTGCATTGCAAAGGCCTATTGTTACAATATAAAACCATACTCAACTCATTCATCACTGAGAACATAATGAATAAATTCCGAGCTCACACAGTGAATCTTTATCATAATTATGGCTTCAGCCGACAGTTAGCTGTCAAACCTAACAAACGGCAAATATTGAGTCTATTAAAAATCCATGTAAAGTGTTAAGGGGATATTGCACTTAAAATGTCTCAAGCTCAGCGGTATGCCTCTTTCTCTTATCTTAATTATTCAGCAGTCAGCACCACGGAGTCGGACAGAGCTGTTTAGCCATTCAAAGTTTGACCCTACTTGCACCTTGCCCTGATTCATGTTTTGATTCTATTTGGAGGAAGTGGAAAAGCGTCCAAACAAAGTTTGCCCCGTTCCTACATACAGTAGCAACAGACCTTGCAGTAATCCAACCATGGGTCGGACACTTTCCAGTTGGGTTCATTCAGGGGCGGATTGGCCATCTGGAGTACAGGGAGTTTTCCCGGTGGCCTGCGCCACCTAGTGGCCTGGACAAGACCCCAAAATGCACTAGTGGCACTTCCAAAATGCACTAGAATGCAGCTAGATGCTCGCCTGGAACATACAGATCAAAATGACCATTAATCTTCTACATTCTCTAGTTGTGTAGACTAAGTTGGGCTGATTCACATGATGAATATTTTAACTCTTGAGGGTGAAAAAATGAAACCAAATGGACCCGCAAGGGTCCATTTGGTTTCATTTTTACGCTCTCAAAGAGTTACATCTGGTTAACCAGCCATATTTCCCACCGGGGCAAAATTGTCCCGGTGGGAAATATGTGCCAATCCGCCCTGGGTTCATTAGTTCCAATAAAAACACATTAAACAATACACATTAAACACATTTTTGGAACCAGACCTTCAAAATCTTTTCCAAATCCGTCAACAAGGCCTGCTGTACGCAGTGGAAAAATACGTGTGGGTGACATTTATTTTTTGAAACAATGTTCTATCGTGTAGGAAAACTATTGGTGGAGAGGTTTGTCTACCACATGTTATGCTTAGCTGTGATTGGACCATGCCAGTTTGGGGAGGGGCTTATTGGCAGGTCTATTGCCTACAGAAGAAAGTATGGACGTCAGAAAGTGGTTTGGTAAAGATAAATCGCTGTGAGCGGCAAATACTGTAGCAGCAGCATAGCGATGACGAACACCAGCAAGAGAAGTGTGACCTGAGCGTGAGGTCACGCTGAAACAACAGAGAAGCATACGCACAGTCGAGAAGCTATACGTTAAACTTAATCTGGTGTCATTAAGGTCAGATGTAGATTTGCTGGCCGGCTCGATAATGCAGATGTAGGCGATGATTGAGTCTTCTCCTTATATGGCTATCCTCAGTATTGAGGTCAGGTTAGGCGGATCCAACTGATGATCCTCAGCTCCATGTATGGAGATCCATGTGTCAGAGCAGTGCGACGTGCATCTAAATCAGTGCTGCCCAAAAGGTAGATTGTGATCTACCAGTAGATCACACAGGCCATGCAGGTATCACGTGACTGTCCCCCAGCTCTTGGAATATAGATCTGTAACTCTTGAAGAGTTAAATTATATTTAAAGGTAGGGGAAGTGATTTCACTTTTGTCAGATATCACCCATTTTTTTTTTTTCCTGTTAAAATGCTCTATTATAAGGTGTGGAAACCATATATGGAGTTTTCCCCTCCCCACGTTAGCAGAGGAGCTAATAAAAGTTCCCCAGGTGGTGGGTGAATTCTCCTCCAATCAGGATCGAGCAGCAGGTTCACATAGTGTAGCTACTGTTGGGTGTCCCTAGTGCACCAGGCTGGTACTACACAATGAATTTCAAATCACTTACCTACCTTTAAACATCTGAATTACGTAAACATTTTCACAGTTCTCTATCCCAATTGTGGACAAAAGCAGGAAAGTTCTTAGCTTTGGTGCAAGAAACTAAACACCACAAACTGTCAACTCAAACCTCAAATACTGTTTTCAAACGTCAGTAATAGCATATACAGATAAACCTTCCAATTCTCCCCTTCTATTTTTCATTATAATTGCATCATTCTTAAACTATGGCAGTAAGTAACGCCATCACCAACTATTTCAAAGCTCAAACTTTCTAGGGGGGCTTGAAATGGATTTTCAGTAGTGGAACAATCACATTTTTGATGTGTAGATCTTGTTGATCCGGTCATTTTGAAATTAGCTCTCAAGTCAAAAAAAAAAGTGTGGGCACCTCTGATCTAAACCATTGGATGTAGCCTCCCTACACTTTCCTCAGTCTTTTCCACTAGTGTAATTAGAAAGGCGAATAAAATCTTAGCTGATAACTCTCGCCCTAGCCGCACACCACCTCTTCAATCTCCCCCATCAGGCAGGAGGTACAGGCGAATTAATTACTCAACATCTCGCTTCAGAGATAGCACTTACCCTGCAGCTATTAGACATTTGAACTTGTCGCGCTAGTTGTGATAATGCATGTATGCAGTGTTGTAGTGGGACTTTTAGAAGTGGGGGGGACGCCTCTTAAAGGGGAATTCCACCCATTATTTTTCTCAGTGTACAGATGTGAACCAAATGGACCCTAGCGGGTCCATTTGGTTCCATTTGTACACTCTCAGAAAAAAGGAAATTCATGAACCTGGTGAAATCTTGATGATGTCACCAAGATGTATTTCACCATGCTAATGATTTTTTTCAGACCTCTATTTCTAGGAAACACAGAATGGGGGAACTTTTTCCACACAAAAACAATGTAAAATATAGCTGCAAGCAGCAATAAAACGTGACCAAGCAAGCAGCAATAAGGAGTCAGAACAATATGCAGAAGAAGGAACATATTTTTTGAGAAATTATCTGAGGGGGGTGCTTTTGCCCGGGTCCATACAATAGTGAATGAATAAATGAAATGTAAAATTCCTACAGTAGCCTACAACCTGGCCTCCTACAACAAAACTGATTAAAGCTTGGACAATTACAGTACAATTCAAGTACAACTAGAAGAAATTGTGAAATAAATGTGATTGGACACTAGTTAACAACAGTTGTTTAAAGGTAGGGTAAGTGATTTGAAATTCATCGTGTAGTACCAGCCTGGTGCACTAGGGGCGCCTAACAGTAGCTACACTATGTGAACCTGCTGCTCGATCCTGATTGGAGGAGAATTTGCCACCAACTGGGAAACTTTTATTAGCTCCTCTGCTAACATGGGGGAGGGGGAAACTCCATATATGGTTTCCACACCTTATAATAGAGCATTTTAACAGATTTTTTTTTTTTGGTGATATCTGACAGAAGTGAAATCACTTCCCCTACCTTTAATGGCCACTTTGTTCAAGAAGTTAATCTAACATAATCTGGCACAATGTTTTAACCACTACACTGTTACATGAAATGATCAAGGCTTGTACAATGCAAAGCTTTCGTTGGGTAGGTTACTACTGGAAATCTAGAATGTCAGGGTATGACCTGTCCGGGAATCGAACCCGGTCTCCCAGTCTCAGGGCAGACACTCTAACCATAAGGCCACTGCATTGGTGCCATTACCATTACATTGAGTTTTATCATCTCAATCACAAAGTGACATTTCCGTGAATGTCACTTTCATGATATGCGAGTGTAACTCAGTGCTATTGAGAAGTAGGCAGAAATGCATTGGACTCAAAGTAAAAGCCCAGCTTGAATCCTTTTATGTTAGGTCTTTTTAAGTAATAGCAAATCATACACATTGCAGAGACTTTAATTGTTACTGTAAAATAATTCAAACCGGCTGTCATTTTACATCTCATCTTACTCACTTCAATGTGTTTCAGACACTAGACTATGATTTGTCACCGTTAGGCTCACTATGACCACTGATCACGTGACTAACCAAATGTAACTGTGTACCCCATCATTGGCGCAACTCCGTCTCTAAATGGCTCTGGAGCGTTGCATTAAAATTGGATTTTAGATCAGCATGCAGCAGTGGATAAACAAAACACAAGACAAATCAGTTTATAAAGAAAACTGAAGCAATAGGACATGGGGGTGTGACAATCTGCCACATTCTGATGTGAAACTCTACATACAATATAAAAGTATACTGGTTTACAGCAGTACGTTTTTATGAAGTGTATCCTTTAAACAAACAACTACCCTTAATCAATGATTATCTATGATAAAAATGCTTCAAAACAAGAGCCTACACATCAATGTTAACAGTGAATGTGATTCATAAATGACCAATGCCAGGCTGCATTATATATTTGATGGTCAAATGAATTATTTTCGAAGTAATTTAAACATTTCATTGATGAGCCATGCAAGTTCCATTGTAAAAGCAGTGAGGTGGCTAAAATGGAAACTCCAACATAAAAGAAGGACATCAAGAGAATGGCAAGGTTTTAACGGTTTTTATTAACAAACCACTCCCAAAAGTATTAGATTACATTTGTACAAGGGCAGCATTGCTGGTTGAACTGGTAGGGATACTTAAGTAATCTGATTACTTGTAATGAATTATTTACATGATTACTTTACCAAACAAGGAGAACAAAGGAAGACCTGGAGATGCCGCAAACAGAAGGAGGGGGGGCCCAGGCCACCCCTAGGGACGTCGAAGCTGTTCCCACCCCTCCCCTAACTTAACAAATGAATCCTAAACCGAGAACTAAAACATATAACGAAAACCAAGGCTGCCGGCCATCTCCAGGCCAAACAGAAATAAACTAACTAAAGAGAACTGAAAACAAAGGCTAACAAGAACAGAGCTGGGCTGCTGAGCTGTTGCCTGGTCTCTATCTGCCATCAGACTGAAGGAGCTGGCTTTTATGCAGGAGGAGGAGCATGGCTGATTGGGGAACCGGCTGCAGGTGCCAGCTGGGTGTGTCACTCTGAGTGAGGGAGAGACAGAGGGAGTTAAGCACAGACACTGATTGACAGTGTGTGTGTGTGTGTGTGTGTGTGTGTGTGTGTGTTGTGTGTGTGTGTGTGTGTGTGTGTGTGTGTGTGTGTGTGTGTGTGTGTGTGTGTGTGTGTGTGTGTGTGTGTGTGTGTGTGTGTGTGCTGTCATGGCCACACGCAACAGGTCTACCAACAGGTCAACCAGCCTGCATGTAGGCTACACCGGAAGTGTAACAAAAACCCATATGAGTACATAAATCACAATATATCATAAAACATTCAAACATGAACATTTAAAAATGGCCGATATACAAGCTCCTTGCTTAAAACATACCTCTGGTTAAGTGCAAGAAAAACAAAAGAGGCTCTTGAGCAGTACTGAGGCCTATGCAGAGGGCACCTGAAGAATACTGAACCACAGTGTAAAATTATACAAATAGTAAAATGTGAATTTAGAAATGGCTGATCTACAAGCTCCTTGTGCATAAACATACCTCCAGTTAAGTGCAAACAACCCAACAGGAGCTTGTCCCTCAGCGCCCAGAACTAGGAGGAGAGCACCTGAGGAACAACAGGACCATTTACTACATACAATAATGTGAGTGATGGTTTAGCATAAAAAACACCTAATGCCTACCTTGCTCACTCAGTGCATGTTGACAGCAAAAGGAGGACTGAATGACTAAGTCCCTGGCTTTATAGTGGGGGAGGGGCTGTTCAGTGGCCACCTGCAAGTGGGTGAGTGTTTGGGGAGTGGCCACAGATCATTGTCTGCAGAGCCCTGGAAATAGACAGAGTTACGCCAACTCCGTTCACTTCATGGGGCCAGTCCGTCTACATAGACTTCTGTTGGATAGTGACATGAAGAGTGACAGCCGGAAGTTACTGAATGCATTGAAGCCTATGGGCTTGTGCGAGGACCACGTGACCAGGCGGTTTTCTGACCCCTCAATGTCACAACTCTTCTACTAGATGGCTCTGATTGTCTGGAGACAGGTCTCCCTGCTACATGCAACACACACACACACAAAAACGATAAATCGATACAACTTCGACTTGACTGTCTGACAAGTCGACTTGAAAAAATCTCAAGTCGTTAATGCCCTAAAATATATATATATATATATATATATATATATATATATATATATATATATATATATATATATATATATATATATATATATATATATATATATATATATATATATATATTCATCACATGATGGGAGCTTTTATATCTTGGTACCACGTATTCAAACTTTGCACATTGACATGCTCGTAACACATCATCACATCACAGATACATGCAAGACCACCAAACCGTCTGACAATATGCAAACAGAACTATATGCACAATAAGCCATAAAAATGGAAAACTCACCTTGGAAATTGGAAGACCATATTTCACATGCTTCCATAAGTTCCACATGCTTATTGCTCTCACACAATCTGGCACAATATACTTGCTCCAGTGTTGCCAGAGAGAAACAAGCAGAAGAAGACTCTTCACAAAGCAGCAATTTTCATTGGCTTATAAAAACGTCATTTTTTGATGAAAACAAATTTGCTTCGGAACTTTTGTCCGGATGGGGCCAAAGTTCTCATGTAGCAGGTGTCATGCAAATTGATCAAAAATCCAGGCAGAAAATCAGGCATGAGCATTTTTCAAACTGCTTAAAATGGCAGACACTCTGGGGGTGGAGCTTACCGGTCAAAGGCAGATGTGTTCCACATGAATCACAGAACATGTAGAAACAAGTCCCATGATTTTTGGCCAAACGAGGCCCGAGTTATGGTTGTTAAAATGTTTCAGTTTCAAAGAATTGTTATAGCGCCCCTGTAATATCCCAGATGGGATTTACATATAATACCCGGAAAATGAAATGATGGGCAGACAAAGGGTTAAGGACTGAGGATTACAATTTATTGAATTAAAGTAGTAAGGTTACTGAACAGAAAATACAAAACGGTAAGGGAAGGGACTGGTGGTGCCAGAAAAAGTTACAATCAAAACACACCTACCCAGAACCCCAACCCTCTAACCTACCGGGAATGGCCTTTATGCAGCCAAACACTTCCTGGTTGTGCTGGCAGTAAGGGATCCTTCCTGTCGGCAGACTCCCATTCACTGTGAATGTATTGGTTGTGATTTTGTATGAATAAAGTTCACTTCCTTAAACCACACTATTTCATTTGATAATACCATTTCCTAGTTCTTCATAGTTTGTTTTATTTGTGGTGTGCTATTGACATGATCACATGATATGAAATGTCTAAAATCTTCAGTTAAAATCATGAGTACTTCATGGATTTCTCCAAGTGTTGCCATGTCCGCTTTTTATAAGCAACCTTTTTCAGTAAATCTGCTTGCAAGTAATGACAGTTTACTAGGTAGATTTTTAAGGCTTGTTCCATATCTGTGATTCTGCTCAAATGAACAATGAGTCAAAGAGCCCCCATGTTCCATGCATCTGTGCACACAGATCCCCATCTGTATTTTTTTTGTGCCAAGCCAGGTTTTTATTTTTCATCTGTATTAAACAAGAATTATTTTGGAAAATATCAAATCTATCAGATCACAGTGGCACACTTTGAGCTTTCAGATCTGCTATTCTCAAGTAGCTGCCAATATATGGTCTTAAAGTATAATGCATAGTATGTAATGTACAGTAGATGTATAGCTCATGATTGACTGATTGCTTATCTCTCTCACACAATCCGGCAACACCGGAGCAAGTGCATTGTTCCAGATTGTGTGAGAGAAATAAGCAACCATGGTCTATGACATGGGGTTTCAACTGATTGTGAACCAGGGACCACCAACCTGACTTAGAATCAACACGGGGACCACCACAGTTACCCTAAATCCATTCTGTTACTTCATTCAACCTAGAGAGAAAATATCCGCACTCACATATAGTTCACAAGTTTTTTTTTAATTTCATTTCAGAGTTTCAGAGAGAAATGAAATAAAAGAAAACTCATGAACTATATGCGAGTGCGGATATTTTCTCTCTGCATTGATCTGCAAGAATCTGCACCCATCAGCCATTGAGAATACAAGTTGGACTCTGAGTAGAGTGCGCCTACCTAACGATATACAGTAGCCTAATGATAGTGTAGACATATGGCATTATTATTCCCACAGTGATGTAGGCTAATTATGATAAAATCAGGCAAACTTTCTTGAGATTCTAACACCCATTTCTGTGGATTTTTCTTATCCTCAGACTTTCAGTAACTGACAAGGTTGGCATGCTTACTGTACATTGCACAAAGCTTTAGTGTGCTGTTCTATGGAAGAAAAAAATGAATACCTTTCAGGACCACAAGTGGTCCATGGAAGACCAATTGAAAATACCTGGACCTGGACTATGAAAACCAAATGAGCTACTATATTACTCTTTAAGACTTTCTTTAAGGCTCTTTAAGACAAGAACTTGAGATTTGTTTTTCATCTGGGGTTTGTGATCCAGGGACATGGGATCCTTTATGAAAATGTTTGAGGAGAATCACAGGTTTAAGCAACATTAGGGAACAGGCTCAAATAAAACATGCAGCTAGTACCATTATTTTCAAGCAACTTTACTGAAAAGGCTTGCTTATAAAAAAGTGGATATGGCAACACATGGATAAATCCATGAAAAACTCCCGTTTTAACTGAAGATTTTAGACATTTCATATCATGTGATCATGTCAATAGCACACCACAAATAATACAAACTATGAAGAACTAGGAAATGGTATTATCAAATGAAATAGTGTGGTTTAAGGAAGTGAACTTTATTCATACAAATTCACAACCAATACATGCAAAGTGAATGGGAGTCAGCCGACAGGAAGGATCCCTTACTGCCAGCACAACCAGGAAGTGTTTGGCTGCATAAAGGCCATTACTCAAACACTTCCTACTCTACCTTCAAAAAAAAGTTACAACATGTGGCACTCACCTCTAACCTGGTGTAAATAACACGGGAGTTACCTACGTGTTGAAAAATGTACAGGGTACCCTGTCTTCCCCTGTCCCTTCCCTGAAGAACTTAACTCAAAATGGGAAGGCTGAACTTAAATACTAGAACTACAAACAAAAGAAAGTACTCTGATTATAAACAGTACAGTACGGTACTTTAACAGTACTTTTACTGTGAGACTGTGGCTAGAGTAGGGCTTTACCGAATAGCCTCGTTTTTAACAACAAAGACTGGTTTTACAAAATGGCTGTGTTTAGGACAACTTCTAAGGACTACTATTTGACTTGTATTTGGACAAACTGGCAAAACTGGTATGCTTAGGACACTGAATGGTTTGGAGCTGCTGTCTGCTGGCAGGCTGGAAAGAGTGAGTGGAAGACAACAGGTGACTTATATAGTCTGATGATGGAGGTGATTGGAGGAGACAGATGCGTGGTGGCCCAACCGGTGGTGAGAGGTGGAGGAGTGGGCTGGTACTGGAGATGAGTGGGCTGGACCTGTGAGTATGATTGACAGACTGGAGAGAAGGAGAGGAGAGCAGAATATAGAGGGGAGGAACACATGCTGCCTGCACTGTCTGTAGTTCCCCCATAATAATACACGTAACAGCCCCCATTTGAGCAATTTGAGTAAGACTGGTTTTGCTGCTATTTGGCATCCCCTCTACAAAACTGTAAAATATCAGAAGCATATTACGCTGCATGTGTAGATTAGGGGCATTAGAATCATTTTCACAAACGAGCAATTTTCATTGGCTCGTAAAAACATAATTTTTTCACTTAAAACAAAATTCACACCTATTTTCATATTCGTATGGCTCCAAAGTTCATGTGTAGGTCATTGTTATGCATTTTGATCAAAGATTGTAGGAGAACAGACATTTTAACTGTTTTACATATAATTCAAGATGGCGGTTCATCTAAAGGTCAGAGGTCAAAAGTCAGAATACAAAAGTTGTTCGGCATAAGCAGACGCATAAGTGAATATAAGTTACATTTCTGAGAGTCAAGCAGTTCATAAGTTATAAGTGTTTAAAGTTTGCAATTTCAGTTGAGTGCTATAGCGCCACCATTTGACCAGTGGTCACAGGCTTCGCACCATCACCGTTTGGCATCACCCTCTACCAGATTACCAATTTTCGCGAAAAACCGACTGCACGGTTCAGCCAGAACAGCTATTTCTGGCGGAAGTAAGAAGGAGAAAAGCAGCAATATCAATTAAGTGACCAAGTCACTGCTTGGTCACTTAAATATTGAAAATAAGTGGAATTCCCTTTAAGACACGTGCATGCACACTTGCATTTGTAGTAAGTATATAGCATATTGAGCATGATTGTTTACAATGCCTAATTGTATCCATAAAAGTAAATGAATAACATATATAGGCCTACTTTTGCCCCAAAAATATTTTAGATGTGAGAAGTGAGGGGACGCCGTCCCCCCACGTCCCCCCTCCACTACACGCCTGCATGTATGTAGCAATATGCAATGCATATAGCACTTTAAACAACCATATGTAACTTCCATGCTGTTGGTCTTTGCACTGTACTGTCTTCTTGTTGTGTTCTTGTATGTATGTTGAGCATGAACCATGACAAATTCCTATCAGCAGGGTCGGATTGATCATTGGGCATACAGGGAGATCTCCCGGTGGGCCACGACCCGTAGGGGGGCGGTAGTATCACGGTATGAATAAAAGCACTGGTTTTCAACTTTTTTGATCCCAAGGCCCACTATTCATTCAGAATTTTAAGCCACGGATCGGCGTTTGATGACATTTTAGCCCCAACAGACCCCCCAAAACTAAAGATTTATTTTGCTTTTTGGTCCACAATTCCAGGCTGGATTTGGGAAACAAAACAGCAGTGTTGGGGAAGTTACTTTTAAAAAGTAAGGGCATTATAGTTATAGTTACTTCCCTAAAAAAGTAACTAGTTACTTTATTCCTTACTAAATTATGAAAGTAAGGGCGTTACTTTACTTTACTTTACTTTTTAAAAAAAAAAACATACAAAAAAGGGGTGTTTTTCTGTAGTATTTGTGCTTACAAGTTTAAAGTGAAATTCTTCCCATTTTCAACATTTTACTGACATTAATATGCCTTAGAGATGTTGCGTGGACAAGACAAAGATCTCCCCATTCTGTGTTTACTAGAAATGGAGGTTGTGTTTCGCCATGTTAATGATTTTTCTTTTAGGACCTTTTTTTTAAAAAACGGGTTGGAATTCCCTTTAATTTCTTTGCTGAGGACAATGCTTGCTGTCTACACTTCACCTCAATGTTTTTGTTTTCGTCCACGTCCTATACCACAGTCGTTTTCAACCTTTTTCATACCAGGGCCCACTGTTTATTCTGCATTTAGCCACGGACCACCATTTGAGGACATTTTGGCCTCACAGACCCCAAAACTAAAGATTTATTTTCTTTTTTCCACAATATCAGGCTGGATTTAAAAAACAAAACAGTCAAACATACAGATATAAAGAACCATTAAACTTCTACATTCTCTACTTGTGTAGACTTGGGCTAATTCAGATGATGATTATTTTAACTCTTGTAAACATGAAACCAAATGCGTTTGGTTTCATGTTTAGCCTACACTCTCAAAGAATTGCATCTGGTTAACCAACTTTCTATCATTTAGTGTGAGGACCACCTGGAATCCTCCCCGGACCACCTGTTGAAAACCCCTGCTTTACCAGCAAGAATGTAAAATAGTGTTTATATTTCCACGCTGCAAAGGCTCCATTCACGCTGTCGTCCTCGTATCATTGCGTCTGAGAGCGTATTTTACCGCAGCTCAAATGCTAGTGTGTGTGCGCAGCAACACTCCTGGTGTCTGTTTCCTTACAAGAGGCCAGAGCCTTTAGTTACACGAAAACCCTGTTCACTTCATGGCGCCACTTCAATGGCGGCTCATCTATATACACTTCTATTGAATTGGGACAACCGAGGTTACCGGATGCATTTAAGTCTATGGGATCATAAGTATTTTTTTCGGCCCCAATGTCACAGCTGTTCTACTAGATGGCTCTGCTCTGCTCAACGAATAAGACTGGCTCTGATTGGCTTATACTTATCACGTGACACACATAGATATATTAAAACTAGATCAGGCATCCGGAGGAAACAATGCAAGTGGACGAAGGGGAACTTTCCTTCGGTGCCTTCTCTATTCAATATACTCTATGTTAGACAGTGAAGAAGCGAGCTGAAGAAGACAGACAGCACACAGTGCAGCGAGTCCTGCCGCCGCCGTGAAGTAATGATAGTAATGATGGTACACTAATCATAATGCCGTTATGAATTTGAGAAATGTAAGGAGTTACGTTAGAAGTTACTGAAAAAAGTAATCCCTTACTGTAAGGGCGTTACTTGTAAGGGCGTTATTCACAACACTGCAAAACAGTAAAACATACGGATCAAACCAAATGGACCCGCAAGGGTCCATTTGTTGAATAAATAGTGGTCCCTGGTATCAAAAAGGTTAAAAACCACTGCTCTAACATGAAGCTTATTGCCTGGTGCGGCTTATAGTCAGATGCGGCTTATACAAGGAAAAAATCAGTACTTTGCCCCAAATTTAGCAGGTGCGGCTTATATTCAGGTGCGGCTTATAGTCCAGAAATTACGGTAGATAATGCACATTTTCGCAGTAAATGCGACCTTCCGTCGCAATAACAGTGAGCAGGAGCAACGATTCAGAGACTGAAGATCCTGCCGTCTCCTCTAAGCTGTGGACGTTCCCTCCACAGCTCCAATGTATCCTATATCCTGCTGCAGCGCTGCTGCTGCTGCTGCTGCTGCTGCGTGTGTGTGCGTGTGCGTGTGTGTGCGTGTGCGTGTGCGTGTGCGTGCGCGTGCATGTGTGTGTCAGTTGATCTGAGGACAGAGAAAGCTAGCCCAGGTGGAGTTAACAATCCTACCCAACTTGAATATTTTACAATAAAGTACGCTCATTTAGCAGAAGTGCTTTTAATGAACAGGAGTGGCTGAAATATTCAGTGGTTGCTGATGCTGTACGAGGGAGAGAGAACCTGGTGAGAACACCTTCTTCTCCTCACAGCACAGACAAAGCAACCAAGCCTCATCAAAGAGAAGCCCAAACTTGGTTTCGGTGCTTACACTTGAAGGCGACTTTTTTTGAAAAAGAGTTTTGGGACATCCGACAGGAAGGATCGCTTACTCAGGGAAGTTCAACTCGGAGAGGAGGAGGCTGCAACTCTACTAATAACTGTGTGAACTGGAATTCAGCTGTCTTGTTTTGTTTTTTTCTGATGTTTGTCCGCCCAGCCCAGTCACATGACAACTATAGTTAGAATTGGCACAGACAGGGCCTACCATAGAGTTATAAATATAGAGAGCGGACTGGAGCGATAGCCCCGCCCCCTTGCCGTTCATTTCAATACAAGTTGCTCATTGGCGCTTTGAAGCACCCGGAAGACCGCCGGAAGTGCGCCTATTTCCGCATTTGACCACCAAAATTTGATGCCCAAATGTGGAAGTATTTCCTCATGAATGCGGCTGACGCAAGGGATTATGGGAACGGAAAGGAATCATGGACAAGCGCCGCCGAGAACGAGCAAAGGGAAAAAAACTAAACAGCATCAAAAAACAAGCTTTTGTATTTGTGGTGAGCTTATTATCTGTCATATAATACGTTATGTTTTGAGAGGTAGTATATGATGTGAGGACCGCTGGTTTATTCAGAAAACAACTTAAATACAAACTGCCCTGTCCGCGTGCACAAAGCAAACCATTGTGCGTGCTCTCGGGGCGCTCGTACATGAATTCCACTCGCCTGCAGTACCAGACTTGGCCACCAGTGCTGGGAGCTTCAAGCCTGGAGGCGCTGTCGGCCGATGTGGGGCCTACAGACTGCAAAGTGCACAGTCCAAGTTTCTGCCATGCTGTGACATCACGTCCTGCATTTTTGAATGGGTGTCAATGAGACTTTCCGGCTTGTTCCGGTCTGAATTTCGCCCAACTGTGGGTCTTTCCTGCTGCCTTATCTTACCACTGTCCAAAATGCAGACAGGAACTAGCAGGAAGTGCCCATTGAAACCCATTCAAAAAAGGAGGATGTGACGTCACAGATCGGTCTGAAACTTGGACTCTGCAAAAAGCAATGTGGAGGCACCCAGATTGACACACAGGAGCAGGTACCCTAAGTCTGTTCATATCATACTCAAGTCCTCCACCATTGAAATTGGTACCCAAAGGCGTGGCTTTATAGAAGTAACAAACCTGGATGTTTCGGGCCCCTATAAACACTAAAGGCCTATTCAGAGATGGATTTTCGGTGCCTACAATATGACGTCATACCACCGCAACCACTGCACTTTCCAGCCCACCTCTCGGATTTTACTAACCACCGCACCGCACCACAGCTTGTTTTTAACGGCAGGTTTAAAAAAAGAAAACACACAACACAACACAGTGCGGTGCGGTGCTGGTAGTGGACTATGGAATCGTTTGTGATCTTCTTCAGGAACCCAGGAAGGATTCCTGAAGAAGATCACAAACGATCGAAACGTTGAATAAAGCAAAGGAGCTGAGTCTCTAATCCAGTGTTGCGGACCTTGTTTCTTTTCTATGAACGCTTTTGTCCTGCACCTGGGCCAGATATTGGATGCTTTATCTCTTGTTACCACCATTACTGGTGACATAACTGACATAAGGTGTCAAAGTTGCTACATTCCCACATTAGTACATGGTCGTTGTCAATAATTGTTTAGAGCAACTCTCACTTCACACAGGTGTGATTTTTGTGTATCATCTGCGTGCCTGACCGACTGCATCTTGGTGGAGTCAACCCTGGGGTATCCTACAGGGCAAATCTCTCTTAGCCGGGGGGATCAGGGCTATGTTTAGCACCAGTACTGCTACACACAATCACACACATGCGCAAACGCACACACTCACACACACGCACGCACTCACACGCGTGCGCGTGCGCACACACACACACACACACACACACACAAAATCATATTAGTCTTTATGAGGAAGGTTACACCTGTCAATACAATATGGCCTCGTGATGGGACTCATTATAGGGAAGCAGATAACATTATATACGTGATGTGAAGAGCAGATACCATCGTGTGTGTGTGTGTGTGTGTGTGTGTGTGTGTGTGTGTGTGTGTGTGTGTGTGTGTGTGTGTGTGTGTGTGTGTGTGTGTGTGTGTGTGTGTGTGTGTGTGTGTGTGTGTGTGTGTATGTGTAGAGTCCATACATGCGTGGGCGTGTGCAGGGGCGGATTGGCCATCTGGAGTGCAGGGAGTTTTCCCGGTGGCCTGCGCCACCTAGTGGCCTGGACAAGATCAAAATGCTCTAGTGGCACTTCCAAAATGCACTAGAATGTGCTAGATGCTCGCCTGGATACATACAGATCAAAATGACCATTAATCTTCTACATTCTCGTTGTGTAGACTAAGTTGGGCTAATTCACATGATGAATATTTTAACTCTTGAGGGTGTAAAAATGAAACCAAATTTGGTTTCATTTTTAAGCTCTCAAAGAGTTACATCTGGTTAACCAGCTGGTTAACCAGACAGGATTAAACTGGTTTTGCCACTCACAATTTGCCACTTTATCAATGTCCATCTACTCAGTTGAACTGACTGTGTCAGAGAGCATCTCGCTCGCATTGTGTCCATACAGTATGCTGTAAGCCTTCCACGGTGCACTTTCATCAAACGGACTGTATGCATCTCTGGATTGATTCCACTTTCATGAAAAGCCTCAAACCCCCCGGCTAGGGATTTTATAAAAGCAATACGAGTCCTAGGAAATAATAGCCTGGATTAGCATGACACACATTACACATAATGCCACTTGATGAGTCAAGATATAATTGCTTGACTTCTTGCCCCCTGCAGCGACAGGTATCTATAATCCATGTGTCGGAGAGTGTGTCATCCATCTATCCATACTCTCCATGCTCTGCCTGCCCATCTGCCATTAACAACACAAACACGAGCACTATCCTCTCATTACATTCACACTACAAACAGCCCAGACGGCAGAGCGCGACCGGCTGAAAAATCAATGTGACACATTGAGTTTTCAACTCTGTCCGTATCAAGGTGGATTAGATTTGGTATTTGAACCACGGACCACTGTTTAATGAAATCTCGCTCTCCGACCAGTGACCCCACACTTTTAATATTCATAGTTAAAAGGTAAGAGAGGCAACTTTTTTTAAAAGTTAAAAATGAGTAGCAGCCATTATTCAATTAAAAAGGCAGCAGCCATAAAGCCAACGAGTTTCGAGCGTGTCTTCATCAGGGCAAAACCGCAGTTTTGCTCTGATGAATGTCGTTCACGGTCGTCCTGACGAAACATGCTGGCTTCATGGCTGCTGCCTTTTTAATTTAATAAAGGCTGTTCCTCATTTCTAACCCTGTGTGCCCAGATCGCTTCCCTTTTTTCTCATCGACGGATTGTTCCCGTTTTTTTTTTTTTTTTTTTTTAAACTCTAATTTTTCCCCATGATTTTGTAGCCCATTTTTTCACCCAGTGCCAATTCCTAATGTGATCCTGGGCTCTACACACCCTCCACCAACCTGGGGAGGCAGCGGACTGGCCTCATGCTTCCTTCAATGCATGAGGAGTCCAAGCTGCCTTCTTTTCACCTGACAGGGGGGAGTTTCCCTGGTTGGACGTAGCGCGTGGAAGGAACACGTTATTCCAACCAGTTCCTGTCCCCTCCATCAGGCGCCCTGGCTGGCCAGGGGGAGGCAGTTTAGAGCCCAGGATTACTGCATGTTTTTGTGAGGGTATCTACCCTAGGGGACACGGGGAGAACATGCAAACTCCACACAGAAAGGCCCTTTCACCAACCCCGCCTCGGGTATGGGCACTGATGACGCGGAGGAGC
>CM076966.1:2714018-2746518 GCA_039105355.1 Benthosema pterotum
TACAAGATGTGCTTAGAGCAGGGGTTTTCAACAGGTGGTCCGTGGACCACCAGTGGTCCCTGAGAGGATTCCAAGTGGTCCCCAGGCTAAATGATGGAAAGTTGGTTAACCAGGTGAATTTTTTTGAGAGTGTAAACATGAAACCAAATGGACCCTTGCGGGTCCATTTGGTTTCATGTTTACACTCTCAAGAGTTAAAATATTCATCATGTGAATTAGCCCAAGTCTAAACTCAACTACAGGATATAGAGGAGTAATGGTCATTTTTGATCTGTATGTTTGACTGTTTCGTTTCCAAAAAAACAGCCTGGAATTGTGGACTAAAGAAAAATAATTCTTTAGTTTTGGGGTCTGTGGGGCTAAAAATGTCATCCAATGGTGGTCCGTGGCTCAAATGCTGAATAAATAGTGGGCCCTGGTATCAAAATGGTTGAAAACCACTGGTTTTGGAGGGAGGGATGGATGGATGGATGGATGGATGGATGGATGGATGGATGGATGGATGGATGGATGGATGGATGGATGGATGGATGGATGGATACTTCTTGCAGGTGTGTCACACCTACAATCCCGACCACTTAGTTCTTGGAAACATCAGACTCTTCTGATGTACCTGCACAGTGCACACATCATCAGTAACGCAGCGTGGGGTCTTGAGGTGCTCCGGGTCTTTCAACATTAGACAGCCTCGCCCAGGCCACTATTAAATGACTATTAAAAAATGGAAACACACACACCCCAAGTGAGTGAAGTGCCGTGATGTGAATGCTCAATCACAGCTGTCCATGCGTCAGTTCTTAAAAAAAGTCTGTGGCATGTCTTATTAATGAGCTTCTGTTACCACCGACTCTCCAAAGACACTTTTCATTCCAACTGCGTGCTGAATATTTGTATAGTGCCGTTTGCGAATTGGACTTATTTTGCAATGAGACTCATTTGCATACAATGGGTCTGAGATGGAGCCAAATGTATGAATAATATTACCATTTTAAATAAGGGCAAATAGCACTGGATGCACCGAGATGCTATTTGCTTGGCAATTCAGTTAGGGCAACATTTCAGCCCTTTTGTGGGGAGGGGCGTTTGAGGAATTAAATTGTTTATTATTTCTGCCTTATTTGCGCAGATTTAGCCGCAAATGCTGCTAAGTTTTTGCCAAAGGGGCATGTTGGTAAAACCTATATGAAAAAAAAAATCAAGATATTAGGAAAAGATAAATGCCATATGATGCCATGTAGCCTATTAATCCATTTTTGACAAATTTTGGTGTTTTAAGCACTATTAGGATTATTACCAATACTTAGCATTAGCATGACTTAGCATTATTATCATAAGTTAGCATTATTAGCATGACTTTATAGCTATTGAAAAATAACAGATCTACAAGCTCATAGCACATCACCGAGTGGCATACTATGATCTTGTAGATCAGTTACTTTTGGAAAATGGTGAAAAACGTGGCGCAAATCTTTGAATCATTCTTCAGGTCAAAATGGCTAAATAGTATAGATAAAATGATCAACTTGAGCAACCTATCCCTCCCTCCCTCCCTCCATCCATCCATCTTCAACCACTCCAGCCATAATCAGGTCACGGGGGCATCACAGCTCCACCAGAGAGCTTCCAGACATTCCCTCTCCTGAGCAACATTAGTGACTTCCTATGGGGGATCCCGAGGCGCTCCCGAGTCAATACGATTCCTCCAACTGAGCCCTGGGTCTGCCCCGGGGTCTCCCCCCTCGGTGGGACCTCCTCCCCTATAGGGAGACGTCCCAGACAGATGCCCAAAGCACCTATAAGCTTTCTCCGTTTCCAGACGATGGTCACGATCAGCTCGTGTAATTCATTTATAGCAACAAACGTCTTAAGGGGTTAAACTCCACCCCTGGTGGATCGGAGTGCAGACATCCTGACACAGAGCTCTGAAATGCCTGACCAGAGATCAGTTCTTGCCATTGTTCCAGATAGAGCTCTTACAGTACGTTTTTACCCATTGTGTCCTGACTAGATTCTAGTTTCTGACACTAGATGGCGCCAGATTCTAGTTTGTGGCACTTGTTTCTGATGCTAAATTCTGGTTTCTGACGCTAGATTCTTGTTTTTTCCCTGAAAAAAATCCATGCTCCTGTGTCAGTGATGCTCAACATATTTCACAGGACCACCAGAATTATCTATATTTAGCTGCGGACCCCCCATCTTAAAAAAAAAAAAAAAAAAAAAAAAAAAAAAAAACTTCTAGGCATCACCCCAGAAGCAAAGATTTGAGCTAAAATGTTTCATTCTGAAATAATATATTCGAAGATTTCTGCCACGTTTTCATGATTTTTCAAAAATAGCAGAGATACAAGCTCATATCGCGCCACTCGGTGGCGCGATATGAGCTTGTAGATCTGCTATTTTTCAACAGATAAAACACCAAAACGCGTTCAGTACACAAATTGTTAACAGGGGGCGATGGACACACAACGTCGGTCGACATCCATTATTTGTCTATGGGAGCCGCCGATTCGGCCGACAGCAGCATATCGGGCGACGGTCGAAAAAGTAGGAGTGGCAACGTCGGCCGAAAAGATAAGAATTGCTGAGCTTTTCAGCCAAATCGGCCGATGCTTGGCCGGGGATAGATAGCCAATCAGAGCCAAGTCCACGACCCCAAACCATTCGGCTGCAGTTTGGTTCCTAGTTCCGCCCCACTTCCATATATATATTTTTTTTTAAATAATTTTTTCGCCACGATTTTGTAGCCCATTTTTTCACCCAGTGCCAATTCCTAATGTGATCCTGGACTCTACACACCCTCCACCAACCTGGGGAGGCAGCGGACTGGCCTCATGCTTCCTTCAATGCATGAGGAGTCCAAGCTGCCTTCTTTTCACCTGACAGGGGGGAGTTTCCCTGGTTGGACGTAGCGCGTGGAAGGAATTCCAACCAGTTCCTGTCCCCTCCATCAGGCGCCCCGGCTGGCCAGGGGGAGGCAGTTTAGAGTCCAGGATTACAGCATGTTTTTGTGAGGGTATCTACCCTAGGGGACACGGGGAGAACATGCAAACTCCACACAGAAAGGCCCTTTCACCAACCCCGCCTCGGGTATGGGCACTGATGACGCAGAGGAGCAGACACGCCGCCAGCACCCACAGCAGCGCCCCTAGCGGGAATCGAACCCAGGACCTTCTAGCTGTGAGGCGACAGCACTACCCACTGTGCCACCATGCACCACAGCACCATCGTTTACGGTACTCATTTTGCATGCCATTCTAAGCGAGAATTTATGGATTTTTTTTTTTTTAAATAGCTTGGCTAAAGCCAGACTGGATCAGCTGTTGGAAAAAAATAAAGATTGTCTGTCAGCAGATTGGTCAGGAATAGCTCAATTGTACAATTTCCTACTCCAGAAAATCGGGGTGACCAATCAGGAAACAGTATGTAAACATATTTTGAATATAGACTGCAGTGTCCTAATTGGCCACCCCAATTTTCCGGAGTAGGAAATGGTGCTACAATTAAGCTTTGGACCAATCCGCTGACAGGCAATTTTTATTTTTTGCCAACAACTGGCTTAGTTCAGTCTGGCTTTTGCCAGGCTAATTTCTAAGGATCTTGTTATTTGCCGCCCCTCTACACATGCAGCTATTGTACATCATGCAACGGCTTATCCATTCAAAAGTTGCGTTGTTGTCTTTCATCTTTACTTGAAAATGTGCACAAATTGGTTTAAACTGTACAGAAATACAAAATACAACGGAATGATATAGCACAGGGGTTTTCAACAGGTGGTCCGGGGACCACCAGTGGTCCCTGAGAGGGTTCCAGGTGGTCCCTAAGTGGGTTAAGTGGGTTAACCAGATGTAACTCTTGAGAACGTAAAAATGAAAACTCATTTTTACGCTCTCAAGAGTTAAAATATTCATCATCTGAATTGGCCCAAGTCTACACAACTAGAAGACGGACAAAAGCAAAAGAAATCTTTAGTGTTGGGATCCGTGGGGCTAAAATGTCCTCAAGTGGTGGTCCGTGGCTCAAATCCTGAATAAATGGTGGGCCCTGGGGTGAAAAAGGTTGAAAACAGTGAGTTCAGACTGGAGTATAGTTTGTAACGTTCCTTCAATTCAACCTGATGACAGTTGGCCCTTCCATTCAACTGCACTTGATTGTATTGTGCATAACGCTATTTCTCTTCATGTGGAAAAAGCGCATTCTTACTGCTGGGTACTTCTTAAATTTATATCGCATTACTGAGGCCCGGCTGCAAGTAAAAAGAAAAAAAAAACTTTCATCTAATCTGCGGTGTTCTGCCTTTGCAGATATTTTCACTTTAAATGTAAGAACTAACCATGTCTACAGTTAGAGACAGTACAAAAGAAAAGAAAAAATGCGACTACTTCAGAAACTCCTTCATCTTTAGATCTATTGAGAAACGGAGAAGGCAAACTAAACGAAAGGGAAGGAAAGTGTAGTCAAGAGCAGATACAATCATATGCTTGTGTGTGCGTATGTGTGCGCATGCATGTGTGTGTGTGTGTGTGTGTGTGTGTGTGTGTGTGTGTGTGTGTGTGTGTGTGTGCGTGCGTGCGTGCGTGCGTGTGTGTGTGTGTGCGTGCATGTGTTTGTGCGTGCCTTGTGGACAGGGTCTTTGGAAAATAGATAATATCATGTCACAGAAGTGTCACTTGTCAGAGTTTAGAGCAAACTAGGACGGCACCCATGGGGCAAGACCTATTTGGAACGATGTTGGAAATCCATACCCCACTTACCGATATAGTTATTATTATGTGCGTGTCCATTTTATGGTCATATATGGAGTTCTTTGTCAGGCATGCCCTAGCTAAACTGAGGGGGTGGAGACTGGCTCAGGTAAGAACTACTGTACAATACATGGACTATGTACTGTATGCATCAATGTGTTAGAGGTATAATTTTCATTTCCATTAGGTCCATAGTAGCCTGGCCAAACCTGAAATGATTTTGGCCTAGAGGGGCGGGGACTGGTGCAGCCACGCCGGTAGACCGAGTAGATCTGATTTGATCTCCCCAACAGGGCGGATATAACATTTCCCAATTGGGGGGGGGGGGTCAGGAGAGAATGGTAGGGGGGCGGCTTCAGCCACACTGTGACAGGTCATGTGACAGGCACAGTCAAACGGCGGCCCCCATGGGATAAAAACATTAACTATTTTTAAACTGAAGAGCTTATTCTATGTGTTTTAAATGTTCAATTCTAGTTATAGAGGGCAAGTATAATGTATTATCCATATTTGTCTCATTAGGCAGGGTTCCTTTTAACACCGGATGTTATGATAATGTAGTCCCAAAGATCCCAAATATCCTGAAAACCACAGTTATTAAGGCTCAAACTTACTCCAGGGTGAAGTGAGTTTGGGTGAAGGGTTTTCATTCTGGTGTAGGTTTTCGTGCTGTAGTATGTATACTGTATGAGCGAAAACATAAAATGCGGTGAAAATCCTTCTTCCAAACTCACTTCGCCCTGGAGTTTGTAAGAGCCTTAAAGATGGAGTGCCATGAATTTTTTCTACCCTAAAACATGATCATCAGGTATTAATCTTATATGAAAAGTAAGATTTTTCCCAAAAAGTGTACAGTGTTTGTTAAACTGACATTTTTATGATTCCACCCAGCCAGCTCATTAAGTATGCCTGGTTTGCCTGGTGGGTGGTGATGGGTGGAGATCCACCTGAACTGAAGCCACACCCACAGCTTTAGTTACATGATAAAGGGGGAGGAGTTAGGGGAGGGGCTGAGCACATGATGTCACTATATTGCAGTTTTTTTCATTGGTACGTTTGACTGGAAAGGTTCAGCCCCCAGGAAGAAACCCTAAATACAAAGGGAAGACATCATTGCACATAAAAAACACACCAAGGGGTCTATTTACATACTGTCACCTCTTAAACATGTACAAAATTGGAAAAAAATCAAAAATCACGGCACCCCCACTTTAAGTCCGCCCTAAGAGAAAGAGAAACTCTTCTCCTGCTCGGCTGGATTAAGAAAATGTTGTCGACGCATTCTGTTTTGAAGGCCATTCATCCCTTTCAGTTGTGTTCAGTCGGCGAGGGGTGTGACGGTCCTATACATCACCATTATAAACTGTACAGGTGAGCCGTGAAGTATGCGACACCGTATGCAGATACGGGAGAGCAATAAATAAAGGAAAACGATGATCAATGAGTGTGGGATGTGATGAATACGGGAAAAAATAAATACATAACTCTCTCCGCTCTATCTCTGTCGCACGCACGCCGCACATTCACATTTCACACCCACCGACCCCAAACACCCCACCACCCCCACCCGCACGCAGGCGCGCGTGTGCACATGCACGCACACACACACACACACACACACAGCCGCAGAGTAAGTCATCTCTCTAATCCCAAGTGACAACAGAGCCCCAATCTTGCCAAACTGAAGCTGAAGCGAAAAAATGAAGATACAGTGCATCCAGAAATATTCAGTATAGCCGGAGTCAAAAGACCATTATACACATTGAGCCCTCGCTGGGCGAGTAAAATGTGCTGTACAAATAAACTGGACTTGACTTGACTACTTACTGTCTGACTGGACATTACAGTCAATTCAATTACTGTACACCCAAACATTGAATTATGTTACATTATGCATATAGTCTGCCCCTCGGCGGGTAAAAAAAAAGGAAATTGAAAGTTTGCCTTGTATAGTCCAGGCATAGACATTCCTTAATTATTATATCTGATTTTAGTATAGTATATTAGTATAGTATATTCTGGCTCATTTAGTCAACGAGACATGGCCAAAGCATTGCTGGGGCTCCCCAGCCCAAAGAGACAGACAGTCATCCAATTGCGACCATGACGGCCATTGCGGTGGTTTTTATAACTGCCGTGGACGCTTTGCATAACAGTCGCAACTGCTTTTGCAGTCAACAAATCCTATAGAATTCCAATAGAAAAGTCCTATCAGATTTTGGAACAAATCCTATTGGATTTCCAATAGGATTCTTATAAGAATCCTATAGGATCTTATAAGAATCCTATAAGATTTTCTTATAGGATTCCTATAGGAATTTTGGGAAAATCCTATAGGATTCTATTGGAATCCTATGGGATTCCTATATGAAATCCAATAGGATTTGTACCAAAATCTTATAGGACTTTTCTAAAATCCTATAGGATTTTTGACTAGGGCACTTTGCATAACAATTGAGGCAGTTTTGCATTAACAGTCACAGCCGTTTTGCATAACAGTCGCAACAGTTGTGCATAACAGCCGCAACCGTTTTCCCTACTAAACCCTAACCTAAACCCTGGAGCGTTATGCAAACTGTCACAACCGTCATGCAAAACGGTCGCAAGTGTTATTTGGTTTTATTTTACGTTCTCAAGAGTTAAATTAAATTTAAACTTCAGAATTACATAAAAAGAGTCCAAATAATTAGAAAATGGAGAATAATTGTTATTCTCTTTTCAGTTCCCTTTCCCAACTGTGGACAAAAACGTGAAAGTTCTTAGTTTTGGGTGCAAGAGACTAAACTCAACATCACAAACTGAAAACAGTATTGGGGTTTTTAGTTGACAAACGTCAGTAGTAGCATATACAAGAAAACCTTCCAATTCGCCCCCTCTATTTTTCATTATAAGTGCATTATTCTTAAACACTATAACAGTAAGTAACGCATCACCACTATTTCAAAGCTCAAACCTTCTTGGGGGCCTTGAATTGTTTTTTCTTTTGGATGTGTAGATCTTGTTGAGCCGTTCATTTTGAAAGTAGCTCTCAAGTCAAAAAAGTGTGGGCACCCCTGTGCTAAACAGTCAACGGTTATGCAAAAAGTTGTGACTGTAATGCAACGCGGTCGTGACGCTGTCACGGTTGTTTAGTACAGTGTATACTAAAATATATTTCTGGGACTCCCCAGCCGAAAGAGCCAAGAAAACTCCTGGTCTACTCTGCATAGAGGTGATTGCAAAACAGCTGAAATGTAGACGCCTCTACATAAACGCTGCAGGCAAAACACCCAATCAACGTCTACGCGTCTGAGAGAGGAGATGTACTGTATAGCTGCTGATTATTCTGTGACGTACTGTATATATTTTTCTCTCTTGCGCCTCTTCTCTCCTCTCTCGCTCTCGTCTTTATTTTTGGGTCTCCGTTTCCTGAAAACAACAAAATGATGGAGTTGCACAAAACCCCAACCTCACCCGCTGATTTATACCCGTTATCCCAGACAGCAGGAGGGGAGAGGAGAGGAGAGGAGGAGATGGGAGGGAGGCGATAAAACATGAATATTACGGATGAGAGGGAGGCGAGCCTGAGAGAGGAGAGAGAATGACTGAATTTCTTTCTTTCTTTCTTTCTTTCTTTCTTTCTTTCTTTCTTTCTTTCTTTCTTTCTTTCTTTCTTTCTTTCTTTCTTTCTTTCTTTCTTTCGACCTTTCTTTATTCAGGCAGGACCATAGAGACCATGCTGTCGTTTTCACAACGACAGATCACTGGTGAAAATAGTATACTCAATTGTTTTTACTTAAGTAAAATTATCAATACTGCAATGCAGAAATACAATGATATGTAGGCTAAAAGTGCATAATAAAAATGTATCTGATGAGTAATACGTACAAAATTGTTGGCATTCCGATGTACTCAAAGGAACGAAGGTACTCTTAAAAGACTTTTAATGCAGATGTCCTATTTCTAGTTCTCAAATTTATAAAAAAAAAAAAAAAAAAAAAAAAAAAAAAATTTTGATTAAATATTTTGAATACCTAAACCCATTTCGACCTGACACTAAATATTCTACAAAACGTTCACTCTGGAAAAAGTGTATAGAAACATTTCAGCACCACAGACAGCTCCCTGTGCTTTTCTATAGAAACACTTCAGCACCACAGACAGCTCCCTGTGCTGTTCTATGTTCTATAGAAACACTTCAGCACCACAGACAGCTCCCTGTGCTGTTCTATGTTCTATAGAAACATTTCAGCACCACAGACAGCTCCCTGTGCTGTTCTATGTTAAACACTTCAGCACCACAGACAGCTCCCTGTGTTGTTCTATGTATACTATTCAAAGATTAGGTGTAGCCCTACACACCTCATAGGCATGTACACCTGCTATTTCAATAAAACATAAAACACCCATAGAGAATGAGTTAAATGTATATAGGGTTGAAATGGTATACTATTACTACTACTAATAATAATAACATTAATAAAAATGGTAATAGTGAGTGAGTGAGTGAGTGAGTGAGTGAGTGAGTGAGTGAGTGAGTGAGTGAGTGAGTGAGTGACTGACTGACTGACTGAGTGACTGAGTGACTGAATGACTGAGTGACTGACTGACTGAGTGAGTCACATACTCATTCATGGAATGTATTATGTCCCGAAAGTGTATGAGAAGTCGTGAAGAAGTTAAGTCAAAGTATTGGAAATCGTAAATACTCAAGTAGCGTGGAGTACTAGAGAAAGCACCGCAACGTCTTGGTAACTGAAAGTATTGAACCGTGTCATATACTTTGGCATTTATTATTCTATATGCAGTATTATTATTACTTAGTTTTTTCTGAAGCAAAGCCGGCTGTGTGGAAGTCCCCTGCCTGGCGCCACTGTCACAATGCGTTAACCCTTTTGTGTACTGAACGCGTTTTGGTGTTTTATCTGTTGAAAAATAGCAGATCTACAAGCTCATATCGCGCCACCGAGTGGCGCGATATGAGCTTGTATCTCTGCTATTTTTGAAAAATCATGAAAACGTGGCAGAAATCTTCGAATATATTATTTAAGAATGAAACATTTTAGCTCAAATCTTTGCTTCTGGGGTGATGCCTAGAAGTTTTTTTTTTTTTTTTTTTTTTTTAGATGGGGGGTCCGCAGCTAAATATAGATAATTCTGGTGGTCCTGTGAAATATGTTGAGCATCACTGACACAGGAGCATGGATTTTTTTTCAGGGGAAAAAACAAGAATCTAGCGTCAGAAACCAGAATTTAGCATCAGAAACAAGTGCCACAAACTAGAATCTGGCGCCATCTAGTGTCAGAAACTAGAATCTAGTCAGGACACAATGCGTTTAATCCAGTGGCTGTTAGGTATGGCCGAGAGTACAGTAGGCTATATACTCTACCAGCTCTGCATGAGTCTCCATAGTGTTGGCTTCAGTATGGAGCAGCAAACAGAGCGGCAGAAAGGACAGAATAGTAATGGAGTCATTGGCTAAAGGTCAACGTTTTAAGGAACAACGAGGGAAAAGGCCACGGCTCTTTGAAAAGCACTTCACACCACTTCAGTGTGTGTGTGTGTGTGTGTGTGTGTGTGTGTGTGTGTGTGTTTCACAGTGGTGGTCTTAAAGAGGGATAAACACCGTTTTTGGACGCGCCCGTTCAGACACACATGCACAGCCAGACATACACAGACACAGACGTGCACGCACACATCCTTTTCTTAAAGGCGATAGAGGCACCTTTAGTCTGTACAAACACTGTGTTAAAACAGAATCTAACTCCACCTCACCTCCACTCTATTGGCTCATGATTAACACCCCCAGTGCCAGCCCTTTTTCATATTTTTTGAGGTAGCCAGTGCCAGCGATTTTCATCTAAAAGTCATATTTCATATTTCATATTTCATATTTCGGTCCATGTTTCCCGTCGGACAAGTTAGTTGGCGACACACTTCCGGTCCCGGGTTGGTCCGTCCCTTATTTTGGTCCGTTCTGATTGGAATATGCGGTCGCTGCACGCTGCTGTTATCATTGTGATCGTATCAAACCAGCGATGGTAAGCGACGCAGAGAGATGTAGATCAACCTAAGAGGCATCGGTCATAACTATTTTTCATAATGATAACGCACGACGTAGCTCTACTTTAAGGGCACGCAGACTGTTAATCTGCTGGAGACTGCTGTGCTGTGATTGGCTAAAATGCTGCCTCATCCCAAAGACCCCCCCCCCCCCCCCGCCTCACAAATTAGCACCGTCTTTACTGAGCACCGACGAATGTTTTGTTTTCATGATTTGTTGACAACAACAAATTCCTTAAATCGTCTTCCGGGGCGAAGCAAGTGTCTGTCTGCAGGGAAACAGCTGCAGCATCAAAGTAGAAGCAACATAGAGAGGAAACGGCAAAACATATGGCTATATATCCATTTTGATTTTTGGCTAAAAAGTTTAAAGGTAGAAAATTACCTTTAAAGATGGGGGGAGTCATCGTTTTCTAGGTTTTCTGTGTTGTAGGTGTGTATGGAGTTCACGTTACTCTAATAGACCAGGGGTTTTCAACAGGTGGTCCGGGGACCACCAGTGGTCCCTGAGAGGGTTCCAGGTGGTCCCTAGCTAAGTTGTTTAACCAGATGTAACTCTTGAGAACGTAAAAATGAATCAAATGGACCCTTGCGGGTCCATTTGGTTTAATTTTTACACTCCCAAGAGTTAAAATATTCATCATCTGAATTAGCCCAAAGTCTACACAACTAGAAGATGGACAAAAGCAAAATAAATCTTTAGTTTTGGGTTCTGTGGGGCTAAAACGTCCTCAATTGGTGGTCCGTGGTTCAAATGCTGAATAAATGGTGGGTCCTGGTATAAAAAAAGGTTGAAAACCCCTGTAATAGACCATGCAAGGGTCCAACACACAACAAGGTATTTATAGCAAGCTTTGTTTTTTCAGGTCATTTTTATACAATGATCGACTTGACCCCCTAATAATTGCGTATTTAGGAAGGAGCACATACACACATGCTCACGCAGCCTGCACAGCAGCAACATACAAGAAAAATAAAAAGGATTTCTTGAACAAACACCTGCCCTCCTACGTAAATTAGGCATTATGTATGCATCAGCATTACGCAGACAATCAGTTAACCCATTTAAACTATTAACGGAGACAGGAGAGACGATTGATGGAACATTACAGCCACCCACTTTGCTGCAATTATTCAAATGGCAATTACAGACAAACTCACAGTTTCGCAAGAGAAACACGGTCTACCAAATGAAGAAAACATTATCACAAATCAAATTACGCCTTGTGCACAGCTAATGCACATTAAATTAGCGGACGCTGCAGCCGGCGTACTACCATGTTCTGTTAACGGACAGGACAGACATGTAAAATATGCAACGGAGAGGCAGAAAGGCAAGGAGAGGGAGACGCGCAGGCAGGCAGCATCTGCGTAGGTAGAGGGAAAATAAAATCAAAGGCGCTGCCGGTTTACAGGTAACTGCACGAGTAAAACGCACAGCAGCGTAGAGGGGGAAAAAACGATTACGCAGGCACAAACGCTAAGCATAAAATAAAAGGCAATTTACATGGATTCGCAGTTCACACGGGGCCAAACACAGCCTTGCGTTCTGGTGTGTTGTCGGGCAAGTTGTAAGTCGGTATGTTGGACAATAGCCTGAGCTAACCTGAAAGCATTTTGGCCTAGAGAGAGGCGGAGACCGACTCAGAGAGGCGGCTTGCTCTGATTCGATCTCACAGATCAGGCCACCGTGGCCAAATGATTTAGTCCAATCTTTCAGTTTTTGCTAGCCTGGTTTCGGACCTCGTTCGCTACGTTCCGCACATCCGAAACGTCACTTCGCAAATCAGTCTGAACCAGAGTCTGACTTGCATTTCCCGGACATCACTTCTTACGAAGCCGCATTGTTTCTGATTGGATGGTGTTCAAACAAACATGAGTTTTTTTTTTCTCAAACAAACCACAGACCAATCAGAATCCTCGGCTGCATTTCAACCTTCATATGCCCCGCCTACCTGTTGTGATAGGCTCCTCCTGGCCAGACTGATTTTGCGAAATGATATTTCCGATGCGCGGAACGCAGCAAATCAGACTGGAACCCAGGCTAACTTTTTGCACCGCATGGACAAAGAAAGCCTGGATATCGGTGGAGAATGATGTGTCTGATGAGGCAGCTGACACAGTAAGGTTTCACAAGTTTCTCTCTCTCTCTCAACATTTCCCTCATCTCTGAAAGCAGCACGACTAGAAAGCCAGCAAGGTTTTGTGTACAGTAGTCTCGATTTTCAATCCCCTTCGCCCCTGACGGCCATCACATCCAGCTGTCGCTCTAGGCATGACCTCTTGTGGGATTTGAACTTTGGATTGGCTGCATGCGGCAATGAGGGTGCATGGCTTCTCTCTCGGCAGCTATTTTCATCGCTTCTTGGTCGAATCTTCGTTCCACCTCGGGGTTTTAAGAGGAGGGGGGAAAAAAATCACGGCACTCGAGTCTTTCTAACCGATGTTGACTTGAGATGCTTGAATTAATTGCATCCGGTAATTGGATTGTTATGATTTTACAGGGGCTCTTTGTGCATCGTGACAGCTTTCTCCTGAACATTATCTCCTCACAGATAAGTTCTTCTAATTTTAACTTTAGATCTGATATGCCTCATAAATAAAATATACCTGGAGAGCAGCATTATACAAACTTCAAAGCCTTCAGATGTGTTTGGAGAGAGAGAGAGAGAGAGAGAGAGAGAGAGAGAGAGAGAGAGAGAAGAGAGAGAGAGAGAGAGACAGAGACAGAGAGACAGAGAGAGAGAGACAGAGAGAGAGAGAGAGAGAGAGAGAGAGAGAGAGAGAGAGAGAGAGAGAGAGAGAGAGAGAGAGAGAGAGAGAGAGAGAGAGAGCATGAGGAATAACATCTGAGCCAGTCTTGCATCTTTTATTTTGTAGTGCCGTTTTTATTTTTTCACTTGTGGTGGTTTTTAATTTGTTTTTTAAGTCCTATTTAAAGAGCACCCACTGCCTGAACCAATGGCAGCACCCCGAGGAAGTAAAGCCCAGCTGCTGCTCTTTGTTGCCAGTAATTAGGGTGTGTTTGGTGATGGTAATGGTTAATTTATTCTATTTTAACGACATCACGTTCACCCCTGCATGCATCCACTTTTTCCCCATCGCTACTGTAGATCAGCCCAGGCCAACATTCACTACCATTCAATTACCGTAATTTCTGGACTATAAGCCGCTACTTTTTTCACATGCTTTTGACCCTGCGGCTTATACAACGGTGCGGCCAATCTATGGATTTTTACAGGTAATGGCCACCAACGGTGCTCTAACAGGGGTTTTCAATAGGTGGTCCGGGGACCACCAGTGGTCCCTGAGAGGGTTCCAGGTGGTCCCCAGGCTAAATGATGGAAAGTTGGTTAACCAGATGTAACTCTTTGAGAGTGTAAAAATGAAACCAAATGGACCCTTGCGGGTCCATTTGGTTTCATGTTTACACTCTCAAGAGTTATGATATTCACCATCTAAATTAGCACCACTTAATTAACAAGTCATGGTCATTTTGATCTCTATGTTTTGCCTCTTTGGTTTGCGAAAATCCATCCCTGAATTGTGCACAAAACCAAAATAATTGTTTAGTTTTGGGTTCTGTGGGGTGAAAATGTTGTCAAATGGTGGTCTGTAGCTCAAATGCTGAATAAATAGTGGCCCCTGGGATCAAAAAGGTTGAAAACCACTGATCAAACATGAAGCTTAACTCTCTCAGTGCTAGCCCTTTTTCATATTTTTGGAGGTCGCCAGTGCCAGCGATTTTCATCTAAAAGTCATATTTCATATTTCGGTCCATGTTTCCCGACGGACAAGTTAGTGGACGGACACACACTTTTGGTTCCGGGTTAGGCCGTCCCTTGTTATGGTCTAGCAATGGTCGCCGCGGTCACTGCTAGCTGCTGTTAGCATGGGGATCGTATTAAACCGGCGCCGGTAAGTAACGTCACGTACCGTAGCGTTAACGTCAGCGGCATCAGTTGTTACTGTAAATCATAATGATAACGGGTGACGTAGATTCATTTCCACGGCACGAAAACTGTTAATTGTTGTGTGGTGCGGCTTATAGTCAGGTGCGGCTTATACATGAAAAAAATAAATCAGTATTTTGACCCAAATTTAGCTGGTGCGGCTTATATTCAGGTGCGGTCCGGAAATTACGGTAAGTAGCCTATAGTAGAAGAAGACAGCCGTCTCTGAGCATCCAAAAAAAAACAGCAGTCAACACGGATCGGATCATCTTTGTCAGTGTGTTTAGAAACATTCATATTTTACATGCACAGTCATAGTGAGTTGCTATTGAGCCACTAAACATGCACGGTCGCTTTGTTCATCTACTGCCATATCAGGGGCGGATCTAGGCATGGGCATGGGGGGGGGGGGGGGGGCAATGTCCCCCTAAATACCCAGTCTGCCCCACCAAACACGATGCCATGCAAAACAACCCAAGATATTTCAAATTAAAGTGCTTATATTTAAAATGATTTGAAACACTACTACTGCTACTAACTACAATTATGGCACCACTAAACCAACAGCATTTCATCATTGAAAACAGAAAACTCTCTGAGTCAGACCTTTAGCTTTATGCATGCTGCGTGTCTGTTGCAACTTCAACAACAACTGATGTTATTTTCGATGCTTTACTTGACTAATAAAAGTCCTGTAACCGAAAATGGTATGGGTGCGACTTCATCGATGAAGCCGCCCCCATGCTATATGTTTGTATGATTAAAGGTGCTCTAAAAAGACGCTGGCCAGGACTGAGTTAACAGACGACGGTGCCAAAGCATTTTCCACACAATTTGCTTCGCTTCAGATCTACCTGAGAGACGCATCCAGAAATGCAAAAATGAACGACACGGTTCAATACTTTAAACGACAGTGCTTTTGCATCGAGGTTTTCCGCTTCAGTTTGTCACGCATTCGCCGGTATCCGGCAATCATACACGGCATCCGAAGCGCTGCGTTGCGTCTATTATTGGACAAATCGATCCTGTTCGGAGTGACCATGTCTCCTCACATCTCGTTTCAGTCGTGTCATCATCGATAGGCAATATAAGCGTGTGTTTAGTGGACTTACAGCTGAACAGAGAGGGGATATGCTTCTCCTGTGTGCATCCCTCCTCCACGTGTCATCCCCCCCCCACGCACACACACACACATCAGGGGCGGATCTAACATTTCCCAATTAGGGGGAATGTTAGATTTCCCAATTGGGGGAATGTTGTTCATTTAAACAGCATGGATCCATATTTGGATATACCTGACAAGCAGCTCCCATACCATTTTCAGTTACAGGACTTTTATTAGTCAAGTAAAGCATGAATAGCCTAATAACATCAGTTGTTGTTGAAGTTGCAACAGACACGCAGCATGCATAAAGCTAAAGGTCTGACTCAGGGAGTTTTCATGTTTTCAAGGATGAAATGCTGTTGGTTTAGTGGTGACACAGCTATAGATAGCTGTAGATAGTAGTACTGTTTCAAATCATTTTAAATGATCCGGGTTGCTATCTTGGGTTGTTTTTGCATGACATCGTGTTTGGTGGGGCAGACTGGGTATTTAGGGGGGGGCATTGCACCCCCCCATGCCCATGCATGCCTAGATCCGCCTCTGACACACATACATACACCCCGCTTCTCTGTCATCCAACAAACTGCTGTTCCCACTCAGATAACCCTTAAGTGTACTGAAGGCGTTTTGGCGTTCTAAGCATTATGTTTTAACTATTGAAAAATAGCAGATCCACAAGCTCATAGCGTGCCACCGAGTGGCGCGCTATGAGCTTGTATCTCTGCTATTTTTGAAAAATCGTGAAAATCTTAGGTATATTAGGTTCAGTGTTGGGAATATTACTTTACCTTGTTAATATATTACATATTAATTATTACCTTCATTTTAAAGCAATATATTATATTACAATATTACTGTGTAATATATTAATATTACTATTACATATTACTTAAAAAAAACTTTTTACAAAATACAGTATATAATGAAATATTTAGTATCAGTATTAATCAAATATTGCGTAGACCAGTGGCATACCTACAATAAAGCAAGCGCACTTGCTATCTGGCCAAATCCATATGAAATCAACTTGAAAAAATGTCACTCCTGAATAAATAATTTGATGACAAATGATAGAAAATAAGTAATTATTTAACTTCTGCAGTTGTCAATATAATTTCACAAAAACATTTTCAATGAGACAGATTGACAGAAAGTAATATTGAAAGTAATGCAGTAATGCAGAAAGAAAAGTATAATATATTAGATGGTTTTAGTCAAGTAATATATTTGCATTACAAGTTACTGAATTTTGGTAATATATTATGTTAATATATTAAGTTACGTAGTGCACATGTCCCAACACTGATTAGGTTATTCAGAAACTAGAAATCTAGACAGGACACAATGGGATAAAGAAGAGAAAAAAAAAAAACCTATTCTCCCACTGTTGCGCGCCTGAGTGCACTAACACACCCACACACATGGATGATACATGGTGTAGAGGCCAGATGTATTGTGGATGCTCGCAGCTTTCAGTGCTTGCCAGACAGGGACGTGTTTATTGAGGGATTTGGCAGAGGACAGGAGGGGGGGGGGAGGGGGGGGGCTGGAACTTCAAAAAGGTGCTGGGTTGTTGTTGTTTTTTTGTTTGCTACTACCTCATGAAAATATTTCATTTTAACCCATTGTGTCCTGTCTAGATTTCTAGTTTCTGAATAATATTCAAAGATTTGCACCACGTTTTCACGATTTCTCAAAAATAGCAGAGATACAAGCTCATAGCGCGCCACTCGGTGGCGCGCTATGAGCTTGTAGATCTGCTATTTTTCAATAGTTAAAACATAAAGCTTTTGTGTCCTGTCTAGATTTCTAGTTTCCGAATAACATAATATTCAAAGATTTGCACCACGTTTTCACGATTTTTCAAAAATAGCAGAGATACAAGCTCATAGCGCACCACTCGGTGGCGCGCTATGAGCTTGTAGATCTGCTATTTTTCAATAGTTAAAACATAATGCTTAGAACACCAAAACGCGTTCAGTACACTAAGGGTTTAAATGGTGCTGCATGGGAACTCGGGGCTGATGCAGAAAACAGCAGTCCATAAACATGAACAATATTCATATTCACAAAGATCACTGACATAGGTGATTTTATCCTCTACAACAGTGGTTTTCAACCTTTTTGACACCAAGGACCACCATTTATTCAGCATTTGAGCCACGGACCACCATTTGATGACATTTTAGCCCCAAAGACCTAAAACTAAAGTTTTTTTTTGTTTTGTTCACAATTCCAGGCTGGATTTTCCAAACAAAACAGTGTAGACTTCTTAATTAAATAGTGCCAATTCAGATGATGAATATTTTAACTCTTGAGAGTGTGAAAATGAAACCAAATGGACCCGGAAGGGTCCATTTGGTTTCATTTTTACATTCTCAAGAGTTACATCTGGTTAACCAACTTTCCATCATTTAGCCTGGGGACCACCTGGAACCTTCTCAGAGACCACTGGTGGTCCCTGGACCACCTGTTGAAAACCCCTGGTCTACATGCAAGATCTGTAACTCTTGAGTTAAATTATATTCAAACATCTGAATCACACCAAAGTTTTGCCACTTTCTCTCTCCTAAATGGACAAAAGCTAGACTCAAGATCAAACGGTGGTCCTCCGTGGCTAAAATGCAGAATAAATACTGGGCCCTGGTATGAAAATAGTTGAACACCACTGAATATACCACTGTTTTCCTAGACACTATGTGATTTATTTATTCATTTTGGAACATACTATATATAGCCAAGTATTCAAACATGAATGGAATGAAAAATATAAATTTGTATAAATGATCATGAAGTTACAATTGAATGAAACTGACATTTTCCTTTTTATTTTTCCTTTTCCTTTTTTTCACCGGCGGGGCAAAATGACCAATAGTCACTGATGATATGAGCAATCAGAATGCACAACAATTGTCCTGATCAAGAGGCACATTGACAAAAAAACAACAACAACCCTTGCAACAGCCGCAACACCCAGCCTATGATTTGACCATGGATTTGTATATACCGTGACTATGGATTTGATCTCCCAACCAAGCTCAACAAAGTGTAATCAACTGTATATGTGGCATACAGCCTGTACGGTATTTACAGTGCACAGAGGACATTTTTTTCAACATCAAAGGCTGCATTCAAGTTAGTAGTCGAGAAGTCGAGTAAGAAAGGACTGATTTTCTTCAATGCATGGCCTTGGAGGACAGCAGGGAGAGACATTTCCATTTGAATTCTTTTCATCATAACGACTGCAACTATACGTTTCTACCGTAAAACTGAAACATTTTGCGCTTATGCTGGAGAACAAAATGTATTGAGGGACCAAATATGTACTGTATCAGTGCAGTCTCACAGATAGTACTATACACTATACACGGAATGCCACCTAGGAATTGCGTGTATACACTGCGAGTTAAAGCAAAAATCTGTGACTATGCACTTGGGCATGTTTTTTCCACAAAGCGGAAGTGGCTGGTTGGGGGTGGGGCAATTTGGGTTTTGTAATATTTACTATTCTGTCCCTAACACGTCGCAACTCGGACGCGGCTGAGTCGGCTCTGCCGACCATCGCAACGCTCAGTGCGGCAATTCGCTCGGCTAGCGCCTCGCTCAGTGGCGCTTCACAATGCTCATGGTCGGCAGAGACGGCGCCGCTCCGTCATTTTCAATGGAAAGACGAATATGCACGGATTTATTGTAACAGATTTTTGCCTATTCTTGGCGAGTATTCACGTAATGGGCCCCGTGCCATAACGTGCATATTCACCTAAACCTCATGAGACTGGGTTGACTGTATATAGATAGAACCACACAACCGTGGAAGTTATGGAACTTGAATACACTAAATAGATATGGTGTTAGGAGGGGTAGCAAATGTATGGATTAAAAATACCTCTAGAATAGATCTCAATTATGATCAATCTGAATTATTGAGGATCATGTGGGGTCCCATAGTCCTGGGGCCAAAGCTTTTCATGTCAAGAAGGTTAGACTGTAAAATTGCATTTAATGATCTGAAGCACATTGGTGCATGGTAGTGAGTGTGATTTTCGGTTTCCAGTTTATTCGTATTTTGTTTCATAATCAATTCACCAGGATCCTGGGTGCCTTGACTGATACTATATAGGCATTACAAATATACCACATATTTTTTGTAAATCTCTATGGGGAGAAAACAGATGGCTGCTATTTCAGTGGAACCACAAAAATACGCTAACTGCTATGCAATAGAGCAGGGGTTTTCAACAGGTGGTCCGGGGACCTCCAGTGGACCCTGAGAGGGTTCCAGGTGGTCCCCAGCTAAGTTGGTTAACCAGATGTAATTCTTGAGAACGTAAAAATGAAACCCTGGTTTCATTTTTACACTCTCAAGAGTTAAAATATTCATCATCTGAATTAGCCCAAGTCTACGCCCAACTAGAAGATGGACAAAAAGCAAAAGATTAAAATGTCCTCAAGTGGTGGTCCGTGGCTCAAATTCTGAATAAATGGTGGTCCCTGGTGTCAAAAAGGTTGAAAACCCCTGCAATAGAGCTGAGCAGTCTCACCCCTCTTGTGGCATTTCCGTTAGCCCCAGAAATGAATTCATTGTCCTCATAAGACGATTACACCATGGACAAAGCCAAGTCGGGTAGTGACAAATCATGACAACACGCACAATGTTTTGGGACAATCAAATCATTTCTAAGAAGGAAAATGAAACAAAAAGTGTTGTATCCTGCCATTTTTTGTTCTTGCTAACGGTATGATAATATTGTGTTTGTTGATTTTTTGTCATGATTTGTCAGAGCAGGGGCGGATCTAGGCATGGGCATGGGGGGCAATGCCCCCCCAAATACCCAGTCTGCCATGCAAAACCACTACTAAACCAACAGCATTTCATCATGGAAAACAGAAAACTCTCTGAGTCAGAGCTTTAGCTTTATGCATGCTGTGTGTCTGTTGCAACTTCAACAACTATTGAATATTCAATAACTATTACTGTTATTATTGATGCTTTACTTGACTAATAAAAGTCATCTAACTGAAAATGGTATGGGGGCGGCTTCATCGCCCGTGGCGCGAAGCGACACGGACGATGAAGCCGCTCCCATACCATTTTCTCGTGCCCCTCCAACATGTTCTCTTGCCCCCCCAAATGGGGCATGTTACATCCGCCCCTGGAGGAGAGCAGCACTGCTTAGCTCTGTAGCACAATACTTTTGGTCTATGGTAAAAAATAATAATACAACATAAATTTTAAAAACCCTAAACAAATGCATCTGGGTAATAAAACGAAGAGCAACGGTCTCTTTGAGTATTTCTTTCTACAGACACATTATGGGCTGCTTCATGAGCCAGATAACACGCCAACCATATATTCTTTAGTGTCAAAGAGAGGACCTTTATTATCCCATTTGCAGCCAGCGTATTTCCCCCGAGATTAATTAAGTACAGCATATAGGCTTTAATACAGCAGCTTAGTTTACTCCAGTCCGCCAACAGTTTTTTATCAGCGGCCACGGACTGACTCCCACGTTTGTAGCTTGCTTGCCGTAATTGCTATCTAAGCTTTGGTTTTTAAAACGTTTTACGAGGTCTGCGTTCACCGGGCATCGTCTAACTGTAATCCGTTGCTGTTGATGTACAGTTGCTCTGCCCTTTGATTTGCTATTTCTCAATTCCATAATGTGTCTAGACGTGATTTCCATTTCCGTTCTGTGGTCATACGGACGTGATAGTTGATACTCCTGACAGCGATACTGACATGATACTGAACACAAGGCACTGCAACCTGATGCGGATACTGTGCATACTGTGTGGTGAATTGATGTACAGGTCATTATGGTCTCCATGTCACCGCGCCGCAAGGCTAACACGTCCGTTTGCTTGTCCATTTGAGTTATAATTGTACTTCAGGCGGTCTTCCGGGTGCTTCAAAACGCCACTAAGCAACTCCTATTGCTGGCCTGCTTGCGGTGCCCAAAAAATGGCAACTAAAAAACACAGTGAAGCAGCCTTTTGCTTCTATGGACCGCCGGCGTGGAACAAACTCCCATTATACATTCCACAGGCAGCCTCTGTAGACATTTTTAAAGCACACCTCAAGACGTACTTCTATGCACTTGCTTTTAACTGATTCTCTCTGATTTTATATTTTATGATTTTATATTTTATGCCTTATTTCAGGTCCTCACTGTACTCCTTCTTTGAAGTATTTTAATGATCTCTTTAATTCATTCCCACTATTTTTTGTCTTCTTCTCTATTGCAATGTAAAGCACTTTGAGCTGCATTTTATGTCATGAAAGGTGCTATACAAATGAAGATTATTATTATATTGAAATGGATAGCGAGGGGGCTCCAGTCTACACCATATCCTTGTGTTACTCTATGGAACATAGAGTATGTTCTCACATACACTGCTGCATCATTTCCTGTTTACTCTCCTGGTAACTCATAGCTGTTGATATGGTGGTGAAGAGCGCACTGTGACTAAAACACAAAACCCAAGAAGGGATACGAGGGACTGGGTGTTTGTGATATTAATGTGAATATGAACATCATTAGCGGTTGCAATATGCAAAAAATGTACAATTGACATCTCAGAGAGCACCATAGCTTTTCACATTAGGACCTCGAGGCTTGTTTACGCTGAGACTTGTTTACTTGGTTAGAAGCCTTGCATTGAATTGTACCTTCCTCAGTCTTTTTTCTCTACATTTTTGTTTCCTTGAAACGACTGTGTGTGTGTGTGTGCGCGTGCGTGTGTGTGTGTGTGTGTGTGTGTGTGTGTGTGTGTGTGTGTGTGTGTGTGTCTGTCTCTGTGTGTGTCACGCTTGCGTGTGTCTTTTCATCTGGTTATGAACTAAAGAATAAAGATATGATCCATTAACGGCCATTATGATGAACCCAAGATATGATCCATTCATAACCGTTACAAACTGGATGCGATCCATTAATAACCATTCAAAAGGTCGTACGTGAATTGATGTTCTCGCCGCGGACTCCGTGACCCGCAAATTGCCTCCTCTTCTCCACCGATCCATTGTGTTCGATTATGTAGTGCTTGATCATTAGACTTTTCCCCCTCCCCGAAAACTCCCTGAGCTCCCATTTGTCACAGGCTAATGTGACAGTTATAGTCAAACATTGATTCTGTTGCTCTCTTCCTGCTATGTTGCACTCCCTGCCGTCTACCCTATAAATCCCACAACGCTGCTGTTCTCACTGTAGCCTAATGCACCTCTACTGAACTCCATGCTGCCAGGATGTAACCCCTTCCACCCTTCCTCACTGGAAGAATTTAAGTTGTGAGGGCATAAGCAAAAGGACTTAAAGGGGAAGTCCAGGGGCGGATTGGCACATATTTTCCCACCGGGACAATTTTGCCTTTGCCAGGCCACCCTGGTGGGTGCAGCTAGTTAACCAGATGTAACTCTTTGAGAGCGTAAAAATGAAACCAAATGGACCCTTGCGGGTCCATTTGGTTTCATTTTTACACCCTCAAGAGTTAAAATATTCATCATGTGAATTAGCCCAACTTAGTCTACCCAACTAGAGAATGTAGAAGATTAATGGTCATTTTGATCTGTATGTTCCATTCCACTTCCATTTTGGAAGTGCCACTAGTGCATTTTGGATCTTGTCCAGGCCACTAGGTGGCGCAGGCCACCGGGAAAACTCCCTGTACTCCAGATGGCCAATCCGCCCCTGGGGAAGTCCACCCAGGGGCGGGTGGACTTCCATCACTGTGGAATGCACTTTCAACATTCTAATATGTCATTAGTATACCCTAGAGGTGCTGGGTGGATATGATAAAAAAAAGGTTCCCCCATTCTGTGTTCTCAAGAAATGGAGGTCTGAAGAAAACCACTAACATGGTGAAAGATATTGATGACACCATCAATATGTATTTTCTCAAGATGTATTTTTCCATATTAATGAATTTCTTTAGACGCTTCTTTTTTTCTGAGAGCGTACAAATGGAACCAAATGAACCCGTTAGGGTTCATTTGGTTGCATTTGTACGCTCTCAGAAAAAAAAAATGTTGAAAATGGGTGGAATTCCCCTTTAAAGAGCAAATAATATGCATTTTAAAATGTGTTATTTCTGCAATGTTTATTCATTGTCCATTGCGCAATATAACTTGGTATGCTTAGCTTGGTATGTCTGAATGCTAGTAACAACAGAGAAGAAAACTCCATGGTCGATCTGAATGTTGTGTTGTGAGAATAGAAGACTGCTAGACGCATGTTCTGGTGTTGTGTTCGATAGAAGTTAATAATCCCGAGTTTGGAGTTCAAGTACTGCTGTGGGGATTCATTTCAAAACGTTACGATTTCTTTCTGGGCTTTGAACGCAGTTTAGCTGCACTGTCACAATGTCTTGAGATGGCGGGGGAGCGCTGATGTGGACATTATTTTATATTTGAGTCATTTTAATACTGACACAAACTAAAACCAGGCTTGTTTCCATTCCATACCAGCTTGGATGATTAACAATGGTGGAACACTGTAAACAAAGTTGAAATATAAATTGCAGAGTTCCGTCACCAAAAATAATCATCATTCGCAACATATTCCTACCATATAGAGGGGCTTTTGTTCAATTTTGACCCCTCTGTTGCATTTCCTTTGCTGCTGCTGCATGGTGTATGATACTGGGCACAACTATAGCTCCATGTGACAGAGAGTCAAAGTTTCTGCTATATCAGGGGTCAACAACCTGCGGCTCAGGAGCCGCATGCGGCTCCAGAACACAGCCCTAGTGGCTCAGTGGCTGTAGCATTATTACATACACACCCAAGTCAGTCACCCAAAACGCGTTGCGCTGTCTGACAGTTGCCAGTTAAAGTAGCACTTGGCCATGTCAAAAAAGCCCAGCAGTTATCAGAGGTGGAGCTTTCAATCTGAACCACCCATTTTCAACAGTTTACTATGTCATTAATATACCTTAGAGATGTTGTGTGGACTAGAAATGGAGTTCTGTAAAACTCCTTTATTTTTTTTTAGAAACTCCATTTCTGAAGAAAGGTTGTGTTTCACCATGTTAATGATTTTTCTTTGAGGACCTTTTTTTCTGAGAGTGTGCAAATGGAACCAAATGGACCCGCCAGGGTCCATTTGGTTCACATTTGCACACTCAGGAAAAAAATAATAATAAAATGCGGCTCCAGACAGATTTTGAATTTAATTTTGGGTCGAAAATGGCTCTTTCAACATCTTGGGTTGCCGACCCCTGTGCTATATGGTATAAACAGGTCAATAATACAATATTAAGCTAGTTTTGTGGATTCATTAATTCTTAGTCTAATGAGAACTCCACCAAAAAGACCGTAAGACCGGAACTCTCACAATGGAAATCAATGAATACCCTTTCACCACTATATTATTGGCAAGTATTTTTTTTTTTTACAGTTTCAACATTTTTTTATGGGAACCCCTTTTGGGGTTTTTAGCTAGCATTAGTTTTAGCTATTGAAAAATAGCATATCTCCAAGCTCGTAGTGCAGGAAGATCTGGGGCTTCATTTCCGTTACCGCCCCTTAAACCCCTTATGCCTTAACTTCTTTGCCTTTCTAAACTATTAAAAAAGCATTTTTTTAATAGTTTAAATGGTCTACAAGCTCACAAAGTGTCAATAGATTGGCACGTTGAACTATTTCGAAAGGTTTTTCAAAATAGTAAAAAAAAAAATGATAAGGGGTTTAGGATAAGGGGTTTAGATGGTAACGAAAATGGAGCCCCAGATCTTTGAATATTACGGGATATGTTCTTTCAGAGTAAACGTTATTAGTCAAATGTGTGCTTGCGAGGGTTCCCTGGGACTGTTTTCAGATGGGGGCAGTGTTGCCAACTGCCAAAATGCAAAATGCACTAGTGGCACCTCCAAAATGCACTAGAATGCGCTAGATGCTTGCCTGGAAGGGTATGACCATTAAATGACCATTAATCTTCTACATTCTCTAGTTGTGTAGACTTGGGCTAATTCACATGATGAATATTTTAACTCTTGAGAGTTACATCTGGTTAACCAACTATCCATCATTTAGCCTGGGGACCACTGGTTGAAAACCACTGTCATAGGAGGAAAAATGGTGAACAATTAGGGTTTTATCTCTGGCGCCTGTCAATCAATTTCACCCCAACTCACCAGCCAAAAAGCACTAGATTTTCCGCCAGGAGTTTTTCACTAATTTTGGCGCTAGGGGGGTCTGAAAAAGCGCTAAATATAGTGACAAATGCGCCAAGTTGGCAACACTGGATGGGGGTTCAGTTGATAATATGGACAAAAAACAGGAAGGCTTTTTCAGAGAACATTTTGTCGAATCTACACTAGTGTCAGGTCAAAATTGGTTCAAAACAGGAGACATCCTTCTCTCTCTAAACGGTAATATAAAGCAGAGCTAATCGCTACCCTGCCGTCCTCTTGTAATGGGTCTACTCTGGCTGCAGGGTCCCGGGTCCTGAACACGTCATCGACCCGACAGCGTGGCGCTTTCATTAACGCATTCTGAACTTGAAAATGATTCAATGATTTGCCCCACATTGTCACCATTTTCAAAAATATCAGACCTACAAGCTCATAGCGCGCCACTCCGTGGCACGCTATGAGCTTGTAGGTCTGATATTTTTCAGTAACTAAAATAATGCCAATTATGCTAAGTAATGCTAACTAATGTTAATATAATGGTAAGTTATGCTAATGATAAGTATTGTTAATAATGCTAATAATGCTAACTAACTAATGGTGGTAATGCTAAGTATTGCTAATGCTAAGTAAATGAGGCTAATAATGCTAATAATTATAATGATGCCATGTAAGTAAGGCTAATAATGCTAAGTTTTGTTAATAATGCTAATAATTCTAAGTAATGCTAATAATGCTGAGTATTGGTAATGCTAAGTAAGTAAGGCTAATAATTCTAAGTAATGCTAATAATGCTAAGTAATGCTAACAATGCTAATTAATGCTAATTACGCTAATAACGCTTAGTACACCAAATGGCGGTCCCGCTAAACATGGTTTAACAGAGCCGGTGATTTTCCATTAGAAAGCAACGGGGACCACAATTGGAAAAGCAACGGGATTCGGGACGGAGTCTAAATGTGGCAGCAGTGGATGTTAAAGCACTGGACTCTCATGTCCCACCAAGTGGCAGCAGGTTCTCCACACATGGCAGGGTTTCCTAAATAAAAGGCCACCATTCATTCAATTTAGACTGAACATGGAAAAATCCATTGAAGTGTGCGCGTGTGTGTGTGTGTGTGTGTGTGTGTGTGTGTGTGTGTGTGTGTGTGTGTGTGTGTGTGTGTGTGTGTGTGTGTGTGTGTGGCCCCCAGGCAGCATGGGGGGGGGGGGTGCTCTTGTGTGGTGGTCGACCGTGTGATTTAACCACGGGTTTGACTTTGAAGTCTGCCGAGCCTATTAGGACACTCAAGCCTAACACGTACGTGTGTGTGTGTGTGTGTGTGTGTGTGTGTGTGTGTGTGTGTGTGTGTGTGTGTGTGTGTGTGTGTGTGTGTGTGTGCGCGCGCGCGCACGAGCGAGTGAATTTTTTTGAACGCTTGTCCCATTCTTCTCGACAGCATACCTGTGTATCACTCCAGCTCAGATATAATTATATTTGCACTGCTTATTTCAGGCCATGTTTCATTATAATACAGTCACCAAGGCCTTCCAACACTATAGTCGCTATGATTTGCACACACAAGAAAAAGGTTTAAGAAAGAATCACATCACCGTGAAGCATCTCGGATTTTTGGCGGCACCTCATGTTCATGGAAAATGAAAATAACTGTATTTACAAGGTGCATTTACAGTATATCAGCGAGGTGACATCTTAATCTACCCTTTAAAACATACATTCAAATCCATAGACCTGGCTGGCACAAATTTACATCATAATTTACCCTAGACACACAGTAAAGCCCCTTGAAATGTATGAAATGTATTTGCAGGAAAAAAAAACTGACATTGAACGGTAGCACATCTGAGATAATGCCAGTCGAATGCATGGCCTTGAATCGGTGGCGGGGCAAATATTTTTCAAAATGGCCGCAGCCATTTGGTCCCAAATGAAATGCAACAAAACGACGATACGCCAAACGATACGTTCAAATAATGGATTCAAGAATAAAATCGAGCGTACGATATGGAACCATTCCATTTGTATACTCTCAAAAAATATGTCCTAAAAGAAAAATCATTAACATTGTGAAACACAGAATGGGGAATTGTTTTTTTTCCATCATTTCTACACTCTCTAAGGTATATTAATGACTAATAGTAAAATGTTGAAAATGGGTTGAATTCCCCTTTATGGGCATTATAAGGGACACAGGCAAAACTCTGTGTTGGTTTCTGTTCCACCACACATCGATCCAAGTAGGCCAGTGCCCAACAGGCACTGCTCTTCTACACTACATTATCATGTGCATATGTTTATACAGTATGTGCGTTTGATCACACAGGAGCCCATGGAGCAGGGATGTTGGCTGTGTGCCAACAAGTAGAAACATACCAAATCCAATCTCTTCGGTGCTTACTTTCTCCCTCTTTTAAATTCTTTTACTTTATTTCCGCTGCATGGTCAGCTGAAGTCAGTATCGATCTATCGCTACAGGTTTTGAATTAATGTCAGCGAATTTTTGACAGTATATGCTGGCCGTTCTAGTTAATGCAAGCTCCCGGGCAAAGGGAATGCATCCATTCACATTAAGACGTCATAGTGATTTTCCTCATGTTTGTGAGGTTGTTTTATAATCCATAGGCTTTACTTGAGTTTGTCGCGATTTTTCCTCATGTTTGTTCGGTTGTTGTATAATCTATAGGCTTTACTTGAGTTTCTGCATTACGAACACAAGTGAAAGTCTTGAGCAGACTCGATGAACCCTTCCCAAACGGTGCTAGAATGATAATTATATAACATGGCTGAATGTTCATAGATTACGCTGGTATGGGGTCTGTGGAAACGATTTTTTTAGTTAATAATGAGACATCTACAGTTAATTTTCAACTCCATAACATCAAAGTGCTCCACAACATCGCAATGAGACCCCAATACGGTCTTGTCCAATAGGCATGTTAGTAGGGGAAACCTTGACCAGAACTATTTGGACTGGCATTGGACAGTGACTAAACACCGCCCCAAAAAGTGTGGTTTTGAGAAGTGCTCATAGGACTGGAAACGGCAATGTGGCTTCAAACCTTCTGAACATCATGGTTTAAAGGTGCTGTAATTCCAGCATTTAAGGGGAATTCCACCCATTTTTAAATTGTGAAACATGGTGAAATACATCTTGATGATGTCATCAAGATGTATTTCACCATGTTAATGATTTTTTCAAACCTCCATTTTTAGGAAATATAGAATTGGGGGAACTGGTTCATCATGTCCACACAACATCTCTAAGGTATATTGACATGACATATTAAAATGTTGAAAATGGGTGGAGTTCCCCTTTAAAGACAGGGTATCATGCTAATATCAACTTTTTCTCATTTTAACTATGACAAAGTTGTGATAACATTCGAAAATGCAAACATATGGCTATATAAAGCCGTTTCTATGCTGTATCTGGTCGGAGGACACTCTTCTGAAAAACCCCTCCCACCAGCTCGGAAAGGCCCGAGCCAAAACAGCGCGTCACCAGTAGAACACGCTGACGTCACACCTCTAGGAACACATAGGAACACATGTTAAAAACTCCTCGGAATTCCATTATTTTAGCGTCATGTTAATGAAGTAAATAAAAATCTTTTTTGGTTAGCATGACCAGGGACCGCTATACTATGCACTCGAGATTTTTTGTAAATAATCCGCCAGCCGTTTTTGCATTATCTACGGGGAAACACGGCTGTGCACGGCTCGCATTTCTACACAGGCTTGGGGGGCGTGTCTTTCTTGAGTCACTGTATCCAACCTCCAGGCTGGTTCCAGCGGGCCACGCTCGCTAGCCTGCCCATGAAGAGATTACGTCTCTTGGGCAGGCTAGTGAGGTTTACTCGGTGTCGGTATGGGGGGGAAATAGACAGAGTTGCGATATTGAGGGGGCAGAAAATAGTCTGGTTACGTGGTTCATGTACTTGCGCGAGCCCATAGACTCTAATGTATGTATGTAGTAACTTCTTCCTGTTCTCTCCCCAGCTAGTTATCTATATAACGTAATATAGGCTATAATATAAAAAATAGCTCTTTAATGTGAGCAAGGCGGGGAGTTATAATCAGTAATATTGTTATAACCAGAATTATTTCAACCAGATGTAAACCATATGGCATAATGACGGTCGTATTGCAGTATAAATAAAGCCTCTGTATAGCCTGGCTCAGCCCTGAATCAGCACCGTAAAAATACTACCTTATTTTTTCTTTGTGATTCAAGTAAATAATGAAGTGAGACGAGTGAAACAGAATGGCAGTCCGTTTCACTTCATTGAGGTATAGCCTCTGTATTCAACAATCAACCATTATTATTGAGCGTCATTCGGAATCTGAATATTAGAAGAACATTAGCTCCGTCGGAACCCCACTCTCTGCTCCGTCCCTCCGCTCCCATCTCTAGTTCAACTTCTTAGATACAAGAAATAATAATCACACCGCTGCCGTGGGATCGTCCAGTAATAATACTAGCAATAATAACAGAAAATAACTTTAACGCCAAACACGTGGGTTTGGTCATTGCATCCACTGCTGCTGGACTGCCGAACTGCTGATGTAGACTGCTGATGTAGCATTTTAGCTATCCCCCCATATGCCAACACACATTTTCACTAAATATCCCCGGTAATTCACATCGATAATTAAAAATAATACTCTCTATGTTGGCCCGGGGGGCTAGAATTGTCCGCGTTGCCGGGAGAAGACCAAAAACAGTTTCAAAAAGGAAAAGAATAGATGCAATGATTCAGCCCGGTTGGAAGTCAAAGCTAGTTAGCTAGCTTCCTTGGGCTAATGCAACCAGCCCCGCAATGCCTGTGCTGGATAGCATAGCATAGCATAGTAGGCTATCCTACTACTATGCTATGCTATGCTACTGTGGATAACTTTAGCCGGAAGCTCAGCTGCACAACCTGCTCGTAGAAGTTGGCCGAGCGTACCACTGTATACGTCACGCAATGGCACGTTCGGCTGTTTTCCCGAAGCAACAGCTTTTCAGGGAAGCAGGGGGGGGCGCTCAACTTCTTTCTTCAACTCTGCCTATATATTGTATTTTTTCTGAAACGACTTTTTTTCTGGACATCTTTAGGGGGTCATTGATAGATATGCGTCATTAGTTTTTAAAGGAAATATCCGTGATACCTACTCTTTAAAGGGATTTTTTTTTAAACAGTCAGACCTTCAATGAGAAATCTGTGAGAAATCTGTGATTTTTCTGGGTGTATCTGAACGTTTCACCTCAGATTCTTTCCTAATTCTTCCCCCCTCCACCGACACTGAATGTAATTGCTAAAGAGAACGGGGGGCAAGAGTGGCTCCGAAGTGTGGACATTTGTGGTACTGCAGCTGACATGGCTTGGTATAGCATCCTGAGAGAGATGATGAAAGTTAATGATCGGATTGGTTGTTTAAACTTCAGTTCATATAACACGTTAGATTTTAACTTCATGGTGACCCTTTAAAGGAGCATTCAGTGATTTGGATGATTTGGAAAACCCTCCGGTCCCCATGGTAACAAGATGGGCACATGCATACACTCCGTGGAGGGGAAGTGCAACAGGCCAACAGCACATGACCAAGGCCATCCCCTGTTCAAACCTGATTGGAGGAAAGACCCTCTCACCCTGGTTGGACGAAAGGGATTTCTCGCAAAGCCCAAACTGAAACTTTTTTTTTTTTTTTATTTTTACCCCAAGGGTTCACTGGGGGCGCGGAGGAACTCCTTATATGGTCAGCACTATAGCCAAACAAGTAGAAAAAGATAAAACAAATATCTGAATTGGGAAATCACTATACCTTTAAATAGCAGATCAGTCAATGGTGTTAATCAAAATCGACACAAAGAAACAAGCTGTGAATCTCCCTTGTGATTGCATGTGGAATTCTGTTAACCCAAAAGCTGGAGAGACAGAGAGAGCTGTTGCTGAACAAACACTCTATATGGCTAGCAATGATTACTACAAGATAGAGCCATAGCAATGATTGATATAACAATAAAGAGCTTTAACCTTTCAGCACAAAACCTTTGGTTTTAACCATAAAATATAATGTGCAGCACCTTTAACTACAGTCAGTGTACAGCGCGGCACTGTGCATGTCCTCCTGGGTATTTTATCCTGTCTGTGTAAAGAAGGTTTCATGGCGCTGGGTCACAACACAGCACACACCGCTCAACTCCCACGACACCACCGAACCGACGCTACATTAAATTAATACCGCTGCCTAAAATAAAGTAAAGAACGTAATGCATGGTGCAATGGCCGTATTCAGATGGGACTCCGCAAGTTTAATGGTCTGGGCTTTGGCCAGGGCTTATTTCTGGCTAGTAGACAGACTGCAGTAGCGAAATCAATTTGCCACCGCGACCCCGCGGCCGTGGCTGAAAGTACACAAGTCGCGACCAATAGTAAATAGTAAATCCTGACGGCAGACTTGGCGACCGTTGGACCGTTGGTCAAACCTGGTGACCGTTGCTCAGGGGTTGGGTTTAGTCATAGGTTTTACTGAGGGTATTTTTAAATG
>CM076966.1:2751518-2921518 GCA_039105355.1 Benthosema pterotum
CGGACCACCTGTTGAAAAAACCCTGGTCTATTCCACTCTGGGAGAGAGTCGACAGCAACAACGTTGTGGAGGTGTAAATGTGACCAGGGCGCCACGCTGGCATATGGTGGTCATTTTTGTCAAAGAATCCTTGCCAAAAAAAAAAAAAAAACACTTTTGAGAACCACTAGTGCAAGCTGTGTCCTTTAATAAGTGTTGTACAGACTCAGAAGAAAACTGATCCGTGACCATGGGAGAGAAAGGTTCCATTTCTCAGTGGATCTTTCAACTATGAAGGTTAAAAAAAAAAAAAAAACAAATTGAGCCCACATGTACCTCGCAAAAATGCTGGGAACATTTATGAGAGCCCCAAATTCATACGGCCTCCGTCAAATAACATGGAGAGGAATAATAAGGCAAAAAAATAGACAGAGTTAACAGAGGTAACTTTAGTGTGTACAAAGTGTCTTAAGTTGCCTCTATTAACTTTGACTAGCAGGTGGCCTAAAAATGGCCGCACTTACCAAAAACGTGCTCAAGTGTGCTGGCCTCATCACATTTTTCATGACTATGTCTATGGACATTTTTAGGCCAATGGGTGTTTTTTGAGCAAAACCAATGCTTGATTATGGATTTGGGGCTCTCATGAATTTTCTCTGCATATTTGTGTCTCTGAACAACAGTGTATTACATCACTATAGACACTATAAACCATCAGCTGTCATTGTTGTATTCATCCATAGTCCCATTCATAAGCATGTAAAATATTTGATATGCACTTTGCTAAACTTGAGTCCGTCTAGTACAACTACTGTATGTCTAAAATTGCTGTAAATTTGCTTTGCTTCACTTCCATGGCACCACATTGGGAGGCAGTTCAGAAGTTGAAGAAACACACTATACCCAGGGGGCAAACTACCCCTTTTTTAGGAAACCTGCATTTGCCATAACATAAAAGGTTGTCCACCATAAATATTATCTATGACCCTGTAGGATCACAACCTATATGGACAACCCGGTCAATTTTTTGCTGGAAACCCAATATGGCCGCCGCAATATTAGCCCCTATTAGTTATAATGGAGGGTGAATAGGGCAAAATTTTAAACTGAGAGATAATTCCACGAAACTTCACAGGTTGATCAATTATGTAAATACAAACATTTTTTGTATTGGAACTTTACATGAAATCCAATATGGCCGCCACAATATGGCCACAATATGGCCTAGAAAATAGGTTTGACTCTAATTTCTGAACAAAATGAGCTAGAAACACAAACTCGGTGTCTCTGACCACAACAGACTAGTCTTATAGCCCATATTTCAAATTTACGTGTACCTATATAATCATTTTATCCCTAATTTCCCTGTGTGCTGGAGTGTTTCCACACACATCCCTCTAGCTGCAGGTTGATTAGCCTAGTTCTACTGTTTATATTAATATTCATGCATGATGGGGGAGCTCATCCAGACCTCTTAATTGACCTCTTCCTCTTTAATTCCACCCAATTCTATAACATTGGAGGTATAAAAATGATTATCATCCTACTTCACCATGTCAAAATTCACCATGTTAATGGTTTTTCTCGGAACTCCAATTCTAGGAAAAACATTATGGGGTAACTTTTTCTTATCTCTACACAACATCTATAAAGTATATTAATGACATGTAAAATGTTGAAAATGTGAGGAATTCTCCTTTAATTGGGCATGCACAGCTGATTGGATTGACATTATCTGTGTCAAACTTGTTCTGTGCTTATTAGTGATCTCTCTAATCAATTAAAACACCAAAGAAGAAGTACCTGGTCAAGTAACATTCCAGGCTGCAAATACAGAAACCTCCCTGTGGTGCAGCCTGGGAAACGTTGGTTTGAATAAGATATACTGTACATCCAAGAGGACATAATCTAATACTGGCAGTGGAACAATATCGGTATATCTACAACTCTGTATAACTATAATGCGCAATCAACAGATGAAGATGCCTGCTGCATCTCTCAATAGTGTCACAGATGCTTGCCCCACTCTGGACCTGCACTGTCAGTCGTCTCAATCAACATAAAAGGTTGCACCAGAAATAAGGCAGAGATACTAGCAATGATTGCCATCGTTTCTGTATGCAGGAAACCTACATCGGCCATGCACAAAATCGCTGGACCTACCATCGCTGGAATGAAACTGGTTGCTGAGATCCGACACAGACAGTATGGATCAGATGTTTTCAGCAGGCCAAACCTCAAGATTGAGGAGGTCTGTACCCACATCACAGAAGGGCACATGGAAACCTTCACGGTCACCCATCCAAAATCCAGATGTCACATCAGTCTACAAACCACCTGCAACCCCTTTTCTACACACAAAGCTACCAGAAAGATGCGCGACTTCAATGCTCATAGTACATCATGGGGCTATGGGAACAGCAACCACCGCAAGATGGAGATGAAGTCGAAACCTGGCTTGATTCCAAACATCTGACTCTAATCCATAACAAGCGAGGATACAACCCAGATCTTGTCTCTGTAAGCAACGACCTCACATCCAGAACTCAGAAGAAAGTTCTGGACCATATGCCCGACACCCAGCACCGGCCGATTGCATCACTGTTAGATCCTCTCTCCAAGCAACCACTGTCCCATTCCGTAGGAGATTCAACCTACGGAAAACTGACTGGCTGTCATTCCAAGAGGAGATAGAGCAGTCCATATCTAGCACACCAATATTTCCCAATAACTACTCCAACTTCACAGGACTTGGTAAGAAGGTCAGCCAGACATCACATACCCAGATGATGTCAGACACAGTATATCCCTGGCTTATCAGAAATATCCAGCAGCCTGCTACTATGAAGAGTACAACAAGGACCCTTTCTCCCCCACCACCACGGAACTTGGAGAGACCCTGATCAGTGAAGTTGGGGAAGAACGAAGGAAAGTCTGGAATGAGCTGATAGAGAACACCAACATGACAAACAGCAGCATGAAGGCATGGGCCAAACCCGTCGTCTCTGAGCAGACCACACTACACCACCCATAATCACAAAGGTCACAGCACACTGTTGCAACGCAGCTGATGGCCAGCAGTCATAACCAACACCGCTGCCGACCCACAGGAGAACACCATCGTACAGTGATATCAGACCAACCACAATTAGCCAGCCCTCTCACCAAACCCTTCGACTTAGAAGAACTCGAAACTGCAATCAGAAAGCTGAAACCCGGAAAAGAGCAGGGATTGATGACATACTGGTGAAAATGTTACAGCACCTCGGACCTAACGCAAAGTCGTGGCTCCTAGACATGCTGAACACATGCTTAGCACAGAAAACCATCCCTTCTGTCTGGAGAAAGGCCAATGTCGTTGCAATCCCAAACCTGGCAAAGACCCCAAAGAGCTACCGGCCCATTTCCCTCCTCTGCATCACCTACAAGCTCTATGAGAGGCTGCTGCTCCAACGTCTCATCCCAATCATAGACGCCATGCTGACTAAAGACTAAGCTGGTTTCTGCCCTGGCACCTCCTGTGCTGGACAGTTACTCAACCTCAACCAACACATTGAGGATGGGTTTAAAGAAAAGCAAATAACTAGGGCAGCATTCATTCATCTCACTGCACCGACGATCACCACACAATGGTCAGAAAACCACTGGACATGACTGGTCAGGTGACCAGGTCATTAAAAGCCTTCTCAACAACAGACGCTTCTACGCCCACCTAAATGACCAGAGGAGTAAATGGAAAGCCCAAAAGAATGTCCTCCCACAAGGAAGTGTGCTCGCCCCCTCCTTTTCAATATTTAGACCAGCCACTACCCCCAGAATGCTTCATCTATGTCGATGACCTCTGCATTACCATGCAACAAGCAGACTTCCAGAAGATCGAATCCACCCTTGAAAGTGCCCTGTAAGAAATGTCAAGCTACTACAATAACAACCACCTGAAACCCAACCCATCAAAAACCCAACTATGCAGCTTTCACCTGAGGAACCGTGATCCCCCGTGAGTGTCACGGGGGATGATCACAAACTGTCCAACAGTACCCACCCATATATCTTGGCGTGATACTGGACAGGACCCTCTCCTTCAAGAAACATCTGGAGAACACCAAAACCATTTGCATGTGCTGCCAAATCAGTCAACAATCATTTTAGAAATGAGTGAAATCACTATTTCCTGTAGCTAACCATCTTGTAAATATGCAGAATAAGGGTACACTATGCCCAATGATAAAAAATAGCTGTTCCTATGAGTCTTTCATGGTCAGAAACTCTTCAATAGACACCGAGTTTGTGTTTTTAGCTCATTTGGTTCAGAGGTTAGAGCCAAAACCTTATTTCTGTGTGCTAATATTGTGGTCGCCATATTGTGGCGGCCATATTGGATTTCATGAAAAGTTCCAATACAAAAAATGTTTGTATTTACATAATTGATCAACCTGTTAAGTTTCGTGGAAATATCTCTCAGTTTAAAATTTTGCCCTATTCACCCCCCCATTATATCTAATAGGGGCTAATATTGCGGCGGCCATATTGGGTTTCCAGCAAAAAATTGACCAGGTTGTCCATATAGGTTGTGATCCTACTGGGTCATAGATAATATTTCTGGTGGACAACCTTTTATGTTATGGCAAATGCAGCACAACCCCCTTTGCCCCCTGGGTACTATGTGCATCCTTCGCATAATGCAAAATGCTATGGTGCTGTTATTCTCATAAAAAAAAAGTTTTTTTTTTAGGTGGAGGTAACAAAATCTAATTTCTGCTGTGTTATATATGCTGTTCTGGTGGATGCGACCATTAAATGTCCACTTGATATAGAAGTGTCTCTTTTGCATAGACATCATGATTGCACCTCTATAGTTGTAGAGTTATAACTGATTTAGTCTGGGATGTAATATCAGGCAGAATTTCCCCCCAAAAATGGCCAAGGGGCTAAAATGATTCCTTCGCAGATGATAAATCTATAAAGAAACAGACCATGGCTCTCCAGTGTCACGGATCGGTCAGGTACGAGCCAACCATGGGTCTAGAACATCATAATTGTGTGTAAAAAAAAAAAAGAAAAATCCAAAGAAATCGCCACAGGTTTCTATGACATGACAGGAAGAGCTCAGAATGACTAGTACTGCTATAGGTTTGTGATGAGGATGAGGTGTGAGATGATCTATAATAGTATCAACCATAGACTAAAAATAATAAAATAAAACAAGCTCAGTCCCGGTGCCTGTATGGGTAATCTATTCTCTCTAAACACATTGCAACACATCCAAGGACCGAGGACGGTGAAATTTGCGTGTGAGGCGCATCTGCCGTCATTTCACATTAAGCCTCGTATTCATTCCCGTTGATTCCCCCGTCTTCTCGCATTTACATAGTTTTTTTTTCTTTTTTCATTTAGCAGTTGCTTAGCTTCCTCGTTTAGGCTTCCCGAGAGCAGAAACAAGCAGAGGGGAAAAAAAAAAAAAACAAGAGGATATACCGCTGTCTTTATCCATCAGGATGTGCTCACTCTTACAGCAGACACTGTATTCATCATCGCAGTAGATGCGAGGGAATATCTGCAGAGGAGGGAATTGAGGAAAAGAAACACAAGCAATGGGGGATACAAGAAAGAAGAAGACGGGAAGGATGGACGGAAACCTTGCTGCTATAAGTCAAAAAACAAAACAAAACAAAACAAAAAAGTGAATCCCATTGTAGAGAGAATGGAAGAAAGTTGTGCCAGTGCAGCTAAGGCAGGCGCTTACTCATCTGGCCGACCCAGGGAAAAATACGGAATGAAAAATGTCTTGTTTTGACCTTATAAAAGATATCGAAGGCATCTCTAGAAGCGTTAGAATATTCCAAACGACATGATGACTAGGTAGGGAGCAGCAAGCGGTGCATTTGCAGCAACACCACCGAGAATAGTTTTCAACCTTTTGCATACCAGGGCACATTATTTATTCAGAATTTCAGCCACGGACCACCACTTTGATGACACTTTAGACCCACAAACCCCCAAACTAAAGATTTCTTTTGCTTTTGTCCACAATATGAGGCTGGATCTGGGAAACAAAACAGTCAAACATACAGATCAAAATGAGTCACAAATCTTCTACAACTACATTCTCTAGTTGTGTAAACTTGGGCTAATTCACATAATGAATATTTTAACTCTTGAGAGTAAACATGAGCATAATCATGTTTACGCTCTCAAAGAGTTACACCTGGTTAACCAACTTTCCATCATTTAGCCTGGGGACCCACTGGAATCCTCTCAGGGAGCACTTGTGGTCCCCGGACCACTGGTTGAAAACCACTGCTCCAGAAGAGGGGATACCCGGGTTTACATCTACACGTGAACAAGAAAGTGTGATCTTGCATGAGCATCTTACTTTTTTATATTCATTTTTATATTACCACCCCATCCATGAAAAAAAGCTGCGTGAACAGCGCTCAGTTTCTGACCTCTCAATGTCACAACACTGAATGTCTTTGTTTGTCTGACTCTAATAATAATAGGATCCAGCCTGTTCATTGCACTTTTCAGCTCAAAGTAAAGTGGCATTAGCTCATCTCCCTTCACCGATGCAATACTGTTGAAAGCAATAGCATGACGAAAGTATTAGTAACCAGTAATATCAGTAGAAGTAACTAATAGTATTACTGTTTTGTAGGATGTAATCCCGCTATATTACTTTTATAGAGTATCATACTACTGTAGTAGTATGATACTCGCTACACCCATTGCTGCAGACAACCCATCGGCAGTATTTCGGCAGTAAGACTCCCACAGACATTCTCTTGATGTGCTAATGTCTTTAATTTCCCTTTTAAATTAAAATAGGCAAGCTACAATCTCAAAACACATCACAGCCGTCACAGCTGTGACGTTCTGTTCTGAGATGGTAGATTGCTACATTCTCGGTCGACTTTGTGAACTTCTTTTTGAGAAGACAAGTTTCAATGTACCATTCTCAGCTGACACCAGCACACGATCAATCCAGTGCACAATGTCACCACCACGTCCCTCCCTGCCCCCCCAAACAATCAGTTCAACATTCACGGTCGACGTAGCTCGACACATTTTTTACTTTGAGCACATATTAGAGTCTTCTTATCGAGTCACGTCACGTCACTCAAGGAGAGGAGGAAATGGGGCAGGGGCGGATTGGCACATATTTTCCCACCGGGACAATTTTGCCTTTGCCAGGCCACCCTGGGGGGCTGCTGGTTAACCAGATGTAACTCTTTGAGGGCGTAAAAATGAAACCAAATGGACCCTTGCGGGTCCATTTGGTTTCATTTTTACGCCCACAAGAGTTAAAATATTCATCACGTGAATTAGCCCAACTTAGTCATTAATGGTCATTTTGATCTGTATGTTCCAGGCGAGCATCTAGCGCATTCTAGTGCATTTTGGAAGTGCCACTAGTGCATTTTGGATCTTGGCAGTTGGCAACAATGCCTCCGGGAGTGAACGGGAATGGAATATGGCAACTCTCCTACTTGAAGGCTCTGGTGTAGGACACCTAGAAACACTAGTTTGCCTGGCTTGGGCCTGGCACCCTGCAGGCCTGCCCTGGACTTTTCAAAAAAAAAAAAAAAAGAAAAAAAAAAAATGTCCAGGCCACTAGGTGGCACAGGCCACCGGGAAATCTCCCTGTACTCCAGATGGCCAATCCGCCCCTGAAATGGAGTGAGGAGGAGTGGAGAGGAGGGGGAGGAGGAGGAGGAGAGAGTATTATGTGGAACCCAAATGAAGACTTGGGTCCACACTCTATATGCTGGCAGGGGTCTGGCGTGGGCTGACAGATGCCTGGACCAGAGCTGCTGAGCCGGGTTGGCTTAACGGGAGCGCTGAATGGATGGATGCTGCCTGGGCGAGCTATGGGGGACCTCAGACCTAATGAGAGGCAGAGAATGTGCCAAGGCTGACAGAACAGCCACTCTGTGTAGCCTCTAGTCTACCAGACGTCAGCCCCTTGCACTTGTACTCCTTTATTTATTGGCCTTCTCTTTCTGTACCTGTCGCATTAAAGCGCACATAGCATACATTGCTAAAATTGCTTTTAATACTTAATATCATTATTGTACTGTATATATGTCCCTCAAGCTTATAATGGTTTGAGCCTCGACAGCCACTCTGATATAACCAGCCCTTGTCAGTTTTGGCTGCAGTACCACCAATGTCCTGACGTGGTGGTGGGGGCGCTCATATGCAGATTATTTAATATTTGAGTCATTATAATACTGTTGCTAGAGAAACTCCAGGCTTGTTTTCATTCCATTCCATGTCAGCTTGGAAAATCAACAATTCTGGACATTTTAAACAAAGTGGAGATGAACATTTGAAACTGAAGACTGAAGGAGAGGAGAAATTATACACAGTGGGGTGCATTGATGTTGATGACATCATTATGAGGGCAAAATCAGATGGCCTGTTCCTGAGAGCAATTTCCGTTAGAGCTCATATGTGATAAGAATTGTTCAAACTTGGTTATTTGTGGGGACGAAAAACATGCACACAAAAAAGTTGAATTTCATGTCCCCCTCAAATGGTAGTGGTAGTGGTCATGTATTATATCAGTAGCAATAGAAATGTAGAAAATGTAGAAATGTCTGGAATTACAAGTGCACTTGTGTGCATTGTAAGCTTGTAGAAGACCAAGGTTAATGTACTGTATTGTAGTAATAAGCAAGAATATCAATAATAGGCTAGTCTCTATAGACAGACTAGTTGCCTTGAGGAACAACAGCGCTGGTGTTGTTTTCCTGAATAAATGCCGAGGGGGACCCAGAATGTTAATAGGCTAAATGCCCTCAACTTTCAATGGTGCTTCATCTGTAAATGATTAAATGCTAGGAAATCTTTTGTTTTAGGTTTTAGTAGACAATAGGCTTACTTAGCTTTTTAATTCCGTATCAAACGGAGACAAATAACCCATAATATGAAAAATGAAAACAAAAGCACTCGAATCTCAAATGATTAAAACTAAAAACAAAACAAAACAAATAAATAAATAAAACTATTAGCATTTAAACCAGTAAATCCACTCGAAAACAAATGAAAACTGTTAAATGCCCTCTCTCACTCTCTCTGACAAATGCACACACACACACACACACACACAAGCGCGCACGCACACGCACACGCACACGCACACACACACACACACACACACACACACACCACACACACACACACACACACACACACACACACACACTCAGCTCACTGCAGGGTGCAGCAGAGCATGCTGGGTAGTTACTACTTCCTGTTCTGGCTAACGAGCTGAACTCCTATCAGCTGTCAGAGCAGCCGTGTGTGTGTGCGTGTCTGTGTGTGTCTGCTGCTAAACGAGCTGTCAAGGTGTGCACGCAAGTGTGTGTGCCCGCGCATGTGTGTAACGTGTGTGCGGCACGCAGAGCACAGCATGAGTGACTGACAGGTGTGTCTGGGGTCAATCAGTCTAACCTGACCTCAACTCAACAAGTTGTTTTGGCAGCTTAAAGTCTGATTCGTCGTTACGGGCGTTTTCTGCTGGCACCCTGCCAATGGTATGACAAGCAGGGGGGGGAGAAAGAATTGCCGGTTGGGACATCATTGCATCATTTGTGCCTGGTGTCGGCTCAAACACGCTGAGCTGTTGGTTTGCCTTCCCCTGCAATTCGCAGTCGGCATGACCTTAGTTAACGAAAACAACAGCCGTTTTTTTGTTTACCGGAAATGATGAATTGACAAAAAGGGCCCTCCAACGCGCCGTGAGGACTTATGACAGCTGGAGAGATTGGTGACAGTGGGTATCTATTCCTGCTTACCCAACAATATGTGCAGGTGGGTGAGTCACTGGATGTTATTACTCAAGAAGCACACTTGACTCACTGTACTTAATGAGTCTACACAGAAGCCGTGCGGTGTCACTGTGAAAGACGACTGAGTTGCTGACTGACTGTCAAGCACTATAGTCTTCCCGGACCTTGGTGACGGATGCCCTGCATGTGAAGGGTAGCCCCCATGGTTCTGAAAGGGGGGGTCCGTGACACAGGGGGTCCACAAAATCATACACAGATTGTTTGTGTATATACTCTGAATGTAATAATATGATATTTCCCATCCATTTCCAATGGAAATATTATTTATTTATTTATTTATTAAAAAAAGAAAATGAGTCGTACAGTATTATTCGTTCAATCATCTTTGATGTTGATGTTTCCCTCTTTTGCGGTGCCGTCGAGATGCAATACAACAATTTCAAAGCAATAAACAAAATGATGAATAATAAAAATGCAAATAAGTAGGGACCTAACAGAATATTAAGACTTCATTAGTGTGTGAGCCAATACATTTTCTAAAACAGTTGCGACACGTGATGGTTAAGTCTTGCAAGTAAAGATTTACAGTGGCCGTATGCGATGGGAGAGCAGACATTTGGTTTAAGTTGTAGGTTATTTCACGTAGGTTATTTCACGTGGTCGGGGCACTAAAACAAAAAGCTGTTTCCCCTAACTCTATATTTATATTTGGGACATTTAGTGTGAGCTATTGCCTGGAGCGTGTTGTATGTTTAATATACAATGGTAAAGTCCATCAATTGCTTTAAAAATAAACAAATAGCAGTGCTGATTTCGCCTGTCAGCCAAAGAAGGCCAGCCCACTCTGTCATATATAACAGGCAGTGATGAGTTCTGCAAGGTTTGCCACATATAAACTGCAGAGCAGAATGAAGGAGTAGCTTTTTCATAAATTACATCTCCATAGCCCAATACAGAAGGAAAGACTGCTATTTCTACATGAAATTGTCAAACTTGCGCTATTTCAATCTTATCTGCCTTAATTTGCAGATAAGATTATCTATGTGGATCTCTAAAGTACATTTGCTGTCAAGCCATATTTCAATATACTTGTATTCAGAAACTATTTCTATATTTAATCCATTTAAGGTAGTGATACGGAAGTTATACCCTTAGCCCTTGAGAATATCATGATTGTTTTCCAGCATTAAGTACAATTTTTAATTCTCTGGGGCCATCATGAATTGTTCCAATTAAACAATTGCAAGCTGGACAGAGCCAGAAATACAGTAAATAAGGGCATCATCTGCATAGAAATGGGCTCTGCAACCATCTAGGGTTGATGCAATGCTATTAAATATTAACAGTAAATAAAACAGGAGATTGATCCTTGTGGGACACCCTTTGATATGGGTACAAACCCTGACTGGGCTCTCCAAGCTTTTACACATTGGGATCTCCCAGCCTGGGAGCTCTGAAACCACCTGCAGGTATTTTCATTAAATCCAATTCTATGTATGAATCTCATTATAGGTAAATGGTTCCAGGGAGAATTGAGAGCCATGTATATAAGAAGCATGCCTGTCAACATCAACACGTGTATTTCTACCTACCTACCTAATTATTATTGACATTTTCAAATAGATGACCTGCTGCAGCAAAGTGTTTGTTAAAAACTGTGCAATTATCAAATATATTTAGCTCAGAAACTGACATTTACAGTCGAGGTAGCCTGGCCTAACCTCAAATGATTTTGGCCTAGGTGGGCGGGGTGCCGTGGGATCCACACGGCAGATGAGCTGATCTGATTCGATCTCACTAACGTGTTGTCATCCCCGACCCCTCCCCTGTCCGTCCAATGATGTACGTCATTTGGAGCGACGCCCAACCTGAAAGTTTGACCCCTCTAGGCCTTGGTGGGTAACAAATTAGTCCAGGCTTTCCATTTTCGCGCAAGGTGGACGAAAATGAAAGCCTGGGTGTCGAGGCTACAGTGGAGGTAATTTAATGTGCAGGTAGCGGTGATGGTGATGAAGGAGATTTGATGAATTCACGATTACCCAAAAGGTTAGCTGGGTTAGAATCACAGCCTAATATAGCATTTACTAATGAGAGTTTTTTTTTTTTTCACAGCTATGTGAATTTATTCCTTAGCTGCCTAAAAGCTGCAAGCAAGTGAGTGGAATCTCTGATTTTTTTTTAGCTAAGACCCAGGCCTTGTTTTTTTAAGTGGAGCATAGATGACAGATCATAAGAGAACCAAGGACTAGATCTAACTTGTACTCTTTTTTTAAAAGAGACATGTGCATTTACTAGCGAGTTAAAAAGTGTGTATAAAATCATTATAAAATAATGTGCATTGACATCTGCAGTTTTTAACATCATGGAGATGGTATGATTGGCTGCCTCATTAAATGTTTAAAATTTATAACGAGGCATTCCTCTCCCTCTTGGACTTGAAGCTGAAATCCAGGCATTTGAGGCTGTGGTGATGGTGGGTGTTTTTTGGCTTTCCACCGAGAAGAGGCCAGGCCTCCACTGTCCTCAGTGATACCACCGACACCGACAGGCACACAGACTTGCGGCCAGACACACAGCCACTCCAGGAAAGGAGACACACACAATGCAAATAGAACAGATTTACAAGCTATCCACAGATAACAACAGCGCTTCACAGCAATGCATCTCATTATAATGAGGTACTGTTATTGTCTCACAAATGTGTTTTGAAAAATGAGTGTTGTGTCTGCTGGATTGTATCATTTATGTGTTGTGTAAAAGTGGGGTTATTATGGCTTGTTTGTTTGTGTGTTCCCTGATGGAGCGGAGAGGGTAGAGTTTATGCCATGCCTGAGCATTTTGCGGCCCGGGGGCCGAATGCGGCCCTTTGGCTGACTCTGACCGGCCTGTGAAAGGGTACTGTGGTTTTCAACCAGTAGTCCAGGGACCACCAGAGGTCCTTGAGAGTGTAAAAATGAGTGTAAAAATGAGTGTAAAATGATTGTGATCATTTTGATCTGTATGTTTGACTGTTTTGTTTCCCAAATGCAGCCTGGAATTGTGGACAAAAGCAAAAGAAATATTTAGTTTTGTGTCTGTGGGGCTAAAATGTCATCAAATGGTGGTCCATGGCTCAAATACGGAATACATTGAGGGCCCTGGTGTCAAAATGGTTGGTCTTACTCTGACTTTTATCTTGAAATTAAATTCATATTACGCAGACTTTAGTTCAGCCTTTAGTCTTGGCCCTCCACAATATTTCATGTATCTCATTTGGCCCCTTGGGAAAAATAATTGCCCACCTCTGGTTTATGCTATTTGAACGCATTTTTGTCCCAGTCCATCCCTGGGTGTAGATTGTGCAGTAGTAACGGATTACATATTACTCTAATACCTTTTCCAACAAAAGCAGTGTACCAATTATTACTCTGCCAAAAATGGCTTATAGGCAATATGTTACTCTGCCAAAACACGCCTCATTACTTCACATTACATAGCCTATTACAAATGAGCTTGTTGTTGCATGCGAACAGATTTACAAGCTATCAACACATAACAACAGAGATGTGCAGTAGTTTGTAGATCCTAATCCACCGCAGCATTTTGCGCACATGGCGTACGCTACACTGAGTTGTTGCAAGTTGTCGCTAAATAGATTGTGTTCTACACCTCTATTGTTTTGCAGGTGGGACGGGGAGAACTCGGAAAAGTCATGAAGTAATCAGTGATGTTGATTGCCTGCATTCTGCATCCAAAAAACGCAATTTATACATAATGGATGCAATTAAACAACAACCATTTCATCCACAGGATGCAGTAATTGTACTGAAAATGTACAATAAAAATAATCCAACCTGAAAAACAATCACCAAAAAATGTGTGTACTTTTGCTGCAGCAGATCTTCGCAAATAACATTTTCAGATTTGTAATCATGTCCATTTCCTTCAGATATCATACATGAATATAACTACATAATAACCATATAATGTGAAATAAGATTAAACGACAAAATGTGACTCCCCAAATGATCCTGGGACCCATCTAAAAGACCCCCCTGCACCCCGGGATTCATTCGATAGGTAACCTATTTACACACTGTATATTTCTCGAATTAAAGAGTAATGTAATGTTATTAGTTTTACTCTCCTAAGTAGTAATACTGCTCTTGTACTAACACTTTTGCGAAGATGAGGGCGTAGGCTACTTGGGAAAAAAAATCTCCTCTTCAAGATGTACTTGTGCCCCCAAAAAAACAGTTTGACAACCCCTACGTATACAGTCTAATAACCTATCCATGGCTGGCTGTGCGCTGACAGTGTTGACCATGGGCAGCCGATAGCCTGCAGCTGGCTGAGGTCTGGTGTGGGGCTGACAGATGCCTGGACCAGAGCTGCTGAGCTGACCTGGGCTGGTTGGGCTGGTCGGTTGGTTTAACCCTTTGTGTCCAAAACACGTTTTGCTGTTCAAAGCATTATGTTACACTTAAAGCTATTGAAAAATATCAGACCTACAAGCTCACAGCGCGCCACCGAGTGGCGCGCTGCGAGCTTGTAGCTCTGATATTTTTGAAAAAATGTGAAAATGTGATGCAAATCTTGAATATATTCTTTCAGAAGCAAATATTTTGAACTAAAATCCTTGCTTCTGGGGGATCCTTAGAACAACATGTTTTCAGATGGGGGGGGGGGGGGGGGGGGGGGTCCGCAGCCAAATATAGATAATTCTGGTGGTCCTTGGGCATGAAATATGTTAAGCATCACTGACACAAGAACATAGATTTTTCAGAGAAAGTAGAATCTGTCAGAATCTAGCAAAAGAAACCAGAAACTAGTCAGAAACTAGAATCTAGTGTCAGAAACTACAATCAGTTGTCAAATAGAATATATTCTTAGATTTGCACATCTTTTTCACATTTTAAAAAAAAATATCGCCACTTAGTGGCGCGATATGAGCTTGTAGCTCTGATATTTTTCAATCGCTTAAGTGTAACATAATGCTTTGAACACCAAGACAAACACAAAGGATTAACAGGAGAGCTGAATGGATGGACGCCGCTGCGGGGCGAGCTATGGGGGACCGCGGACCTAATGAGAGGCAGAGAATGTGCCAAGTCTGACGGAACGGTCACTCTTCTATAGCCTCAGTCTACCATGGGCCAGACGCCTGGCCGATGCACTCGTGCTCCTTAATTCATGTGTCGTCCATCTCTCACCCTGTCTTCTACAGTATCTTCTCCCTGCCGTCTCTCTCTCTCTCTCTTATTCTCTCTTTCTGTACTATGGTGACAGGAGCACAGGCGGGGGAGGACTCGGGAGTCAATCTAAAGCTGTAACAAGTCAAAGACAGGTCGTTCCTGAGGGCAGGTTCTATGTTCTTCCGGAAAAAGATTGAAATTCCACTCAATTCAATTCCAATCATGGTACTGCACAGGGCCATAATAGGGAGCCCATATTAGAAACATCAAGGGATTTTCCACAGAAAGGAAGGGAGGATGTAAACAAGGCTGCTTCAAATCGGCCGTATGGAGGGGGCGCTTTATCACAAAAGAATGGATTATTTTGAGAAAACAGCATGGAAAGCTTTTGTTTTGAATGGATTCCTATGGAGGACATTATGGGGTATACGAGACGAATGATAGTCGTTAGAGTTCTCAAACTCTGCCCGAACCCGACCAGGCCCGACCCGACATTTTAGGGTCGGGCTCGGGCCTAAAATGTATGCAGATCAGTAGGGCCGGGTCGGGCCTAGGGCTCCATGAAAAAAGCAATATATATTGAATTATTTTATTATGATAAAAATAACAATTCTGTTCTGTCTGTCTGTGTATTTACCTCTTATGAAGATGGTGCTGATTGGTATTTTCACTTTTACTCAGTGTAGAGTGCTCAAATTCTACCCAAACCCGACCAGGCCCGACCCGACCCGAGATTATAGGGCCGGGTCGGGCCTGAAAACTATGCTAATTGGTCGGGCCGGGCTGCGCTTTGGGCCTGATCAGTTAGGGCCGGGCCTCGATTTTCAGGCCCGTTGAGAACTCTAATAGTCGTGCCTCTCATTATACATAACTAGTGGATGCACTTTTACGCAATTCTGGTGTTAAGGGGTAGGTGGCACTAGAGCCGTGTCTGCACGGTCTTGGCTCTCAGGGTGTTTTAAATACCTGTTATAGGGCACGTGCAAAGCACACAATGTTCACGTGAGGTACCATACTGTACCGCGCGGTCTTTCTGTTTACAGCTGGGCTCAACCGTGACCAAACTCCTCTATCCACCCCCTCCAGAAAACACATTTGGAGAGCCCTGTGGCTTATACCGTAGTGTCTGTCGCCTCGCTAGTAGGTCTCAGGTTTGTTTACCCTGTTGGCGAAAGGGCCTTTTTCTCTGCATGCTCTTCCCATGTCCCCTAGGGCAGATAAAAAGAAAAAAAAAAAAAAAAACTCCTCCCTGTCAGGTGATAAGAAGCAGGTTGACAGAGGCAGAGTATACCCGCCCGTAATGACAGCTTAGTTAATTCCATGGCACCGGGTGAAAAAAAAAAAAAATGGGCTACAAAACTCGTGGGATGAAAAAAAAAATGTAGATTTTGCCCACTCGCATGAAAACGCGTGAATAAATTACGTCCCGCGGCGTGTGTTTGTGTCTAACGATCACCCTCGTTAACGAGCTAATGAATTGTGAGTCATTAAATCCTTATAACGGCGGCCAACTCGCAGATGCACATTGTTAATGCACCTTTTATTTTCTCAAACTCAAAGTGTTTGTGACAAGGTGAATGTGTGCCTGCATGCATGATTACCCGCGGTGCGCGCGTGCGTGCGTGTGCGCAGAGCGCCGGTGACAGCCGCGGTTGCGGAGGTCACATTTGTTTTTCCAGGTAGTGTTAGAAGCTTGTTTTCCACAAAACCCTCTTTTGCAACTTTAATGAAGCTTTTAAAAAAAGGGGAGAAAATTTATGGAGATGACAAAACATCTCTGTTTGCTAAAGGATGCCTCCAGATGAAAACACGCGACTCCTTCAATTCATTCGACCTGGCGCTACTTTCTACGCAATGTTTGCATAATATCTGATAACTTTCAACAGCTAAAGCTAAAACATATGCTTTCAATAGTTAAAGGTAGGGGAAGTGATTCCACTTTTGTCAGATATCACCCAAAAAATATTTTTTTCTGTTAAAATGCTCTATTATAAGGTGTGGAAACCATATGTATAGTTTCCCCGTCCCCCACGTTAGCAAAGGAGCTAATAAAAGTTTCCCAGGTGGAGGGTGAATTCTCCTCCAATCAGGATCGAGCAGCAGGTTCACACAGTGTAGCTACTGTTGAGCGCCCCTAGTGCACCAGGCTGGTACTACACCATGAATTTCAAATCACTTACCCTACCTTTAAGTTAATAGTTAATAATAATAGTTAATAATATTTCTAATGCTGATGCTAATAGGCTACTGATGCTATTGCTTTCAACACCAAAAGTAACGTAACAAACAGTCATTGTTTTTTCATAGATGTCAATTTAATTCAATTCCGGGGACACAGCACCAACCCCGGCCTCCACAGCCACTATAAAGGGAGCTCTTTAGCCAACCGCTACTTCACATTATGTCCGTTGGTCTTTTCACCGGCGATGTAGTATCAGTCCAGCACTGGCCGCCATTGCTGTTGTTCAGGCGAACATTTGCTCGTCTGCACCCTACAGACAGTGTTGCCAACTGCCGAAATACAAAATGCACTAGTGGCACTTCCAAAATGCACTAGAATGCGCTAGAGCAGTGGTTTTTCAACCATTCTCATACCAGGGACCACTATTTATTCTGCATTTTAGCCACGGATTACCATCTGATGTTGAGTTTAGTTTCTCAGACTAATTTAGGAGAGAGAAACTGGCAAAAATGTTGGTCAAAATATCAATTCTCCTACATTTTCTAAATGTGTAGATTCTTGAAAATCTGTTAATTCAAACATTTAAATATAATTTAACTCTTGAGAGCGTAAAATGAAACCAAATGGACCCGTAAGGGTCCATTTGGTTTCATTTTAACGCTCTCAAGAGTTACAGCTCTATAAGGCTCCATATCATAGGAGGAAAAATGGTGAAAAACGAGGGTTTTATCTCTGGCGCCTGTCAACCAATTTCGCCCCAACTCACCAGCAAAAAAGCACTAGATTTTCCGCCAGGAGTTTTTCACTAATTTTGGCGCTATAGTAGGGGGGTCTGAAAAAGCGCTAAATGTAGCGACAAATGCGCCAAGTTGGCAACACTGCCTACAGAGGAAACCATTTTATGACAGTCCAGTGAACTAAATTTAATATTTGGGACCAACGGACATACGCAAAGTAGCAGGCAGCTAATACCCTTGTGCTGTGGCTGTGGGGGTGGGTCGGATGAGGGTCCCCGGAATTTAAATAAAGGGACGTTTGTGACAAAAAACCCCACTGCCTCAGGTACCGTACAGTTACGTTACTACGGGAACAAGGGCTGGTTAAGGAGGGCATGTCTGGAGGTCTCCTTTAATAGCGAAAATATGCTATTGGGGAGGTGCAAGGCTGGCATGGACATGTTTTTGGGAGCCTGTACAATGTGTTGCCTTTCTCTCAGCTACCACAGAGCCCCCAAACCACAACCACAACCAGTGTTGCCAACTTGGCGCATTTGTCGCTATATTTAGCGCTTTTTCAGACCCCCCCTAGCGCCAAAATTAGTGGAAAAACTCCTGGCGGAAAATCTAGTGCTTTTTTGCTGGTGAGTTGGGGGGAAATTGATTGACAGGCGCCAGAGATAAAACCCTCATTTTTCACCATATTTCCTCCTATGACAGTGGTTTTCAACCAGTGGTCCCCAGGCTAAATGATGGACAGTTGGTTAACCAGATCTAACTCTTTGAGAGTGTAAAAATGCTCACGGGTCCATTTGGTTTCATTTTTACGCTCTCAAGAGTTAAAATAATTAGCCCAAGTCTACACAACTAGAGAATGTAGAAGATTAATGGTCATTTAATGGTCATATTCCTTCCAGGCAAGCATCTAGCGCATTCTAGTGCATTTTGGAAGTGCCACTAGTGCATCTTGGATTTTGGCAGTTGGCAACACTGGTCTGGAGGTCTCCTTTAATAGCGAAAATATGCTATTGGGGAGATGCAGGCTGGCATTGGACATGTTTTGGGAGCCTGTACAATGTTGGTGCCTTTCTCTCAGCTACCGCAGAGCCCACAAACCACAACCACAACCACAACAATACTGTATGTCTCAAAGATAGTTTCTCCGTGTTCTTTATCTCTTGAGTGTTGAGTCTGCATTCGCCAGTGCTCACAAGAGATTATTGTTTCGACACAGACTGGCAGACAAGGCAAAAAAACAACCCAAAAAATAAAAAAAGACAAAGCAAAAACAGTCAAAAGGGAAGAAAACAAAAAGATATGTGGAATTTCTTTCAGGTTGATGGAAACTGGACTTGGCGAGACGGCAACTGCCCCCAAGGAGGGTACTAGCCAGCACTGTCACAGGGACTTTGTGCATCAATGAAGTATTAAAGAAAAAAATATAAATATATATTATATTTCCATGAAAGGGCCATTAAAGACTGGAAGAATGGACACAGAGAGAGTGACATACACACACGGATGCACATGCACACACAACACACACACACACACACACACACACACACACACACACACACCACACACACACACACACACACACACACACACAACACACACACACACACAAACACGTGACCTCACTCTGGGTCTTCCATTCACATTTACATCTACTGTACCAACCCTTACATCTCTGCCTCTCTCTCCCTCCCTACACACCACTATACGCTGCTGTTTCATACTGTTGCATATCTGTGTATTTTGCCATGGCTTCTTCAATGTTCCATTGAGCTGCTATACTTGCAAACAGGTCTGTTTGTGTACAAGAAGACATCTTTTCCCCCACCTCCAACTTGTCAGCACAAGCCAAAAACACACAACAACAACTTTGTGACGGTCACATTAGAGCCGTCACAGCCGGCCATATCTCTGCTCTTGGTACACACAGAGAAGCGTACACTCCCACACACACACACACCACACACACACACACACACACACACACCCCCCCCCCACACACACACACACACACACACACACACACCCCACACACACACCCCCAACACACACACACACACACACACACACACACAACACACACACAACACACACACACACACACACACACACACACACACACGCGCGCGCGCGAATACGCTTACAGAATGTTTCCCCTAGTGGGATTAAGAGGCTCTTACCACTGACACAGAGGAGATAACCCCCTAATCTTTCTCGGCCCGTTACGCCTGCACTTCCTGTTTGATAGCATCTCGCCGCAAACCGCTATCATGTACCCGCACACGTCAACAGAGCGTTATTACTGCTGTAAATTCCACTCCCAGACACTTCCCAGCATATACCGGGAGCTCGATCTCTCGCCCTCACGCCAAGCAGAAAACCCATTTCGCTTGCTTTCGCCGCGGCTCGGGGTCGGCTTGGGGGCGTCTGTCACCATGCATAATATGCCGTCCAAAGTGAGCACATTGGCGCCTGTACACAGACTTGAAAGCTGATTCCAAGTCTGCCGACTTTCCGTAGCAATACGCCCCATACTTCTGTAGCAACACTCCATATTTGGGGCGAGTGAGTGTGACGCACAGACACACATACACAACACAGACATTTCTGGTTGGCTTCCACAGCTCACTGCGCTCGCTCACTGTGTTCGCAACGAAAATGTGCATTTCAGTCCAACCGTAAGTCACACAATGACTCCATATATGGTCATGTCTTGTGACATCACGTGACATCATATGGGATAGAAATCCCTATGTTAGGTTCATATATGGAGATCCTTGATCATCAATATTGGCCATCAATCTAAAACCCTTAGCTATCCATATATGGAGCTGACCTCTCCTGACATTCCATATGTTGATCTGTCCCCGTCCGTCCCTTCTATTTGATGTCTCACTTTTGACTCATGTTATGGCCTACTAGAGAGAGAAAGAGAGGGGGTAGGGAGATATCGCTGCCTCATATTAAAAGGATCCCTGCCTAATAAGACAAATATGCCTTAAAACACTATACTTGCCTTCTATAACTAAAACATGCAGATAAAAACACTTTCAATACTTTATTTCTTTCATAAATAGAGAATCTTTCACTCAATAGGAGGTGCTCCAGTCGCAGGATGATGATGTCACAGAGCATGCTCCTCCATGTATTCCATAGAGCTAGATCACACGTGACATCATCATCCTGTGCCAGGAACAGTTCCTGTTGATTGAAATATTCTCTATTTATGAAAGAAATAAGATGACATGGTATTTTTATTTGTTTATTTTAGTTATATAGGGAAAGTATAATGTTTAAGCAATGTTTATCTTACTACAGGGATCCTTTTAAAGGAGAATTCCACACCAAGACACATTTATCCATCTACCGTGATCGCTATAATATAGCACTTGATTTTTGTCATTGATGCCTCCTTTTCTACATTTCCCCCATGAGGTCCCCGTTCCTTCCAACAGGTTGCATTCGTGCAGGTTGTCTTTATTTATTTTTTCCCACACATTATATTTTAATAGTATACTTGATACTCACACACAGATTTTATGTCACTCTAGGTCAGCCTTTACTGACCTTTATCTCTGAGTGATCCCAGAGATAATCTATTCCTCCTCCCCATCTCCCCTCCCTTCTGCCACTCTCCTCTCTAATCACTCAGGTTGAAACTCCTGTCCCACGGGTGCCATCAGTGTTGCCAACAAAATCCAAAATGCACTAGTGTCACTTCCAAAATGCACTAGAATGCGCTAGATGCTCTGCCTGGAAGGGAATATATAAACATACAGATCAAAATGACCATTAAAATTGTATATTCTCTAGTTGTGTAGACTTGGGCTAACACACATGATGAATATTTTAACTCTGAGAGCGTAAAAATGAAACCAAATGGACCCGCAAGGGTCCATTTGGTTTCATTTTTTACGCTCTCAAAGAGTTACATCTGGTTAACCAACTATCCATCATTTAGCCTGGGACCACTGGTTGAAATCACTATCATAGGAGGAAAAATGGTGAAAAATGAGGGTTTTATCTCTGGCGCCTGTCAATCAATTTCGCCCCAACTCACCAGCCAAAAAGCACTAGATTTTCCGCCAGGAGTTTTCCACTAATTTTGGCGCTAGGGGGGTCTGAAAAAGCGCTACATATAGCGACAAATGTGCCAAGTTGGCAACACTGGGTGCCATCCGTTTTTAAATCATGCAGTGGCCCCATTATCTTGTCGTGTATGGTTTGATGTTATGTGTGAAATAAGTTTGGAGGTACTAAAATACCCACATTATAAGAAAGACAACCTGCAGGCAATGCAAACTGCATTGGAGGGAGGGGACCTCAGGGTGAAATGTAGAAAAGGGGGCATCTATGACAAAAATCAAGGGCATTATGTATCATGTCAGAGGAATCAAGGTAGATGGATGCCCAATGGGTTTCGGTGTGCAATTCTCCTTTAAGTAGTAATGTTTGAGTAGACGATTTACAATACACAATTTATGCACGTAGCAGATGCTCATATTCCAAATGTGAAGCGATTTACAGTAAGGCGAGGACACAAGGGACTGCTCTTCAAATGCATATATAAATGCTTATTCACAATCATAAGAAATAACCAAGAACTCATTATCAGTCTAACAGTAGAAAAAAAAAATACTATAAGCCACTAGGATGCCGGATCAACAAACACCTGGCATCTGTATACACGAGCCCGGAGGGTCGTCTCCAGGGGGACGCCTCTTAAAGGGGAATTCCACCCATTTTATTTATTTTTTTTTCTGAGAGTGTACAAATGTGAACCAAATGGACCGGTAGGGTCCATTTGGTTCCATTTGTACACTCTCAGAAAAAAGGAAACTCATTAACATGTTGAAACACATCTTGATGATGTCATCAAGATGCATTTCACCATGCTAATGATTTTTTTCAGAGCAAAAATATTTTAGATGTGAGAAGTGGAGGGACGCCATCCCCCCCGCGTCCCCCTGACACTACACCCCTAGTATATAAAATATTTTAGATGTGAGAAGTGGGGGGACGCCGTCCCCCCCACGTTCCCCCCTCCACTACACCCCTGGTCGTCGTTTAGGATAGGACAAGTGCTAACGCTGAGTACTGAAGAGGTGATTCTTCAGACTACAGTAAAAAGATTGCGGGGTGAGCAGCAGTTCTAATTGCAACGGGGAGTTCTTTGGGAACCAGAAGGGAGAGAGAGAGAGAGAGTCTCTTCACGCACACATCTGAGGCTTTGAAGTTTGCGAGATTGAAAAAAAAAAAAAAAAAGATTTGCATTGCAAATCTTGCAGATTGTTTGTTTATACAATCTCAGAGAAGGTTTCTTCGCAGGGTCCCTCTAGTCTATTATGATAACTCGCACTGTACTACCCCAGCGTTTACTAGGGTTGCCACATGTGTCTGACAAAAATCCTGGACATTTTGACCATCCAATCGGCGGCCTATTATCGGTGGCGATTGTCGGCCTTTTGGTCGGAAGCAACGCACCTCTTTAAACATCTAACCCAGAAATATATCACACTTTTACACTGAAATGTTACTGCTCTCATTGCTTTATTACTCTTTTACATATCAGATTAATAATTAGGCTACTTAACCATTCATTTTTAACTCTTTCTGGAGCAGTCCAGTTTTCATTTTTCTCATCTCAGTTATCTTTAGATAGACAGATTTAGATTCAGGAGTTTTCCACTCATTTTGGCGGTAGGGGGGTCTGGAAAAGAGGTAAATATAGTGACAAATGTGCCAAGTTGGCAACACTGGTACGTACAGGCACGCTACAATTTAATAGGACTATCATACTGATCTGAGACTGTGAGTGACGCAAGTCAGGTTAGTTGCGGTCTCTAGTCTCTAGAAAGAAAAAAAAATACTTTTGACCATGTATAAAAATCTGGGACATTCAAGTGTCCAGGATTTATTTTATTTTTTCCTGGACAGACCATGAAAATCTGGGACAATCAGGAAAATCCGGGACCTGTGGCAACACTAGCGTTTACGCCGGTATGCATATGAGTTCGTCACACACCGTCACACGTGGCCCTCTTTACATGCATCGCGCGACACGATAAAGCGACTGCATGTTTACCAAAAAATAACAGCATTTGTTCGCCGTTAAAACCTCCGCAAATGTTTCGGTTTGCCCAAGGCTCTTCCCTTCATCCGTCAATATGCACACATGACGCATGCACACCAGCCCCTGCACGTGCACGCTCGCTCGCTCGCTCACGCACATACATAGATCAAATTCTATAAACGCCTACACATAAATAGATCCAGTCCCATGTTAATTCTTTGTGTACTGAACGCGTTTTGGTGCTTTATCTGTTGAAAAATAGCAGATCTACAAGCTCATATCGCGCCACCGAGTGGCGCGATATGAGCTTGTATCTCTGCTATTTTTGAAAAATGAAAATGTGGCAAGAAATCTTCGAATATATTATATAAGAATGAAAAATTTTAGCTCAATCTTTGCTTCTGGGTGATGCCTAGAAGTTTTTTTTTTTTAGTATGGGGGGGGTCCGCAGCCAAATATAGATAATTCTGGTGGGCCTGTGAAATATGTTGAGGCATCACTGACACAGGAGCATGGATTTTTTTCAGGGAAAAAACAAAAAAATCTAGTATCAAAAAACAGAATTTTAGCACCAGAAAAAGTGCCACAAACTAGAATCTGGCGCCATCTAGTGTCAGAAACTAGAATCTAGCCAGGACACAATGGGTTAAAGCCTGCGTATGTGGACCTCGCGCTGTCCGCGCGTCTTGTGCAGCCGCGGCATCAGTTGATATCGATCGGATCATTCCGAACGTGATGTATGCACGCAGTAGTACTGTAGTAGTAGTAAGTAATAACTCCAGGCATACAGTATATCTGCGCAGTGCAAAGCCCTGGTGTCCGTCGTCCGGGCATTACTCCAACTTTCAATGTGGACCATTGATCGCGCCATTTTACCCATTAGCCTGATACATATGCATGGCGCGAACCCCCACATTACGCACACGTCTTCAATTATGAAACTGCTCGGCGAATGCGCTGGCAATCTGTTTATTATCGGGGCAAAGCTCTCAGTTTGTTTGACCTAAGGAACAGCGTAGCGCGTTAGTATAATGCATTTACAATGCATCAGGGACGGGCGACTTCGATGATGGAGAGGGCCACTTTACGCTCGCTCCCGGAGGGAGTTATGTTACTGTTGTAGCAAAAGATAGCCAATCTGCAGTATACACTCAAAACGCATCGCACCACAATGCAATGCAGGGAGTGTCGCTGTCGCAGTGCACCCACCTCAGTGTTGCCAACTTGGCGCATTTGACGCTATATTTAGCTCTTTTCCAGACCCCCCTAGCGAAAAATTAGTGAAAAACTCCTGGCGGAAAATCTAGTGCTTTTTGGCTGGTGTGTTGGGGTGAAATTGATTGACAGCGCCAGAGATAAAAAGCCTCATTTTCACCATTTTTCCTCCTATGACAGTGGTTTTAAACCAGTGGTCCCCAGGCTAAATGATGGACAGTTGGTTAACCAGATGTAACTCTTTGAGAGCGTAAAAATGAAACCAAATGGACCCTTGCGGGTCCATTTGGTTTCATTTTACGCTCTCAAGAGTTAAAAATATTCATCATGTGGATTAGCCCAAGTCTACACAACTAGAGAATGTAGAAGATTAATGGTCATTTTGATCTGTATGTACCATTTGGAAGTGCCACTAGTGCATTTTGGATCTTGTCAGTTGGCCAACCTGCCAGGCAAGCATCTAACGCATTCTAGTGCATTTTGGAAGTGCCACTAGTGCATTTAGAATTTTGGCAGTTGGCAACACTGACCCACCTTCACATTCAGGGGCGGATCTAGGCATAGGCATGGGGGGTGGCAATGCCCCCTTATAAAATGCCCAGTCTGTTTCCCACCACCAAACACGAGGCTGACATGCAAAACAACCAAGACATTTTCAGTGCTTATATTTAAAAGTATTTGAAACACTACTGAAAATGGTATGGGGGCGGCTTCATTGCCGTGGCGCGATAGCGACACGGGCGATGAAGCTGCCCCTTACCGTTTTCTTCTGCCCCCCCTCAATTGAGAAATGTTACATCCGCCCCTATTCACATTAAAGTGCAAATAACATGGATTCCTAAAATTATTTTTAATACTTAGTATCATATTATAAATGACCCTCAAGCTTATTTCTAATGGTGTGAGCCTTAACCACCACTGATGGAACCAGTCCTTGTCATTTCTTTATGGGCAGTTTTACTGCAGCACCACAATGTCCTGAGTTGGTGGGGGGCGCTGATATGCAGGATGTTTTATAGTAGAGTCATTATAATACTGATACTGGATAAAACCAGGCTTGTTTAAATTCCATGTCAACTTGGAAAATCAACAATGGTGGAAATTATAAACAAAGTGGAAATGTGCAAATTTGGAACTAAAGACTGGAGGAGAGGAGGAATTATACAAAGCAGGGTGCATTGATGACATCATTATGATGCCAAAATCAAACAAGCTGTTCCTGAGAGCAACTTACATTAAATCTCTGATATGCAGGCGCGTCACCGCGTCTGGAAAGATGCGGGTGCTGATTTCGCTTTAGGGTTAAATTGCGGCCGCGCGTCAGCGCGGCCGCGAATATTTTGGGGCTTTTTCCCCCCTCTAAAAACTCTTTTTACTAATATTTCACAATAAATGTAATGGTTATACACACTTCAATGGAGCAGTGTTATAATGCAGTACAAGACTGACTGTGACGAGATAAAACGGCTATCTATGATGACTAAAATATGACGAGACGTTTGTGAGTTATGGTTGACGTGACGTGTCGAGACGAGAATGTAGTGGATTGACGAAAAAGTTTCAAAACCGCACCGTCGCCGACTGTGCAACTCATATCAGAGCAATGAATGCAAGCGGCCGGTCACCCCGTCTCCCTCCTTCCCAGATCAGTGCCTGCCATCTAGTAGAAGAGTTGCGACATTGAGGGGTCACAAACTGAACGCTCGCGCTGCTGTTCATGCAGCCTGAATAGGGACAAACTGGAGGTGGAAATGCATTGTTTTCAATGAGGGCGACAGCGCAAATAAGAGCTATTTTATGCATGCTTTCAAGGGGCTGTTGCAAGGCTGTTGCCGGAGGCCGTTGCATTACTGCCTACTTCAGGTCCAGGACTTGTCCCTATTTGTTGTCCCCATTCCCGATTCGAGTCTCAGTAGAAAAGCCGCCATTGAACTTGCCTCTTGGAGTGGACGGAGTTGTCGTAACTCTGTCTACACTATATGGTTCATATGGCTCTGCCTCTCCCGCAGCATGGACAGTTGCGGTTTGGCCAGCACCCCCACTTTTTCGCATATTTTTTTTTTCCGATGTGAAAAGTTGCGGGTGCTGAGGCACCCGCATAGTGAATGGCGGTGACGCCCATGCTGATATGACATGGAAGCCTGATTGTTCAAACTAGATCCGTTATGTGGATAGAAAACACACAAGGCAGCACCAAAGCACTGAAACAATTTCAAAAAAAGTTGAATGGAACTTTAGCTAAGCCCCGCCCTCTTGTCCACCCTAGGACACTTTCCAGCCGGGTTCATTCATTCCAATGTAAATACACTCAACAAAAATATAAACGCAACACTTTTGTTTTTGCTCCCATTTTTGAGGGGATGGACTTAAAGCCCTAAAATTCATTCCAGATATACAATATAACCATTTCTCTCAAACACTGTTCACAAATCTGCCTAAATGTGTGATGTTGAGCACTTCTGCTTTGTTAAGATAATCCATCCCACCTCACAGGTGTGCCACATTAAGATGCAGATGTAACATCATGATTAGTGCACAGGTGTACCTCAGACTCCATCCCCTGAAAATGGGATCTAAAATAAAAGTGTTGCGTTTATATTTTTGTTGAGTGTATCATGGAGTTTACACAATAAATACTGGTTCATTTTTGGAACCAGATCTTCAGAATCTTCCAAATCCATCAACAAGGCATGCCCGATGCAGTAGAAAAATGTGTCTGCGGCGCATTTATTTTTTAAAACAATGTTTTATCATATAGGGAATGCTATGGGTGGAGAGGTTTGTCTATCACATATTATGCTTAGCTGTGATTGGACCATAGTAGTTTGGGAAGGGGTTATCTAAAGGTCTATTGCATGTTATTTCCCCTATTAAAGGAGAATTCCACACCAAAAGTTTTTTTTTTTATCTTTAGTTGCAGTTATTTTTATTTTTTTATTTTTTAAAGTGGTCCAGGTATTATTTGTGAAAACGTTCCTTAATGGCTGTTTCCCCTCTCCCAAATTAGGCTTATAATGGGGCTAAGGGGTCTAATGAAAGTTCACCCACAGTATATACATCACTCAGTTTTTGCTATATATTGTCTCCCCACCATGTCAGTAGTGTGTTAACACTCCCACTTTCACTTTTGGTATAGCCGTGATTCAGCTGTCTCAAATGGTGGGGGCGTGGCACATTGTTCATGGCTGAACCGCTACTGAAACGAAAGTGAAAGTGAGTGTCAACACTCTACTGAGGAGAAACCATATATAGCAAAAACTTGCATTTTGGAGCGATGTACAGTACATAGGTGAACTTGCATTAGACCCCTTAGCCCCATTATAAGCCTAACAGCCATTAAGGAGCATTTTCACAAAATAACACCTGGACCACGTTTTTCTAACAAATTAACTGCAAATAAAGATAAAAAATGGTGTGTAATTCTCCTTTAAGAAGTCCCCCTGCCAGTTGTCCATGAATAAATGACCTAAGCTAGTACGCTTTCACATGCATGTCTATTTAAATTTGTTAATGGGATGCAAGTCACCTGCCAGACATTTGAGAGCCATTAGCTCAAAGGTAGGAAATAATTGACTTTACAGTGATTCATTGCACGTGTCCCATCAAATGATCTTAAAATAGCATTACTTAGCGCAAGTACAGAACCTTTAAAGTGGCCTCGATGCCGCCTTACGGCATTAATAAGCTAACAAATGACTGCTTCGATTCACCGGATTTATGTGGAGACAACCCGCGCGCTAAAACTAAAAGCTGCCCTCGTAATCGGAATGACAGTGCAAGGGCACTTGTTAAAAGACACACTGCAATCTATCTTTATTTAATGACTACCTGTACTATAGAGCTATTCCATCATCACCTAGCTGAACCGCGGTGGGCGCCATACAGGTTTCTATTCAAAGATATGGCTTTGATGGAATGTGCTGTCATGTGCTTCAGTCTGCAGCCATCTGGATGCCATTGTTAACATTGTTAACCTCATGCTATGGGTTACAGAAATAACTAGATTAATGAGATGGTGGACTATTAGGCATGTAACAATATATGGTATATCGGGATGATATATACAGTACATATTGTTTTAATAAATAAAAAATGGTTTAAAAATCATTAATAAAGCAGGGGCCTTCCTTGATGTATTAATGACTTTTTTTTTTACCCATTTATTAAAAGTTATGTTTCTGCATTGTCAAATAGATCTACATCTATCATAAAATGTAATCCAAGAAAGCTTTTTTCACATGTTAACTCCAGCTACAGTAGGTCCTAAACAAGAAAGAATGTTAATTCTTAAAGCGCCGTTCTCGAGCTGCTCGTGGACTCCCGTGGAGACCCCCCGCCGGTCACGCGGACGGCTCGTATCACGACGAGATGTAGATTTCATTCTTTAATCCAACTATTAGTCCGTGCGCATCGTCTGATGATCATCCCGTTGCTGACTTTCATTTGGGACAGAATTGGGGACAACTTTTTTTTTTCCCTTCCCATTGACATGCATTGGGCCCAATGCATTCAAACGGCTCTCCTCCGGTTTGCCCCCTCAATGTCGCTGGCGCATGGGTTAAGCAGCCAGGGCTACACAGCTCTTCCTGACTTGTGACCCGGATGTTTTTGGGTACATCGCCAGATGATCGATTAGGCAAGACAACAGACACAGCATAACAGAAACAGCACATCCTGTTTAGGAGATCTGAGCTTCAAAATAAGGGCTTTTTTACCGATCGAACTGGTTTGAGCCGCGGCAGTGGAAAGAAAAACAAAGAAAATCCGATCGCGCTGAATGAGTTAACAGTCGTTGCATAGAATAATAAGTAAGTAATAATAAGTAATTTGACCTGAAAACTAGTGCTACAGTTCTAGTAGTGCTAAACAAAAAAAACTTGGAGAGGAAGATAAATCATTTAATAAAATATTTTTCGGTCATTTGTTTAAAGCACAAATAATCTTAATATCATATTGCATATGTCCCTCAAACTATTTCAGCCTCAGTCTAATGTAAATTGTAAAGAAGCTCACAAATAAGCGTTGAAACGAATACTTTTCGGATACCCATACAGTATCTGCCGATATGACCAAAAAAGGGCCCATGCCATACCTTTTCTGATACCAAAGTATCGGGACATTCCTACTTGATACACATTGCATCGTGAGTTGAGTGTAGCGCTATATGCATATTTATTTATGTGGCAGATAAAAAAACTGTGTTCCAATATAACTGACTGCGAGACCACGATATTGTTCCTGCCGCAGAATCATTTCAATCCTCTCCAGAAACAGACTGTATCAAATATGAGTGACTGACTATCACGAATGATACGATGACAACTCCATCAATCCTCGACGCCCGTCTCGCAGAGACAGAGTATTCTAAGAAGACCAAATATTCTTATTTCTGCGTCGAGAGAAATGACTTTCGCCAAGCAGGGGAAGAGCGACTTTCAGCTGTCTTCACCATAATTGGTTTTCCTCGGCGCCACGAGTTGAAAATCAGAATAAACAATGGAAGGTTGTTCCTTTATGCTGTCATCTCTTCTCCACAAAACTATTTATTATCATTTATTGTCAGTCTGAGCAGCATTGCAGGTCCTTCCACCGGAGGACGACTCCAGCAAATAGCTGTTGTCAGCAGCGGCGTAATGAGACGTCAGTAGCCCCCCCCACCCCCCCCCCCCCCGCCCCCCGCCCACGGTCAGCATGGGCCCTCACGGCCACCCAGCACACTGTCTCTCTCTCTTTCCATGCACCAGGGGCGGATCTAGGCATGGACATGGGGGGGGGGGGGGGGGGCAATGCCCCCCTAAATGCCCAGTCTGCCTCCCCAAACACGATGCCATGCAAAACAACCCAAGATATTTCAAATTAAAGTGCTTATATTTAAAATGATTTGAAACACTACTACTGCTGCTACTAACTAACTACAGCTGTGTCACCACTAAACCAACAGCATTTCATCATTGGAAACAGAAAACTCTCTGAGTCAGACCTTTAGCTTTATGCATGCTGTTGCAACTTCAACAACTGATGTTATTATTGATGCTTTACTTGACTAATAAAAGTCCTGTAACCGAAAATGGTATGGGTGCAGCCGCCCCCATACCATTTTCTCTTGCCCCTCCAACATATTCTCTTGCCCCCCCAAATGGAACATGTTACATCCGCCCCTGCCATGCACGCATTCTCTACCTCTCTCCTCTCTCTGCCATGATGATTGCGCATGGTGCAGCGCACACCACGAATCCCAATGCGTTCATCACGAGCCGTACCCTTTGGTTGCATTCGAATAAAACCCACTGTCGACGACGTATATACCGCTAAGTGTCGGTAGAACAACGTAATGACAAGCGCAACCTCTTAATTCAAGAGCCAGCAGCGCTCTGCACCAGGGAGGCGTTTGGACATTATTAGCCGACACCTGGCCCCTCTCACCGCGTCGTTCGATAAAGGCATAATAAAATAATGCGATAAAGCCACAAGAGGTCTCAGGTTGCCGGTGTGTTTTATAATGGCTGGGAGGCGAAGCAAGACACGACGCGGACCAGAGTGTCTCCAACCCTTTTTCAGCCATTAAAGTGGGCTTTGAGTGGCTTGTTGCTTTTCTTTTATTTATTTTATTTTTATTTGTTTTGGGGGGGATCCCGGGCTCCCGCAGAGTTAGTGTCGATGTGTCCCTGAGCAAGGCACTTAACCCCTAATTGCTCCTGATGTGCTAGTAGGTACCTTGCATGGTTTCCACTGCCATCAGTGTATGAATGTGTGTGTGAATGGGTGAATTTGATGCACAATCTATGTAAAGCGCCTTGGATAAAGGCGCTATATAAATGCACCATTTACCATTTACCATTATTTTCTTTCTTTTCTGCCTTTACTGAGAGTATTAAGGGAAGAGAGAAAAGTTCGTCGTGAACGGGACTCAAACATGCAACGTGCTGTCAGGCCAAAGCCTACAGTAGTGTGTGACATGCACCTGGAACACCAGGCCAGCGGGGCACCCTGGGTACAAACATGTAGCAATATTAACCCCCCCAAAAAAACTTCCTGATTGTTGTCTCCACCGTAAGGTGGTGACTATGTTTCGCCCCCCTGTCCATCCATCCGTTCACGCGTCCGTCCGTTCACATGTCCGCCCGTTCAGGCGCCTGTTACGTCACCCACAGGGTGACGTAAGAGCATGGTGGTGATCCGTCACAGGGAAAGAAAGAACAAGAAGATCGCACACAAACACAACAAGGCCAGACGCCCGCCACACAAACATTCTCCACCCAGAACGCCTTTTGACAGTTTGGCCTCGAGTTTGGCACTGTGGCAGGCTTCCGTACACTTCTAGTTAAGTTTCACATGTAACATGGCACATATATACTGTACCACTCTGGCTCGGCTGCACTGGTGGTGTCTCACCAAAATCGCTCCGTGTGGAAACGAACACTATAAGCTGCCAAAATGGAGAACTCCGTCCGCATAAAGAGTCCCACAGTGCACCAAGGACGGAGATTAATCGCAAAAGACGCTGATTAATTAATGTAAAACTGAGTTCCAGAGGCTACTGTACGATCTCGTCTGGTTTGCGACAGTCCTGCCGTAAATCGTTAGGTCCGTAACCCAATGTCGTCCAGTTCTATAATAACTGATGGAGCAGGAAAAAAACTTTGAACACTATAAATCAAAGTGCGCGTTTTTGAAGGCACATAGCGGCAAGTCGTTATAGCCGCAGTATACATTACCTATACGACGACTTCCCTTTATTCCCGATGGTTGGTTCTTTGTTTTTGCCTGTCCTTTGGTCCCTGGTGACGTCATGCGCGTCTCAAACTCGGTCCAGATGGAAACGATCGATAACAGGGCGCACTGATTTTAATGGACACTAATGGTTCCGGACGCTTTACTTGCCATGTTAACAACGGAATGGAACCAATCTGGGCTTTCTGAAAACCAACAGTTTTTGGTATACATGTGCCTTTTTTTCCTGACTAAAACGATGACTAGCCAGCCAGATGGGTTGCCGTCGCCCTCCAACATCCCCCCTCCCCCACCCACCCCACCACCAGTCGTGACGGGACAGACAACAGAGCCATTTAAATGCATCAGAAATAAACACAGTCTGAAGTGGAGCGGGTCCGACGGGGGAGAGATTGAAAACGGAGATGGAAGTCGAAGCTTCAATGGATTTCTCAACCCGGTGGATTTCTCTCGCTCTAGAGAGTGCATGCGTGTGCGCCCGCACACGCACACACACACACACACACACACACACACACACACACACACACACACACACACACACACACACACACACACCACACACACACACACACACGCACACACGCACACACACACAGCGGCGGTGTTGTAAGCAAAAGGATTGGACTAGAATCAGGGGGCATCATTCTGTTCTAAAACCACTAATACTTTAATCTCTGTCATCGCCGTTGGAATGTTGGGTTTTATTTTTATTTGACGTGTTATTTGACTACCGACGAACCCTTGAGCAAGACACCAAAAACCAACCAACACTGCTCACCCAGAGGAAAAAATGCTTCTCAGTTTAAGCTCAGAAGTGTCTCTTGAGCAACCACATTTATTTCTCATTTTAAGATCACCTACAGATTACCTATGCCTCTTTACGGCTCCTAAGATGAATTCTAGGATCCATAAATGAGGCAAAGCTGAAATCTTGCAATATATACGCATATAGCAAGATTTCAGCTTTGTCTCATGTATCTCTCAAATACAGCTGTAACAGCCAATGGAGAGACTTCAGCTTTGCCTCATTTATGGATCCTAGTATTCATCTTAGGAGCCATAACAGGGGCGGATGTAACATGTCCCATTTGGGGGGGCAAGAGATGGGTGTGTATGGGTGTCGCTTCGCGCCACGGGCGATAAAGCCGCACCCATACAATTTTCAGTTACAGGACTTTTGTTAGTCAAGTAAAGCATCAATAATAACATCAGTTGTTGTTGAAGTTGCAACAGACACGCAGCATGCATAAAGCTAAAGGTCTGACTCAGAGAGTTTTCTGTTTTCAATGATGAAATGCTGTTGGTTTTAGTGGTGCCACAGCTGTAGTTAGTTAGTAGCAGTAGTGTTTCAGATCATTTTAAATATAAGCACTTTAATTTGAAATATCTTGGGTTGTTTTGCATGGAATCGTGTTTGGGGGGGGCAGACTGGGTATTTGGGGGGGCATTGCCCCCCCATGCCCATGCCTAGATCCGCCCCTGAGCCATAAAGAGGCACAGGTGATCTTTAGGTGATCTTAAAATGAGAAATAACCAGAAAATAATTCCGCATTCATTTTCCCCCACTAGACGTTTCAAAAAGCACTTATTCAAAGACCCACAGAGCCAAAGCCAACAGCCGAGTTGAGACATCAGTTGACAATAAACACATTTTAACAGATAATTAGAAAGGCAAAAAAAACAAAAAAAAAAGGACATGGCACGACCCCTTTCTTGTTTTTCCTTCTTTGTAATTATTGGCTTGGCACAAAAAAATATGTTTGTTGTCGTAATTTTGTCGTTCGTCTGCCTTTGTTTGAGGCTTTGAAGGCCTTTAACCCTTTCGTGTACGTACTGAACGCGTTTTGGCGTTCTAAGCATTACGTTTTAACTATTGAAAAATAGCACTAGAAATCTAGACAGGACACAATGGTTGTGTTGTTGTGTTTTAACTATTGAAAAATAGCAGATCTACAAGCTCATAGCGCGCCACCGAGTGGCGCGCTATGAGCTTGTATCTCTGCTATTTTTGAAAAATCGTGAAAACGTGGTGCAAATCTTTGAATATTATGTTATTCAGAAACTAGAAATCTAGACAGGACACAAAAGCTTTATGTTTTAACTATTGAAAAATAGCAGATCTACAAGCTCATAGCGCGCCACCGAGTGGCGCGCTATGAGCTTGTATCTCTGCTATTTTTGAAACATCGTGAAAACGACGTGGTGCAAATCTTTGAATATTATGTTATTCAGAAACTAGAAATCTAGACAGGACACAAAAGCTTTATGTTTTAACTATTGAAAAATAGCAGATCTACAAGCTCATAGCGCGCCACCGAGTGCCGCGCTAAGAGCTTGCATCTCTGCTATTTTTGAAAAATCGTGGTGCAAATCTTTGAATATTATGTTATTCAGAAACTAGAAATCTAGACAGGACACAATGGTTGTGTTGTTGTGTTTTAGCTCATAGCTCGCCACTCGGTGGCGCGCTATGAGCTTGTAGATCTGCTATTTTTGAAAAATCGTGGTGCAAATCTTTGAATATTATGTTATTCAGAAACTAGAAATCTAGACAGGACACAATGGGTTAAAAATAAATACTTCAACTGCCGTAACAGGGAAAAACAAAACAGGGAATTATTTCCCGGTGGTGCCTGAGAGGATGGTTCTGGAAGGTGGACTGACTGGACTAGACTGGACTGATCATCTCCCATGGTTACACTGCGGTTGTGTGTCTGTCTGCATGTTTCAAGGCGTTGGCTGGAAAGGAGCACTTATGCTCAAGCTACTGCCCTGGGGAAAATAAAGAATAAAAAAAATAAAAGAAACACGACAAAAAATAACCCCCTGAAAGAGCCAGATAAAGCACTGCCACTGCTGCCGCCTCCTCAGAGTTACTGAAGATTGGCACGCACACACAGACACACACACACACATACAGTACACACACACACACACACACACACACACACACACACACACACACACACACACACAACACACACACACACACCACCAAAGGGATGAAACACACAAGGATGGGCATGAACAATGTGAGTCAGTGTGTGTGTGTGTGTGTGTGTGTGTGTGTGTGTGTGTGTGTGTGTGTGTGTGTGTGTGTGTGTGTGTGTGTGTGTGTGTGTGTGCGACTGCGTGAGTTGTTAACATGTGTGTGGGGGGACAGTTATTCACCAAAGAAGACAAAAGAGAAGCGGACAGAAATAGACTGGAGGGAGGGAGGAGAGAGAGAGAGAGAGAGAGAGAGAGAGAGAGAGAGAGAGAGAGAGAGAGAGAGAGCAGGAGAGAGAGAGAGAGAGAGAGAGAGAGAGAGAGAGAGAGAGAGAGAGAGAGAGAGAGAGAGAGAGAGCAGGAGAGAGAGAGAGAGAGAGAGAGAGAGAGAGAGAGAGAGAGAGAGAGAGAGAGAGAGAGAGAGAGAGAGAGAGAGGGAGGGAGAGAGAAAAAGAGAGAGCAGGAGAGAGAGAGAGAGAGAGAGAGAGAGAGAGAGAGAGAGAGGGAGGGAGAGAGAGAGAGAGAGAGCGTGCACAAGAGAGAGAGAGAGAGAGAAAGAGAGAGAACGAGAGAGAGAGAGACAGAGACAGAGACAGAGACAGAGACAGAGACAGAGACAGAGACAGAGAGACAGAGAGACAGAGAGAGAGAGAGAGAGAGAGAGAGCGTGCACAAGAGAGAGAGAGAGAGAGAAAGAGAGAGAACGAGAGAGGAGAGACAGAGACAGAGACAGAGACAGAGACAGAGAGACAGAGAGACAGAGAGAGAGAGAGAGAGAGAGAGAGAGAGAGAGAGAGAGAGAGAGAGAGAGTGGTGGGTAAAGAAGACAGTTGTCTACTTGCAGAAGGTCCACATAGAATGAGATGCATTTGAAGCTCCACTGTAGCAGCAGCAGTGAGGTCCCCCAGTAGCAGATCAAGTGAAAGCGGCTCTGCGGTTTCATCCATCTCACATTGGCTTTACTGCTGATCAATACAACGCTTCATCTGGGGTTTTAGACCTCCCATCTCTCCTCACACACACACACACACAGCCGTCATGACAAAGGAAGGCACATGCACCCTGTATTCGTGAAGTTGTTCATGCGTAGTAGCAGAGTATCTCAGAGCCTCTGTCTGAACCTCCAGAAGCCATAATGAGATCTCCTTCTTATTTCAGTTTGACCTGAAAAATATTCACCATTTTCCATTTTTTTTCCAATAGCTGAAGCAATGCCAATAAATGCTAAGTAATGCTAATAATGATAATGCTAAGTATTGTTAACATATGTTAACATGAATATGTTGGGCTGTATTACTTAGGAGAGTACCGTATTTTCCGGACTATAAGGTGCACTTAAAAGCCTTTCATCTTCTCAAAAATCCACAGTGCGCCTTATAATCCAGTGCGCCTTATACAGTATATGGATTGTTTGACTGCAGGTGCTTCTATTCTGTGTTAACTGTAATAGCTTCTATTCTCTGCGCCTTATAATCCGGTGCGCTTTATAATCCGGTGCGCCTTATAGTGCGGAAAATACGGTAATATCTTTACTTACGATGAGATTTTAAACACAATCTGGTTAGTGACAACTGTGATAACTCGTAGAGTAAGTCATGTGTGCAGAATGCTGCGGTGGATTAGGATCTACAAACTATTTTCACAGCATGCAACAACAACCTTAAAAGTAACACATTACTCTGCCATTAACATATTATAGTCTGGCAGAGTAATATCTTTATTTTTTTTTTACTTTTGCTTAATGCTTAGAACACCAAAAGGTGTTCCTGCCAAAAATGCATTATAGTAACATGTTTGGCTCTATAGCGTGTGTCCCTTTCGCTGTGTGGGAGACCACAGGGTGTAAAAAGAAAACCCTGAACCTTCTCTGCCATACAGGAAAGGGGCACTTGATGTGTTCCACTTCATCCTCAGCAGCACATGCCTGAGTCCCTGTGGGATGAACTGTGCAGTGTGCACCACCCGCTTGGGAGGGCCGGCGGAGCGGCAGGTTGGCCTTGTACCCCCCATGCAAAAACATCACTCTCCAATTAACGTATATACGTCGTGCACAGCAGGGAGCATGCATGTATGCGCGCGCGCATGCACAACACACACACACACACACACACACACACACACACACACACACACACACACACACACACACACACACACGCACGCACACACGCCTTTCATCGTCAAGCAGTGGCTTAATCCGTTCTGAACTGTGCCACATTTTCACCATTTTCAAAAATATCAGACCTACAAGCTCATAGCGCGCCACTGGGTGGTGCGCTATGAGATTGTAGGTCTGATCTTTTTCAATAACTAAAGTAACGTAAATAATCCTAAGTAATACTAACTAATGCTAATAATGTATTGCTAATAATGCTAAGTAAGTATTGCTAAGTAAGTAAGGCTAATAATGCTAAGTAATGCTAAGTAATGCTAATGCTAAGTATTGTTAATAATGTTAATAATGGTAAGTATAGCTAATAACGCTAATAACGCAAAGAGGCATTCCCGCCAAAAAATGATTAATTTGTTCCCAGGGTTAAGCAGTGGTGGATGATTTTCTGATTTGATATGATTCTTTTTGAAAAACACATTAAAAACAACGGCTACAGCACTTTGAGGATTACACACCACACACAAGTCCAGGGATCGAGTTTCCCCTCACATTTAACACAAACCCATATATGACAGTATCATTATACAGTACATAAACCTAAAACATGTGGTCTCTTATCTATCCTCTACAGATAACCACAATAGTCTGATGTTTAAAATAGCTCTGATTCGTTCGAGGTGGTTCCGCTGTGGCTTCTATGCAATTAAGTAAATTATCCTTTGCCCAGTTTACTTTTAAAAGCAGGATGGCTCACATCTGCTACACTGGCGCTGGTGAAATTATTGTGTTTAGCCGAGTGAAACGTTCAACCTCACCAAATATGATCTTAGGCCTATGGACCATGGCTAATTTGGCTATGGATCCTACTGGGAGCCAGTTGTGCACTCCAACTTATTCCTACCTGTATCAGAGCTCTTATTATTATGGCCCTAGTCCAGGGGTGCCCACACTTTATTGACTTGAGAGCTACTTTCAAAATGACAGGCTCAACAAGATCTACACATAAAAAAAAGAAATCCATTTCAAGGCCCCCAAGGAAGTTTGAGCTTTGAAATAGTGGTGATGGTGTTACTTACTGTTATAGTGTTTAAGAATAATGCACTTATAATGAGAAATAGAGGGAGAGAATTGGAAGGTTTTCCAGTGTATATGCTATTAATGAGGTTTGAAAACAGTGTTTGAGGGTTTGAGTTGACAGTTTGTGATGTTGAGTTTAGTTTCTTGCACCCAAAACTAAGAACGGTCATGTTTTTGTCCCCAATTGTGAACAAAAACACTCTCGAGAGTTAACACTCGAGAATTACAGATCTATGGGTCCAAGTGCTGGAGGGACTGTCATGTGATCTACCTGCATGGCCTGTGTGATTTACTGGTAGATCACCATCTACCTTTTGGGCACCCCTGCTCTAGTCAGTCTATTCTGAAACTGTATAGCTTTTGGGGATTTGTTTAAGCCCTCAAACCAAATCTACTTGCAAAATCAGTGGCACGAAATGAAAGAGTTGGCCACCACCTTAGCCCCTGCATATTTTAAGTACCTTGCCGTCTGTGCCAAAACCTTTGTGCAAGGTCCAGAGACCTTGCTCAATACGTCGCTTGTCATATTTCAGCTGTCTAAAGTTTTCCTCCAAGATGGAACTGCAGATATATTTCACTGCTGGTGTTGTTGCTATGTATTCCAAATTTAGTTTGACTTTGAAGTCCGCACTGTTTCCTAATTTGACTTTGGAGCCAAACAGAATTGATTCAGCTCTTCCCGGAGGAATTAACATTGGCCAATTCCTCACTTGGGTTAGTGGTTTGATCTTCAGGAGATATTAACAGTATCAGCAGTGTACAGTAACAAATCACAGTTACGGAGGTGTAGGGGGGAAAGAAAAGCGATACGTTTGGTGGAAAGGTGCGTCACTGTTCTACCCAAAGCCGTCTACAGCAAATGATCAGTGGGATGGCATTAATGTTTCCAGAGGGGGCTTTTATTTTCACCACCCATGCATATTAACAGTTCTACTGCCGTGAGACATAGATTACTATGTTTTTTATATACGCCGATAATAATGATTACCTTTGTAGTGGAGCGCTGAAGACAACTTTGTTATACAACTTTTAATGCCAACAAATAGCTGAGCATATAGTGTCTTCATATGTCGCCATCTCCACGGCGGGAGGAAAATGAAAAAAGGCTATGCATCAACCAACAACAATAATATTTAGCCTAATGTCGGTCAGGAGGGAAAGGGGGGGTCACCGCCAAGCATCGATCCCTTGCTGTTCATTTAGCCTAGCGTGTCTAGACTTATCTATAGCGCAGCTTATACCAGGTCACGTATGTGATGTCATACATGATGGGGCAGCAGAGCAGATACTTTTCTCAATGGTTCGTAAGAAGGCAGTTATGGCTATTCAACAGGGGCGGATGTAACATGGCCCATTTGGGGGGGCAAGAGAACATGTTGGAGGGGCAAGAGAAAATGGTATGGGGGCGGCTTCATCGCCCGTGTCGCTTCGCGCCACGGGCGATGAAGCCGCCCCCATACCATTTTCGGTTACAGGACTTTTATTAGTCAAATAAAGCATCGATATCAGTTGTTGTTGAAGTTGCAACAGACATGCAGCATGCATAAATTCAATGATGAAATGCTGTTGGTTTAGTGGTGCCAAAATTGTAGTTAGTAGCAGCAGTAGTGTTTCAAGTCATTTTAAATAGAAGCACTTTAATTTGAAATATCTTGGGTTGTTTTGCATGGCATCGTGTTTGGGGGGGCAGACTGGGTATTTAGGGGGGCCTTGCCCCCCCCATGCCCATGCCTACATCCGCCCCTGCTATTCAAGGTCTCAGTCACGTGACTGTTGTTGTTGTGGTCGCCTTCTTGAGGACGCCGCAGCTCACACCGCACTGCTGCAGGTCTACCTTACAGCTGACGATGGACTTGTGGATTCAAAAAACAGATGTGTGCAATTAATTAATGCAATAAAGTTTGTTGGAGCGCAACGTCTGGCAAGTGGCTTATGCTGCCCGTGTCACTGACCGCACTGATTTCTGCTCGCTCGATGTAGTTACGAGTGTCAGCATGTGGCCGTCCTGCAGAGGAAGTTGATCTACAAGTCATCTATCGTCCCGTAGTTAGTACTATAATGGAATGTTTTTTTTAGGCGGAAGAAGTTGCAAAGTTGCGAGGCGGTCCCATAGAGGGGCTGTGGCTCTACAGTGACGTCACCGTGCTACGCATCAATTGCTGTGTGTGTGTGTGTGTGTGTGTGTGTGTGTGTGTGTGTGTGTGTGTGTGTGTGTGTGTGTGGTGTGTGTGTGTGTGTGTGTGGGGGGGGGGGGGTGTGTGGGGGTGTGTGTGTATGTGTGCGTCTGTCTGAAACAAGGATACAAGCAAGCACTCAATCCAGTACTTCCATGTAGTGACGGCTGCACGGTTTCTGGAAGTTACAGACATTAAGAATGACTACCAGGCAGCACTCACGTTCTATCCTTATAGACCTGCGCAGCGACGTCACCAGCCCTGTTCCGCTAGTGGATTCCTCATTCATTTTCCTCATAGACTTTTCGAAAATGGTTAAGAAAAATTAATGGGAATCCACTAGTGGAACAGGGGCGGTGACATCACTGCACATCTCTATAGAATACTTGTTTTTATTAAAGTTCCCATGGAGGCATGCACATGGCAGCAGCATCAGACGTTTCAGCCCTTGAGACTTCCTCAGTGCTCATACTGTTTGCCTGCCTGCCTGTCTGTCTGTTTACCTGCCTGTCTCACCGCCTGCCTGCCTGTCTGTCTGTCTGTTTACCTGCCTGTCTCACCGTCTGCCTGCCTGTCTGTCTGTCTGTTTACCTGCCTGTCTCACCGCCTGCCTGCCTGTCTGTCTGTCTGATTACCTGCCTGTCTCACCGTCTGCCTGCCTGCCTGTCTGTCTGTTTACCTGCCTGTCTCACCGTCTGCCTGCCTGTCTGCCTGTTTACCTGCCTGTCTCACCGCCTGCCAGCCTGTCTGTCTGTTTACCTGCCTGTCTCACCGTCTGCCTGCCTGCCTGTCTGTTTACCTGCCTGTCTCACCGTCTGCCTGCCTACCTGCCTGTCTCACTGTCTGCCTGCCTGCCTTTACCTGCCATGACTGTTGTCTGCTGCGATTGACAAGCCAACAGTTTGTTCTGCTTATGCAACTTGTAACTGACTGTTCTTCGATTATGACTGCACTGGCAGTGTTTGTCCTTTGTACATAAGTCTGTTGTACTTCAGCTTATGTAGGTGCGTGCATTCCATGTTGACAGTGGACTGACTAGACGCCAGAGGGGTTGGTTACTCAAAAGTAGACCTTGGGCCAAAAAAAGGTTGGACAGATCAAGCAGCACCATTCCCACTGTTAAAAGTTTCAAAAAAAAACTTTGGTCATTATATCATCTACTCTAGCTCATGTGAACACTGCAGTTTTTACATTGCTTGATTCATTATTTAGATATTTGATATTTGTTTTAGCTGTCCCACATCCTGCCCTGCCTCCTATACAAACCAATTATTATTAGTTAATTTACTGTTTTCATGCATTATTAAAATATTGTTCGAGTCATGTGGCCCCATCAGTGTGACGCCGAGGCTGCAACATTTTCCAAAATAATATCTTTTAAAATAAATGAAAACTGCAGATTAAATTCGACGGCCACATATTAGGAGGACAATATCGGTCCCGGGGCGGGACGTCGAGGGCCTTATTGGTCCTTGATTGTCTTAAGTGTCAGATCTTATGATTTAAGTCAGGGGTTTTCAAGTGGTCTGGGGACCACTGGTGGTCCTTGAGAGGGTTCCAGGTGGTCCCCAGGCTAAATGATGGAAATTTGGTTAACCAGATGTAACTCTTGAGAATGTAAAAATGAAACCAAATGGACCCTTGCGGGTCCATTTGGTTTCATTTTCACACTCTCAAGAGTTAAAATATTCATCATCTGAATTAGCACCATTTAATTGAGAAGTCTACACTGTTTTGTTTGCAAAATCCAGCCTGGGATTGTGAACAAAACCAAAAGAGTTTTTTTAGTTTTAGGTCTTTGGGGCTAAAATGTCATCAAATGGTGGTCCGTGGCTCAAATGCTGAATAAATGGTGGTCCCTGGTGTCAAAAAGGTTGAAAACCCCTGATTTAAGTCAAAACGTGGAGGTGTGGCACAGCTGTTTTTTTTTCTGTTTTGCCACACTTCCAAGTTTTGACTTAAGTCCTAAAAGATGATACTTAAGACAATCAAAATATGGCGTCAGATATCTAAATACTGTATCGAATGACTTATCAACTGTCTTGAGTGTTCGCCTGAGACTGAGTAGTTTATAAGTTCACAAAAAGTTATTTTTGAAAGTGAACTATCCCTTTCACCTCTTACCTACAATGTGTTCTGTTAACTACATGGGTGGGCCGTGTGGACCGGTGGTTTATTTTCACCTGGGAGCCCGATTGGACAGCTGAGCAAGATGAATTACAATACGAATGTTGTGATACAGACCGGCGTTAATGTAGGTTTAAATTGAATTTAAATCGCTGTCTCAGCAATTGAGTGTCCTTCAGACCAACATGGGACAGGATGGGTGTTATACGCTACGTGGAGGAGGAGGCTATATGCCGCGCTGCATTAATAATTGTGGGTCATTTATCAATGTCTTTGTTAATGTCACGATGCAAAATGTTTGCCAGGGAAGACTGTTTATTGTTTCCCTCAGCGTTTAAGTAAAAATGACAGTTTATGATTATGTGATGTGCATAATCTTATTCTGCAGCGTTATCACAATCCAACCTGTCCGTGTCAGCACCTATACAGCAGTGTGTGTGTGTGTGTGTGTGTGTGTGTGTGTGTGTGTGTGTGTGTGTGTGTGTGTGTGTGTGTGTGTGTGTGTGTGTGTGTGTGTTGTGTGTGTGTGTGTGTGTGTGTGTGCAACCTGTGCATATGTGAGGGGTGTTTAGGCCCTATACTATCAGACTGTGACTGAATATATACATATCTAATCTAATACATGTACAGGTACATCTGAATCTTGTCGAAACGCACATCTGGTCTTTTTAACTGAGGCGCTTAAAGAGGGGGTGCCGTGATTTTTGTATTTTTTCCAATTTTGTACATGTTTAAGAGGTGACAGTATGTAAATAGACCCCTTGATGTGTTTTTTATGTGCAATGATGTCTTCCCTTTGTATTTGGGGTTTCTTCCTGCGGGCTGAACCTTTCCAGTTAAACGTGCCAATGAAAAAACTTCAATGTAGTGACTTCACGTGTTCAGCCCCTCCCCTAACTCCTCCCCCTTTGTCATGCAACTAAAGCTGAGGGTGTGGCTTTAGTTCAGGTGGATCTCCACCCACCACCACCCACCAGGCAAACCAGGCATACTTAATGAACTGGTAGGGTGGAATCATAACAATGACAGTTTAACAAACACTGTACACTTTTTAGGAAAAAATCTTACTTTTCATATAACATTAATACCTGGTGCTCATGTTTTAGTGTAGAAAAAAAATCATGACACACACACACACACACACACACACACACACACACACACACACACACACACACACACACACACACACACACACACAACACACACACACACACACACACACACACACACACACACACACACACACACACACACACACACCCATCTTCGTCCATTAGCCACATTATCAGAGGAAAGCTTGACCAGGAAAGCTTGACCTGCATAGCAACAGTTGCTGAACTATTTGGACTGGCATTGGACAGTGACTAAACTCCGCCCCAAAGGGTCTCTACACACCTAACCACAAAGCTTTACAAAGCTGCTGAGTTGTCAACAACATTATGCATATAACTGGTCCATTGTTGCGTGACCTGGTAGTACTAAGTGTGTAAGTACTGTGGATTATTAAAAAATCAATGGGCGAGCTTGCTACTTCAACTCCGGTGGGTGGGTGATATCAAATTAATGAAATGTAAATCCTTCCTAACGGCTGCATGGGGACTTTCTGTCATTCCTCGAGCGTGCAGCGCCAGTGAGAAGACAGCTTTCACAAGCACCGAGTTGCTATCAGCTGGAGTCTGTTCTTTGTTTTCCCAGTTTGCAGGTAATGCATACAATTTACTCAGCAAGGAATACGGACAGTGGACGTTTCTACATTGGAGAAACACAAGCCTCTCTGATCAGGGTGTACAGTACCTACTTTAGATTTGAAGACAACAGAACAGGGAGGGGGAAAAAAAATAAACAATGCCTCCACTCTACGGAACACTGGTTCGCCCAGCTGTGATTGTGGATGCAATTGATATGCCTGTCATTTCATCGCTTTCCCTTCAACCCACTAAACCTTGAACGAGTTCCTACCACACCGCGGCATCGCCAGTCTGACGGAGGCTGCTGGCAGCGCCGGATTTAGCCAGCCCTACCAGGGTGGGCTGGAAGAATGGCAGGTTGGGAACCTCCAAAGTTTTTCATTATTATGAAGCAGGGGTTTTCAACCTTTTTGACACCAGGCCCCACTATTTATTCGGCATTTACAACGTAAGCCACGGACTACGTACCATTTGATGACATTTTAGCCCCACAGACACCAAAATATTAAGATTTCGTTTGGTTTGTTCACAATTCCAGGCTGGATTTAAGAGTGTAAAAATGAAACCAAATGGACCCGCAAGGGTCCATTTGGTTTCATTTTTACGCTCTCAAAAAGTTACATCTGGTTAACCAGCTTTCAACCATTTAGCTGGGAACCGCCTGGAACTCTCTCAAGGACCGCTGGTGGTCCCCGGACCACTGGTTGAAAAACACAGATATTGCCTTTTAATGGGGGGACAGGATGCACATTTGGGTGGGCACAGCCCGGAACACGTGAAACGCATTGTCCAGTATCATCACAATCCACTTGTTTTGTGTTAGCAGCGGAATCTTTTTCAAATGTTTTCAAAAGATCACAATGAGCTCATCTATGATGGGGGCGAGTAGCCTTGGACGAGAATTCCACTCCAGAAGGCTTTCTTATGTTTATTTGCAGTTTATTTCCAGATACAGTAAGTGGTCCAGTTGTTATCTTGTGGAAAAAAAAAAAAAAAAAAAAAAAAAAAAACTCCCAACCTAAGCTTAGAATGGGGCTATGGCAGGGGCGGATCTAGGCATAGGCATGGGGGGGGGCAATGCCCCCCTAAATGCCCAGACTGCCCCATCAAACAAGATATTTCAGTGGTTATATTTAAGTATTTGAAACACTACTGAAAATGGTACCATTTTCTTCTGGCCCCCAATTGGGAAATGTTACATCCGCCCCTGGGCTACAGGATGTTCAAATTCACCTATCGCTCCAAAATGGATCGTCTTGCTTTTTATTGTCCAACTACCATGTGAATAGTGTGTACTGTCGACACTCACACTTTCAATTTTGGTTCAGCCATAAAACGGGTGCCACACCTCCCACCTTTTGAGACAGCGTTACCACTGCTGAACCAAAGCATGAAAGCGAAATTCTGAGTGTCAACACACTATTACATGGTGGAGAGACAATATACTGCATATAGCAAAAAATGCATTATTGTATTATATAGCAAAAAAAATGCATTTCAACAGCCCATAGCCCCAAGTACGTGAAGGAAAAATAACAACTGCTGGATCAACTTTTTCAGTTGATTTATTTCGGAATCAAGTGCTAATGAAGTAAGAAAGTAAGAAAGGCTTCTGGGGAGGAATTATCCTTTAATCCGACACCCATGAACCCGACTCTACCTAATATTCTGTTTCATATATACTGTACTAACACTCCCCAAATCCTAACAAATAAAGATAACCGCACCACGTAGTCAAACTAATAATAAGTCGTACTAACATGCCCCCATCCCCCCATCAGTCATGCACATTCTCTGTGGCCTTGAGGACAGATTTTTTTCTTTAACCCTTAGTGTACTAAACGCGTTTTGGTGTTCTAAGCATTATGTTTTAGCTATTGAAAAAATAGCAGATCTACAAGCTCTATGAGCTTGTATCTCTGCTATTTTTGAAAAATCGGGAAAACGTGGTGCAAATCTTTGAATATATGTTATTTCCGAAGCAAACATTTTTAACTCAAATCTTTTGCATCTGGGGGAAGTTTTCAGATATAGATCCATGGCATGAAAGATGTTGAGCATCACTAACATAGGAACAGATTTTTTTTGTCTTTTTCTTTTAGAAAAACTAGAATCCATTGTCAGAAGCTAGAATCTAGAGACAAAAAATTTAATTCTAGCATTGGAAACAAAATCTAGCACCAAAAAACTAGAATCTAATCTATAGTGTCGGGAACTAGAATCTAGCATCAGAAACTAGAGTCTAGCATCAGGAACTAGAATGTAGCCTCAGAAACTAGAATCTAGTGTCAGAAACTAGAATCTAGTGTCAGAAATTAGAGTCTCATCAGAAACTAGAATGTAGTCAGGAAAAAAGTGGTTAAGACTTGTGCAGGGCTGTTGAAACTAATCATCCATCGCGGCACATAAAAAAATCCACCGAAGATTCGGGTCACAATCCTATTTCACACTCATTCATAGATCGTTTGTCTGTTATTGATTTCTTTTTCTTTCTTTCCCTGCGTTAGTGGTATCAATGTGCTGCTGCTGCTGCTGCTGCTGCCTGTCAGGCAGGGTTGGAGTTTTTAACCAGCTAGCAGGCGCGGCGTGGCCATCGGGAGCACCGGGACTTTTCCCGGTGGCCTGCGCCACTTAGTGGCCTGGGCGGGGTACAAAAAAAAAGAAAGAAAATGTTTTCTTTGAAACGTCCAGGGCAGGCCAGAGCGGCAGGCCCAGGCCAGCCCAGGCCAGGCAAACTAGTGTTTCTTTCTCCTTCCAAAAATAAAAGGTGTCCTAGTACTACAGAGTTTAGTTGAGCAGTGTGAGTGACTGGCTGTAACCTGATATCTTGCACCTGCATGATGCGTCGGACCGGAGAGAGCGAGGACAGTGAGAGACTGCGCTACGCAGCTCCCAGCTGGCCTGGGATCAGTGGGGGACACCCCCCTGCCTGTCGCTTAGAGCATAGACAGATAGTTATGCAAACTCGGTTCACTTCATGGGGCCAGTCCAATGGAGGCTGTTCTATATAGACTTCTATTGAAAAAGGGGACAAGGTCGTCATTCAGGCTGCATGATCAGCGCCCGAGCGCTCAGTTTCTGACCCTTCAATGTCAGTTCTATTAGATGGCTCTGCCTCTGCTGCAGAAGCATGACTGTCGCGTGTCGAGTGAGGAGGAGGAGGAGGAGAGCGAGAGGCAATTGATCAGATTGACGACTAGAAAGTTATCAAAAAAGTAAACAACGGATAATGGATAAGAAAAAGAGGAAAGGTGGGCCTGAACGAGAGAGGGACAAGAGGAGAAAGGCCCTTGAAGCCTCCCTCCTCTCCCCCAAAGCCAGCCGTCGTTATCTGACAAAGACGTGCAACCCCCATCAACAAGTAAGTAGCAGTAGTAATCACAACACACACTGCTGCGAAGTGAGAGCTGAGAGGATAACAGACTAATGGAAGATATTGTTTTTCGGGGACATATGTGCTCATTTCAGATTTGATAAATGGGCTGCCTATAGTAGGCCTACGAAAATGAATTGCATCTTAATGCATGTTTTGTATGTTCTTGTGTGTGTGGTGGCCAGTGTTGCCAACTGCCAAAATCCAAAATGCACTAGTGGCACTTCAGAATGTATTAGAATGCGCTAGATGCTTGCCTGGAAGGTGTGTAGACTTGGGATAATTCACATGAGGAATATTTTTAATTCTTGAGAGTGTAAAAATGAAACCAAATGGACCCTTGCGGGTCCATTTGGTTTCATTTTGTATGCTTTTGGTGGTGTGCACCCAGGCAAGAGGTCCAATTTAACCAAAGCACTTCCACTTGTTTTTTTGCTTCTAAGGGAAACCTCAATCTGACTCTGATATGCAGTACCTAGACATAGACCTGCCTTTAGGCAGGTATATATGTTGTAGTCAGATGCCAGTGTGAGCAACTGATCAGTCTGTTATTTTTATTATTATCATCACTATTGCTATTTTCTTGTTATTATATTATTACTATTACTGTTATTGTTGCACACCATCTGCTTGTCTGTGTATTTTTGGTGGTGTGCACCCAGACAAGGAGGTCCAATTTAACCAAAGCACTTCCACTTGTTTTTTTGCTTGACTCTGCATGACTCTGATATGCAGTACCTTTTTTAGATATCCAGTGCCTTTAGGCAGGTCTAGGCAGGTGTCCAGGGCTTCTTTGGTCTAATGTTGTCCAATGTAGAAGCTTATTTTGTGCCTCTTATAAAGGATAAGTAATATTTATCTAGAATCGCCATTTAGTGACGAACAATGGTAATGCACAGGTCCGTTTGAAAATAAACCTTTAAAGGAGTAGCCTTTAAAGGTTTGGGGGTTGTGGCCTGGCAAAAGGCAAAGTCCAGATGGCCTGGCCAAGCCCACTCCGCCCCTGCCAGCTAGTGTTGTCTCCACCAGGCCGAAAGGCATTCGGCGGAGAAGCGTGTCTGGCCAGTTTGTTGGTTAAAGGGCAAACGGATTGTGTGCACATCTCACGCCTATATTCAGGCCAAAACGGAAGGAACGCTCGCACACTGTTTCTGTGCTCCAAAAACACACTTTTATTTAATTCAGGCAACTACGTCCTGCAAGGTTTCTTTTTTTGCAAGGTCTTCGTCAGGCAAATATTGTCAATACAATATTTGCCTGATGGCAATATTTGCCTGACGAAGACCTTAGGGTCGAAACGTTGCAGTGCATTGTTGCCTGAATTAAATAAAAGTGTGTTTTTTAGAGCATAGAAAAAGTGTGCGGGCGTTCCTTCCGTTTTCTACTTGAGTTTGCTGGCTGGCTGGCTGGCATGGCGCTCTAGAGGTCTTTGGCAGTGTGTTCTGCTAGTTTCGTTCTCCTGAAGGCTATTTTCTGGCTCACCCTTGATATGATATTCCACCCTACAGGATCTCGTTGGCTGTTGTCGCTGATGTACATTAGAAGCTGACACGGGAGTGGATTTTCCCATCCCACTCCCACAGAAAAAAACCCTGTCCTGTCCACAATCCTTGACCAAAGTTTAAAATAAAGTCCCATCCTGTCCTACTCCTGTAGAATGCCTTCTGCTCCTGTCCTGCTCCCACTCAAAACTACTCCCACTCATGTCCTGTCCCTATAGTCAGCAACTATAGACCTGCGCAGTGACGTCACCAGCCCTGTTCCACTAGTGGATTCCTCTTCCTCATAGACTTTTCGAAAATGGTTAATAAAAACACGATTGCGCCGCGGCCAAAGCCAACTCGGGTCGTGACCAATCATGACAACAAACACAATATCGTCATATGATATATAATTAGGAAGAAGTAGAAAACGGCATGATACAAGACTTTTTGTTTCGTTTTTCATCTTAGAAAAGATTTGATTTTCCCAAAAGGTTTGTGTGTGTCATCATGATTCGTCACGACTCGAGTTGGGTTTGTCCGCGGAGTAATCGTCTTCATATAAATTATTTTCGAAAAGTCTATGAGAAAAAATGAATGGGGAATCCATTTCTGGAACAGGGGCGGTGACGCCACTGCACAGGTATAGTCAACAACAAATCAAGTCAGAATATGTTGGTTTATTGAAAGATGACTACAACAAAAACGCCTGCTGTCCTTTTGGTTGGCAGAGCGACCAGCTGAAAGCAGGGCTTGACACTAACACTTGCCCGCTTGCCCGGGGCAAGTAAAAAAAATGGTGGGGCAAGTGAAGACTGCCATCTGGTTGCCCGATCGGGCAAGTGTGCAACTTAGTGCACTATAACACAACACAAGATAAATTTGTCTTGAAGGCAGTCATTGCACTCTGCCTCTGTGTCTTCCACTGCTTTCTAGATATCCACAATTCCAGGCTGGATTTGGGACACAAAACAGGCAAATTAACATACACATCAAAATGACCTAATCTTCTACATTCTCTAGTTGTGTAGACCTGGGCTAATTAAGATGATGAATTTTAACTCTTGAGAGTGTGAAAATGAAACCAAATGGACCCGCAAGGGTCCATTTGGTTTCATTTTTGCGTTCTCAAGAGTTACATCTGGTTAACCAACTAGCTGGGGACCACCTGGAACCCTCTCAGGGATCACGTGTTGAAAACCCCTGGTTTAAAGCACCCGAGTAGGAAGTAAACTTATATGCAAAATTTACAATATATTTTTGGGGGGCAAGTGACCATAGAACCTGACTTGCACTTGCCCGATGGGCAAGTGCCTGGGAGACCTTAGTGTCAACCCCTGGAAAGTGATCAGTATCATCTATAGATTGATGTGATTCCTGCTCCTGCACACTTTGACTGATTTGACTTTCATACCTCCTCTGTCCCAATCATGGGATTGATACAAATTTTAATCCCAATCCCGCGCGATTCCTGCAGAACCCACAGGAACCCTGACAAAATGTTGTCCTCTAATGCAGTGGTTTTCAACCAGTGGTCTCTGGACCACGTACCAGTGGTCCCTGAGAGAGTTCCAGGTGGCCCCCAGCTAAATGAGGACAGTTGTTTAACCAGAGTTAACCTCAGTTTAACCTCAAGAGTTAAAAAAAAAAAATCCTCATGTGAATTAGCCCAAGTCTAGACAACTAGAGAATGTAGAAGAATAAATAGTGGGCCCTGGTATCAAAAAGGTTGAAAACCACTGCTCTAATGTACATACACAGTGTAGTACCTAACTAGAAACAAGGCAGTCCAGCCCCAATACCCAGCAGAAGCATTTATGTGATCCTAGAGCCAGCCCAGAGGAACACAGCAACATGGACGTGTTTTTACGACAACCTTCTTGCCATCAACCAGGGTTGCCAACTTGGCACATTTGTTGTTTGCTATATTTAGCTTTTTTCTAGACCCCCCCAGCACCAAAGTTAGTGAAAAACTCCTGGCGGAAAATCTGGTGCTTTTTTGGTGGCGAGTTGGGGAGAAATTGGTTGACAGGCACCAGAGATAAAAATCCTCCTATGATACCAGCATTTTTACTCCTATGATAGTCCCCCTTCCTGGACCCATATAGATCTGTAACTCTTGAGAGCGTAAAATGAAACCAGTTAAATTATATGTAATCATCTGAATTACCCAATTTTCAAGAATCTACACATTTAGAAAATGTGGAAGAATTGCCATTTTTTTGTCCAACGTTTTGCCAGTTATTTCTCCTAAATCACTCTGAGAGACTACAGTAAACTCAACATCAAATGGTGGTCTGAGGTTAAAATGCAGAATAAATAGTGGGCCCTGGTATGAAAATGGTTGAAAACCACTCCTCTAGTGCATTCTAGTGGATTTTGGAAGTGCCACTAGTGCACTTCCAAATGGCAGTTGGCAACACTGCCATCAGCACTCATTGGAGCGTGCTCCTCCTGTGCCCGTAGTAGTCAACAGTATATACAATCCATAGCCCTGCAGGGCAGCAGCCCGCCGAACCAAACGCACCCTCATCCAGGGGCGGATTGGCACATATTTTCCCACCGGGACAATTTTGCCTTTGCCAGGCCACCCTGGGGGGTGGCAGCTGGTTAACCAGATGTAACTCTTTGAGAGCGTAAAAATGAAACCAAATGGACCCTTGCGGGTCCATTTGGTTTCATTTTTACACCCTCAAGAGTTAAAATATTCATCATGTGAATTAGCCCAACTTAGTCTACACAACTAGAGAATGTAGAAGATTAATGGTCATTTTGATCTGTATGTTCCAGGCGAGCATCTAGCGCATTTTGGAAGTGCCACTAGTGCATTTTGGATCTTGGCAGTTGGCAACACTGCCTCCAGCAGGGCCAGCGCTTTGGCGCACAGGAGTGAACGGGAATATGTCAACTCTCCTACTTGAAGGCTCTGGTGTAGGACAACTTTTCTTTTTTGAAGGATAGAAACACTAGTTTGCCTGGCCTGGGCCTGGCGCCCAGGCCAGGACCTAACCCTAATAGTGGAGGATGTAATCAACTTTTGACTTCAAGTTATGACACAGATATTCCCTTTGGCATGGAAGTACCTTAGGGTGATAGGAAAAGATTCATCCAAAGACACAAGCTGTGTCGCCCTTCATTTCGGAAATATTCACGTTTTCAAAATGGCCGCCGACAATGAACCAGTATTACACCATACCCCGTGTCTTTGCCTCTGATGGAGCTATAATAATAATAATGGTGTCGAAGTCTACATTTTTAGGGTCAAGGAATCCAATAAAATACATTTCAAGACTAAAAAACTCAATATTGTTTTCGTTACCATGGCGACCAAGGTAAAATAAGCAAATTTCATTTAAAAAAATGGGTTTTAACACGGTAACTTTATACCCCCTCACCTGCTAAAACTTCTATTTTGTTTTCTCTTTGGCATGGAACTACCTTAGGATAATAGGAAAATATTTATCCAAAGAGACAAGCTGTACCACCTTTCATTTCTGAAATATACATGTTTATCAAAATGGCTGCCACCATTCTCAGCAATACAGCATAGCCCATATCTTTGCTTCTGTTAGAGCTATAATAATAATATTGGTGTCAAAGTATACATTTTTAGGGTCAAGGAATCCAATAAATTACATTTCAAGACTAAAAAACTCAATATTTTTTTCGTTACCATGACAACTGGGGTAAAGTATGCAAATTTCATTCAAAAAATGTGTTTTAACAGGGTAACTTTATACCCCCTCACCTGCTAAAACTTCCATTTTGTTTTCTCTTTGGCATGGAAGTACCTTAGGATAATAGGAAAACATTTATCCAAAGAGACAAGCTGTATCACCTTTCATTTCTGAAATATACACGTTTTTATACAATACAGCATAGCCCATAGCTTTGCTTCTGTTAGAGCTATAATAATAACATTGGTGTCAAAGTATACATTTTTAGGGTCAAAGAATCCAATAAAATACATTTAAAGACTAAAGAACCCAATATTGTTTTTGTTACCACAACAACAGGGGCAAATATGCAAATTTCATTTGAAAAATATGTTTTGACAGTGCAAATTTATACCTCCTAACCCACTAAAACTTTCATTTAATTTTGTCTTTGGCATGGAAGAGGAAAAGATTTATCCAAAGAGACAAACTGCATCACTTTTTTTCTGAAATATACACAGTTTTTAAAATGGCCACCACCATTTAGAGCTCCTGTTAGAGCTATAATAATATCTGTGTCAAGTAATCCAATTCATTTTTGTTGCCAAGTAATCCAATTCAATAAACAATTGAATAAAAAGAAAACCAATACATTTGTCATTGCAATGACAACAGTGGTAAAATATACCTAGGGTTATAGGAAAATATCCAAACAAACAAGTTGTATCACTTTTCATTTAAAAAATACACACATTTTTAAAATGTCTGCCACAAATATAGCAATACATCAGATCCCATCTTTGTGTCTGTGAATAAAATAATAGCATTGCTCTGAGGTGAGCAACACTGAATTAAAAAACACACACAAAGCTGCATGTCCATAGTTATATGCTAAAACAAAACTATGTTTTTGTCATTATCGTCACATTGATGGTGAAATATGCACACGTAAGTGTCAAATTTGGACCAATGCTGTGTCACCTTTTGTGAGTTACTGCCCAACACACAGTATCTCACGAAACAGACACAGATCTTACTTTGGGTGTACAGAGATTGAATGACCCACAACAAAGAGCCCCTCACCCCATATTCAAGAATGAATAGCTATTCAGATTCATGATCAGAACAGAATGCACCTTGCTCCTCTTGAAGAAGTTTGATTATCGTCAAGAACCTCCTTTTTAGTACTATACATTAGTGTAAACTTTGTTTGGGGGACTAAGAAATCATATCTATAAATGGCACACATCTTATGGTTTCCTTTCTTAATGAGTGGCAAAGTTAGCGAAGTCTGTCACTCTTTAGGTATTGTCCAATGTTGCATTCCATGCAAAATATCCTTATATCCATCTTCAACCACTTATATACATAGTTGGATCGCAGGGGTGACAGCTCATCCAGTGCAACATTCATAACCGGTGGATCTATAGGGATTCCATTGCCAATGAGTGGTGTAATTCCTCAAGCCTATCCTTGTTCTGCCTTGGGGTCTCCTCCCAGTGTGATGTGCAACAAGTATCTCTCTGTAGGGAGAAGCTCGAGTGGCATCCTAACCGAATTTCTGAACCACTATAACTGTTATGGTCAGCCCATGATCATAGCAGAAATCTAAGCCTCCAGTTCAGATGAGGGAGATCATTCCTCCCAATCATGCCACTCCCATGTGTCTGTCCATGCCCACATGTGCATTACTGAATCCATGCTACGGAATCCTCTACACAGGTGCCCCATGCAGACCCCATGTGAGGTACGTTGAACACTGAATGCAAGCCAGACATGGCTTTCTGCAGATGTCATGTGGAGATATTGGATTCTAAATGTTGATCAAATATACATTATATAAGATTTGAAACTTCATTGTCATGATACAAAATGGTACATAAAAATGTACAATTTGAGGTTTACCATTATTATAGCTTTAACTGAAGTCCAAATGTCCAATACTTGACTGCTGTTGTATTATTTCAAATGGTGGTGGCCATTTTAAACGCATACATTTCCGAAATTAAGGGTAATTTGTCTTATTTTGATAATGTCCTTATTGCCTTATGGTACTTCCAGTGTGTCGGAGAGTTAAGTTGTTATTATTTAATGGTGCCATGCCCTGTGACTTCCATGCCAAATGAAAAATGAAAAATTAGAGTGGTTTGGAAGGGGTGGAAAGTTACCCTGCTGAAACCTGTTTCTTCTAACTTATACCTCATAATTATTCTCTTCACCATACTTTTTGTCATAGTTTTAACAGAACTAAATAAATGGGCTATGCTGTATTGCTGTAAATGCGGCAATGGTGTCAGCCATTTTGAAAAAATTGGAAGAGTGATGCAGTTTGTCTCTTTTGATGAATATTTTCCTATTACCCTGTACTTCGATGTACTTCCATGTCAAATAGAAAACTAAATGGAAGTTTTAGCAAGTGAGGGGGTATAAAGTTCCGGTACCCTCTTAACACACTTTTTTTTAAATTGTTGTTGTGGTAACGAAAACAATATTGTTTTTTGAGGATTGAAATGTATTTTATTGGCTTGATTGACCTTTAAAACGTACACTTAAACACCAATATTATTATACCTCTAACATGGGGCTATGGGCTATGCTGGATTGCTGAGAATGGTGGCGGACATTTTGAAAAGCGTGTATATCTCAGAAATGAAATGTGATGCAACTCGTCTCTTTGGATAAATGTTTTCCTATTATACTAAGGTACTTCCATGCAAAAAAACAGTTAGTTAACAGTTAAAGTTACCCTGCTAAAACACATTTTTTAATGAAAATGTGCATATTTTACCCCAGTTGTCATGGTAATGAAAACAATATTATTATTTTTTTCTTGAAAAGTATTTTATTGGATTCCTTGACCCTAAAATGTATACTTTGACACCAATATTATTATTATTGCTCTAACAGAAGCAAAGATATGGGCTATGCTGTATTGCTGAGAATGGTGGCGGTCATTTTGAAAAACGTGTATATTTCAGAAATGAAAGGTGATACAGCTTGTCTCTTTGGATAAATGTTTTCCTATTATCCTAAGGTAGATCCATGCCAAAGACAAAACAAAATGGAAGTTTTAGCAGGTGAGGGGGTATAAAGTTACCGTGTTAAAACACATTTTTTAAATGAAATTTGCATGTTTTACCCCGGTTGTGATGGTAACAAAAACAATATTGAGTTTTTTAGTCTTGAAATGTATTTTATTGGATTCCTTGACCCTAAAAATGTATACTTTGACACCAATATTATTATTATAGCTCTAACAGAAGCAAAGATATGGGCTATGCTGTATTGCTGAGAATGGTGGCGGCCATTTTGAAAAACGTGTATATTTCAGAAATGAAAGGTGATACAGCTTGTCTCTTTGGATAAATGTTTTCCTATTATCCTAAGGTAGATCCATGCCAAAGAGAAAACAAAATGGAAGTTTTAGCAGGTGAGGGGGTATAAAGTTACCCTGTTAAAACACATTTTTTGAATTAAATTTGCATATTTTACCCCGGTTGTCATGGTAACGAAAACAATATTGAGTTTTTTTAGTCTTGAAATGTATTTTATTGGATTCCTTGACCCTAAAAATGTATACTTTGACACCAATATTATTATTATAGCTCTAACAGAAGCAAAGATATGGGCTATGCTGTATTGCTGAGAATGGTGGCGGCCATTTTGAAAAACGTGTATATTTCAGAAATGAAAGGTGATACAGCTTGTCTCTTTGGATAAATGTTTTCCTATTATCCTAAGGTAGATCCATGCCAAAGAGAAAACAAAATGGAAGTTTTAGCAGGTGAGGGGGTATAAAGTTACCCTGTTAAAAACACATTTTTTGAATTAAATTTGCATATTTTACCCCGGTTGTCATGGTAACGAAAACAATATTGAGTTTTTTAGTCTTGAAATGTATTTTATTGGATTCCTTGACCTAAAAATGTATACTTTGATACCAATATTATTATTATAGCTCTAACAGAAGCAAAGATATGGGCTATGCTGTATTGCTGAGAATGGTGGCGGCCATTTTGAAAAACGTGTATATTTCAGAAATGAAAGGTGATGCAGCTTGTGTCTTTGGATGAATCTTTTCCTATCACCCTAAGGTACTTCCATGCCAAAGGGATTATCTGTGTCATGACTTGAAGTTAACGGCATTTTTTTCGGGGTTAAATCCTCCACTATAAAAAAAAAAAAAAAAAAAATGTCCAGGCCACTAGGTGGCGCAGGCCACCGGGAAAACTCCCTGTACTCCAGATGGCCAATCCGCCCCTGCCCTCATCAGCTCCAACACACTCGCCTCTGCCCTCAGCTCTGCAGGCCAAGGTAGAGCCAGCATCCATCAAGCCTGTACTGTATGTAGTATCGCCCCCCCCGCCTTCCCCCGCCCGAGGGCAAGAATAGTTCTAGGCCAAGATATCAATCTGATCAGCCTTCTGCTGACCTCTCCCGAGCGCGACAAGACAACAGGCCGGATGCCCGGACGTTTGCTGCAGTGGTAAAAAAAAAACACGCCTCTGATCCTCGTTTGTCAAGGAATTTATCAGGCTTTCAGCATATACTGTGACCGTGAGACATTTCCCTTGGTCGAGGCGAGAGCTCTGTTTGACGCTCCTCGCCTCGTATATATATATATATAATATATATATATATATATAATATATATATATATATATATAGAGAGAGAGAGAGAGAGAGAGAGAGAGAGAGAGGCCGTTGTACAGCATTTAAAGGCATTCCGTACCAGCGAAGCACTCCTTTAATACAAAGATGATTACGCCACGGACAAAGCCGACTCGGGTCGTGAGAAATCATGACAACAAACACAATGTTATCATGCAATATCTAATTAGCAAGAAAAAAAAACAGCAGGATACAACACTTTTTGTTTTCGTTTTTCTTCTTAGAAATTATTTGATGAAAAATAATTGAAACATTGTGTGTGTTGTCATGATTTATCACGACCCGAGCTGGCTTTGTCCGCGGCATAACCGTCTGTACATGAACCATTTGCGAAAAGTCTATGAGAAAAATGAATGGGGAATCCATTTCTGGAACACGGGCGACATCATGAGGGGGGTGGGACCGCTCAGCTCTATAGCTCTGATTGTTCCAATGTAAATGTATAGTGTAGGACAGGTGGTCCGGGGACCACCAGTGGTCCTTGAGGGGGTTCCAGGTGGTCCCCAGGCTAAATGATGGAAAGTTGCTTAACCAGATGTAACTCTTGAGAATGTAAAAATGAAACCAAATGGACCCTTGCGGGTCCATTTGGTTTCATTTTCACACCCTCAATATTTATCATCTGAATTAGCACTATTTAATTCTACACTGTTTTGTTTGCAAAATCCAGCCTGGATTTGTGAACAAAACCAAAATAATTATTTAGTTTTAGGTCTTTGGGGCTAAAATGTCATCAAATGGGTTAAGGTTAGGGTTAGGTCCGTGGCTCAAATGGCTGAAATGCTGAATAAATGGTGGTCCCTGGAGTCAAAAAGGTTGAAAACCCCTGGTGTAGGAGAAACATTCTATCAGTATCACATCAAAGCTGTGTCTCCAGCAAAACGCTGGTTGGTACAAGGCATGTTCAGGAGGCAAGACCACACCACCGGAGAAAGAGCAATCTCCTCCCCTGTGTAATTGCTATACCAATCGGGCGGATACTAAGTCCTCGTAATCTCACCTGCATCGATCCCGTGATAACAATTCATCCCTTTGTCTCCTGCGCCCACCGTTACCGTGAAGGAGGAGTGCCAACAGTAGTGTTGTAGTCGAGACCACTTAAATCGAGACCAAGACAAGACCAAGACAACCACGGACTTGATCGAGACGAGTTCGAGACGAGACTAGCACCTAGAGGGGTCAAGACCAAGACGAGACCAAGACAACCACGGACTTGATCGAGACGAGACTAGCACCTAGAGGGTCGAGATCAAGACAAGACCAAGACCTAGCGGGGCCGAGAACAAGACAAGACCAAGACCTAGAGGGGCCGAGAACAAGACAAGACCAAGACTGGTCAAGACCGAGGCCAAGACCTAACGTTCTTAATGATTTTCAATCTTCTATTATTAGTAACACTGAATTTGATTGTTTTGCCCCGTCCACCATTACATTTTTAAACAAAACTACTAATAATATAATAGGGCTGGGGCGATATGGTTGATAACAGGAATATAAAAAATCCCTAATCAGACACATCCCAGTGTCTGTCTTCTTTCTTTTCAATATTTACAGAAGAAAAACGTATATTGCTATTTGTGCCTGCAGCTGTCTTTATGAATGGGTCCTCGCTCCGCACAATGAATAGAACTTTTCCTTTGCATTGGCTTGTCTCGAGAGGTCTTGTTGGCGATCGAGACCCGAGACAATGGCTCCGAGGTCGAGACAAGACCAAGACAAAATTATACGAGAACAAGACGAGGCCACAAGACAAATGAAGTGGAGAGCCGCAAGGTCGAGACAAGACCAAGACAAAACAAAGCGAGACAAAAACAAGACCGAGACAATGAAAATTTGTCTTGAGACTGGCCTCGAGACGAGACAATGTCTCGAGAACTACAACACTAGCCAACAGGCACGAGTTATTGAGTTCTTTGGTATGTACAGTATGACCTGGCTGGGGATCGAACCTACGACCTCTCAGAAGGTCTGAGGTCGGGCCACTCTGATCAAAAGGTCGACCAGCAATCATGGTTAATAACGAGCCAATCTGCAATCAATTCAATTACAATGTTTATGCCTGTCCAAATTGTGCAATTTTCTTCTTCATATTTGCAGCGCATCCTCTGCCTGTTTTTTCCCTTAATTCCATCCTGCCTCTGTCTTCCTCAAAAAATGGAACTATAGCAGGGGTTTTCAACGTTTTTCTTACCAGGGACGACTATTAATTTAGAATTTGAGCCACGGTCCACCATTTGATAACATGGTCCACAATGCCAGGCTGGATTTAAGAGAAAACAAAACAGTCAAACATACAGACCAAAATGACCATTAATCTCCTACATTCTCTAGTTGTGTAGACTTGGGCTAAATCAGATGGTGAATATTTTAACTCTTGAGAGTGTAAACACTCTCTAACTGACTAACAGAGTTACATCTGGTTTACCAACTGTCCATCATTTAGCCCGGTGACCACCTGGAATCGCCTCAGGGACCGCTGGTGGTCCCCGGATCACTTGTTGAAAACCCCTGAACTATAGGATATAGTTTCCTGAGAAACCATCTGAGAATTTCCTCAGCTGTTGGAGGAGCAGATAAAAAGAATTTAATTGGACCCTATATCGTTTATCCCTCCCCCCCTCCGTTGGCATAGCTACGTGTAAATATTCGGGGGGGGGAGAGACAAGGCTTATTTTCTATTTATCTGCTCCTAGTTCAGAGCCAGTGGCAAGCGTAAACAGCTTAATCCCACTAGGACTGTTTTCCCTGCATTACTCTGCATGCCATTAGGCTAATAAAGTTAGCGGGCCAATGCGCACGCTTGGCTTTCAGAAGCATAAATAACGGATGCTTTAAACCATTGTGTCCTGACTAGATTCTAGTTTCTGACACTAGATGGCGCCAGATTCTAGTTTGTGCCACTCGTTTCTGATGCTAAATTCTGGTTTCTGACGCTAGATTCTTGTTTTTTTCCCTGAAAAAAAAAATCCATGCTCCTGTGTCAGTGATGCTCAACATATTTCACAGGACCACCAGAATTATCTATATTTTGCTGCGGACCCCCCCATCTAAAAAAAAAAAAAAAAAAAAAAAAAACTTCTAGGCATCACCCCAGAAGCAAAGATTTGAGCTAAAATGTTTCGTTCTTAAATAATACATTCAAAGATTTCTGCCACATTTTCATGATTTTTCAAAAATAGCAGAGATACAAGCTCATATCGCGCCACTCGGTGGCGCGATATGAGCTTGTAGATCTGCTATTTTTTCAACAGATAAAACACCAAAACGCGTTCAGTACACAAAAGGGGTTAAAATAAAAAATAATCACTGTGGTCCGGCCAATTATTTATCCCATTTTTTTCATATTTCATAACTTTTAACAGTGCGTCACAGATGCTTTTACTTTGGACCGAGATGCCTGATTTCGCTTCCTCGTTGTTGTCTCATACAATGACAAATAAAGATCTCATATTATCTCAGAGAACACTCCCCCGGTGTGGTGGTTTGTTCGCCATTCTCAACGAATGTGGAACTAATCAAATGTAATGACAATCTAACATTGAGCACAATGAACAGAACTGCACAAACAAAAATCAAAATATATATACTCATACAGCTAAAATTTTGTCCTTTTCTCCTCTACATTACTTACTTTGATTCAAGATTCAAGATTCAGTAGTTTCTGTAGTGCGTCGAGCATCTAAAATCATAGGATGTAGGCTCCCTACACTTTCCTCACTCTTCAACACTAGAATAATCAGGAAAGCTAACAAAATAATTGCTGATAATTCTCACCCCGCAAACCACCTATTCAATCTCCTACCATCAGGCAGGAGGTACAGAAGTATCAATTGCTCAACATCTCGCTTCAGAGATAGCACTTACCCTGTAGCTATTAGACACTTGAACCTGTCTCGCTAGTTTACAGCTGTAACGATGCATGTATGTAACAACATGCAATGCATATAGCACTTTAAAACATATGTAATTTCTATGCTGCTGGTCTTTGCACTGTAATGTCTTCTTGTTGTCTTTTGTTTATATGTTGTCTGTACATGTTGAGCATGAACCGAGACAAATTCCTATCAACTTCTGTTGACATGGCAATAAAGTTCTTGAATCTTGAATCTTACCTGATGCTACAACTGTTTCCTTGCAGACAGACACATGCTTTGCCCTGCAGACCGTTCAGAACTTTATTGTTGTTGAGGGTGAAATCACAGTGCAGCAGTCCTCCAGCAGTTTCATAATGAGCCAATAGAGTGGAGATGAAGCAGAGTTAGATTAAAATCTGTTTACAAACACAGAGTTTGTACACACTAAAGTCACCTATGATACCTTTAACCATTCCTTAAGGTTCTTGTGGAAAGATCTGATTCTCGTGACAGCGAGTGTAGCTGCTCCTCTTGTCTACAAACGAGGCCTTAGACTCAGGGGCGGATCTAGGCATGGGCATGGGGGGGGCAATGCCCCCCTAAATACCTAGTCTGCCCCCCCAAACACTTTGCCAGCTGTGTCACCACTAAACCAACAGCATTTCATCATTGAAAACAGAAAACTCTCTGAGTCAGACCTTTAGCTTTATGCATGCTGCGTGTCTGTTGCAACTTCAACAACAACTGACGTTATTATTGATGCTTTACTTGACTAATAAAAGTCCTGCAACCGAAAATGGTATGGATGGTATGCCCCTCCAACATGTTCTCCCCCCCCCCCCCCCCAAATGGGGCATGTTACATCCGCCCCTACTTAGACTGGCACCAAGGCAAGAACCTCCCTTCTGAGCGTCTTACTATTCCCCGTCATAAAATGTTTGGCTTGCGGTGACAACTTGGCTGCTTAGCGACGTGAATTAACCCAACTTGAGGCTCATTTTTTTTTATCTCGCTGCCAAACTCCTTGATGGAAATCCAATGGATAGAAGACAGACCAGGCTGCTGACTAAATAGCACACCTATAATGACATACCCGGAATAATGACGCTTGGGTGAGAGCGGTTAACGTATAATTGAGGTTCTATTTTGCCTTGTCGACACAAATCATACTGTAATTGGGTTGGATGGCTGCCTAGCTTTGCCGGTGAATGGGGCTGTACTGTACTGTATGCACACTGAACATCGCTAAATACTATTTCCGAGGATCTTCCTACTTTCTCCCTACTTCCATGGTGTTACCTTACCGAAGACTCTGTTCCATTTAGTGTACGGCGGGTTCTCAAACATTTTTATCCTTCATTGGCAAATGGTGCATTTATATAGCGCCTTTATCCAATTCACTTTACATACCTGTAGATCAGGGGTGGGCAATTATTCTTCCCAAGGGGCCAAATGAGATACTGTAGATAAAATAGTGTGTAGGGCCAAGACTAAAGGCTGAACTAAAGTCTGCGAAGTATTAATTTAATTTTCAAGACAAAAGTAAGAGTAAGACCAGCCATTTTGACAACAGGGCCCTCCATTTATTTAGTATTCGAGCCACAGAGGACCACGATTTGATGACATTTTAGCCCCACAGACCCCAAAACTAAAGTTTTTTTTTTTTTTCTTTTTTTGTTATTGTCCACAATTCCAGGCTGGATTTCACAAACAAAACCGTTCAACATACAGATCAAAATGACCATTAATCTACTACATATTCTAGTTGTGTACTTGGGATAATTCACATGATGAATATTTTATTTGGTTTCATTTTTACGCTCTCGAAGAGTTACATCTGGTTAACCAACTTTCCATTTTTAACTTGGAACTCTGTCAAGGACCACTGGTGGTCCCTGGACCAGTGGTTGAAAACCACAATACCCTTTGACGGGTCGGTCAGAGTCAGCCAAAGGGCCGCATTCGGCCCCCGGGCCACATAATGCCCAGGTATGCTGTAGATTGTGCATCACATTCAACCCATGCAAGGTGCCTACTACTGTAGCACGTCAGGAGCAATTTGTGGTTCCGTGTCTTGCTCAAGGACACTTCGACACTAACTTGGGGGGAGCCCAGGTTTGAACCGGCAACCGTGTGGTTGCCATGAGGTGACTCTACCCCTGAGTCACTGCCACAACGAATCCCATTCTCACACCAATGGTCCGATCCATGGCAAACTTTGCACACACACTCCCTAGGTGACAATGAGTCTCTGCCCCTGCCTGTTAGAGCGCAACCATGAGACCGATTTAGGAAAAACACATTTATGTAGATTACTCATACACATTTCATCCACACATCACACAAAATCTCTGTAGTCACGTGATCAACACGGGCCTGCACCATTTCCCATATTCCATCCTGATTGGCTAAGACCACATCGGCCGACAGCGCCTCCAGGCTTGAACCTGGTGGCCAACTTTGGTATTGCAGGCGGGTGGAATTCATGCACGAACGCCCGAGAGCACGCACACTGGTTTGCTTTGTGCGGAAATAGGCGCACTTCCGGCGGTCTTCCGGGTGCTTCAAAGCGCCAATGAGCAACTTGTATTGAAACGAACGGCAAGGGGACGGGGCTATCGCTCCAGTCCGTTCTCTATATTTTATTACTATGGCTAAGACGGACATCCAAAGCGCGAGAGATTCGTTCGTTTCAAACAAAATGCCACAAATCACAAATGCAGTGTGCAGTTTCTGGAAAATTATACACACATATTTCCACGAGGCCAAGGACGGCATGCCACTCATTTTTGTTTCAAAATCAGCCGCATGGTGCCGCTATAGCATGAAAGTTTCTATTTTTTTTTTACCTATAAACTGCCTCCTTCTGTGTTTGTATGCACACTCCCTAGAGGCCATGGAAAATTCATTTTCCCTGCATCCCACCACATTTGCGCTACCATGAGGAAGATTTCTGTCAAACGGATTTCATCCAGCGGCGTGTCTGCTCCTCCGCGTCATCAGTGCCCATACCCGAGGCGGGGTTGGTGAAAGGGCCTTTCTGTGTGGAGTTTGCATGTTCTCCCCCGTGTCCCCTAGGGTAGATACCCTCACAAAAACATGCTGTAATCCTGGACTCTAAACTGCCTCCCCCTGGCCAGCCGGGGCGCCTGATGGAGGGGACAGGAACTGGTTGGATTAACGTGTTCCTTCCACGCGCTACGTCCAACCAGGGAAACTCCCCCCTGTCAGGTGAAAAGAAGGCAGCTTGGACTCCTCATGCATTGAAGGAAGCATGAGGCCAGTCCGCTGCCTCCACAGGTTGGTGGAGGGTGTGTAGAGCCCAGGATCACATTAGGAATTGGCACTGGGTGAAAAAATGGGTTACAAAATCGTGGGATAAAAATTATATTAAAAAAAACGGATTTCATCCAAATCTGATCTCTGTAGTCACATGTACACGATGAGTCTATTTATCTACTCTTAAATATTTTGCCAAACATCACACATCCTCCGTCCTATAATCCTCCTGGAGGAGACCTGTGCCCACAAGGGCACTTTTTCTAGTTCGTGTTTGAAACTGGAGCTGGAGGTTTTGTGTAGGTGATTGCTCTGAGACTAAGTATAGAGTAAAAGAAGCAGATTTCCTAGTGGAAATCACAATCCTTGGAAAAGAAGGTCCAATTATTTCCGCAGTGAAGTAACACGTGCCCCTAAATGTGCCCTAAAGCACAGTCAGCCTGCGTTTACTCCAGTTTCTCCACAGTCTCAGTGGGCGATTAATGCTAACTTGGGATTGGGACCACAAGGCCACCGTACCGCAATGCACACGCATTGGCATTGTGTTCAAATACGACAAAGATTTAGTGTAGCTGTTTTCAGCTGTTTCAGTTGTTTTCATATCAAGGCCCACTTTATTAATTCAGCATTGGAGTCATAGACCATCATTTAATGATAGGTCTAGCCTTGCAGGCCCAAACCTAGAATATATTTCGTAACGTTACGATCGTATCGACAATTCCATGCTGCATTGATGCGGTGCCATTAGTAGAGATAACAGACCAATGTTGAATGGGCGGGGCGCCATTCCGAAACACCGCCACTTAGAAACACCTCCATTTCGAAGCATCCCCATTCCGAAGCCCCCCGTTTCGAAATAATGTGATTTCGGAATGGTGATGTTTTCCCATTTTACTAAAGATATCGCCATTCCGAACCCCCCCCCCCCCCCCGCAACCAATCAATAGCGCACGCTCTCTCTCGCCCCCCCCCCCCCCCCCCCCCCCCCCCTGCCCAAACGCGCGCGCCCCTTCTCTCCCTCTGCTGCTCTATCGCTCCCCGACCGAACGCCCCCCCCCCCCTCCCTCCCCCCCCCCTCCCACCTCTGTGTTTATTTATTCATTTCGTAAAGTCTACAGATATAGCCTATAGCCTTAGAGTCTTATAGCCTTATTAAAGTTGCACATAGGCTCCTCACTGTAGGCTATGTCACGCTATACCAATAATGTATCCTATAACATAAAGCATCGGCATGGGCACATGTAATGTTCCCGACATGAAGCTGTGTTCGTAATGTGTTCAGTACAGTGTCCAACAACACACAGCCACGTGTTGCTGTTTACAGCTGAGCTGACAGGCAGGCAGGCGGACGGACGGACGGACGGACGGACGCACAGATCGGGATCTAAAATGCACGCGCGGCTGTGCCAACGCTCAGTTACACACGCCTTTTCACACCAGGGCCCAATATTTTTTCTGTCACGGACCACCATTTGTTGTCGACTTCAGTCTCTCTGACCCAAAACTAAGGATTTTCAAGTTTTGGTCCACAATTTAGGAAATAACTGGTAAAACAATTTGTTCTTGAAAATTAATTAGGCCTAATTCACATGTTTAAATAGCCTTTCACTCTTGAGAGCGTGAAGAGTACAGATCTATAAGTGTCCATTTGGCAACTGACCATCATTTAGCTGCATGGGGAACACCTGGAATCCTCTCAGGGACCACTCGTGGTCCCCGGACAACTCGTTGAAAACCACCGCACTAACGGATCGCATTTCGTTAAGGCTGTAGCGCGCGCGGCACTGCTCTCTCTCTCTCCCTCCCCCCCACCCCCCCCTCCCCCCCACCCCTCCCTCCCTCCCTCCCTCCCTCCCTCCCTCCCTCCCTCCCTCCCTCCCTCCCTCCCTCCCTCCCTCCCTCCCTCCTCCCTCCCTCCCTCTCTCTCTCTCTCTCTCTCCTCTCTCTCTCTCTTCTCTCTCTCTCTCTCTCTCTCTCTCTCTCTCTCTCTCTCTCTCTCTCTCTCTCTCTCTCTCTCTCTCTCTCTCTCTCTCTCTCTCTCTCTCTCTCTCTCTCTCTCTCTCTCTCTCTCTCTCTCTCTCTCTCAATAAAATACAACTACTATGCTGAATGAATGTCTGAGTCTAGGCTATAATATTTCAGAAATATTAGATTCACAAATAAATAGAACTACTCTGTCATTCAACATAGTAGTTCTATTTTATCTGACTGCGCTGTGAGAGGATCAATAAGGTCCCTGGTCTGTGGCTCAAATAGTAGGCATTATTTGGAGGCCTATTTGGCTATTATTTGGAGTTTTTTTTTTTCTTCTCAATATTGGGGTGGCACTCATATAGGCTCGCTATTATAATGATCAATCAGAATATTCACATGAGGATCAGATTATTATTACATTTGTCCGAGGAGAGCAGAGCGTTTTCTTCTGCTCAGTGCACTGACAGCACGCATTCGGCTACCTATCAGCATGTTGTATTTGGCCTAATTCAATTATTGGCAAAAGCCGTTGTGTAACTTTACATCGAGACCCCAGGCCCAGGTGGGATAAATACCTTTATATATCCTATGTAGGGATATTCTTCTTCTTCATACCGGTACAATTTTGTCATGAAATGAAAGTAGCTGTCGATCTTTTTCCATAATGCAGGTGCAATCAATCTGTATAACGAGCCGTCCATCAGTGTTGCGCACCAACGGCTATAATATCATATAGGCTAAGATGCTCGCATCCCCTGTGTGAGTTTTAACGTGGTCAACGGTTCTTCCAGCTATGCCCATTGTGAGCCCAGTCTGTCTCAGACAGACTCCTAGGCCTACATGCATGATTATGAGTGCAGTGCATCCAGGGACTGAAGTTGCATATGGGGCTATGTTCGTTGCTGTCGCTGCGCTGCTTACCAGAGAAAGCGGCGGTGGTGCTGCTGCTGCTTACAGTAGAAATATACAGTCTAGCCGCATTGTTTTCTATTTATTCCCATTTACTTTATTTTCTACATAATTTGGCAGGCCGCGGTTCTCAAACTTTTTAGTGTCTTTTATCCACATGTGGGATTGAGAAGGATACGCTTTACGCTCAAGACATTTCCAAAATGAGCGCGCACGCACGCACACAGCTAGAGGAAAATGTGACATGTGCAAATATGCGATCATGGGCCAACAGAGTAGACAAACAGACAGACAAAATAGCTGTTAAAACAGCATCGACTTTCAACTGATATTCTTCTTCGCTTGGCCCTGCTTTGCGCTATTTGATTGTGGCGCGCGTAGACGAGGGTGAGCAGGGCGAGAGAGAGAGAGAGAGAGAGAGAGAGAGAGAGAGAGAGCGACTGGCGAGACAGAGTAATGATAAAAAGGCAATGAATAATAATATATTCGGAATGGCGTGGTCTTTAAAAAAAAGAAAAAACATCGCCATTTCGAAGTGGTATTCTTCGAAATAGCAGTGTTTCGGAATGGTGATGTGTGGCCTTCGGAAAGGCAGCACTCTTTTTTTCCACGGAGAAACCCCGCCATTCCGATTAATGGAAGTGAACGATCGGAATGGCGGGGCTTCGGAATGGCGACGTGTAACCATGTTGAATGTGAAATAATGTTCTCACATTGTAGATCCAGTTACAGATCTATGTAGATCTGCTTAAATAAACAGTGCATAGAATTGCTTAACAATTCTCCATCACCACCTGGAACCTTCCAAGAATAGTGGTCCCCGGACCGCAAATGTTGATCAAAATAACAATCGTATACAATAGCAGTAGTGTGTGTGTGTGTGTGTGTGTGGTGTGTGTGTGTGTGTGTGTGTGTGTGTGTGTGTGTGTGTGTTTTTCTGTTACAAACTGACCCGGCCCCCCATTGGGGAAGGGAAAAGTTATGTGGCCCTCGCTGGAAAAAGTTTGGGGACACCTGATCTAAGTCATGCTATGTTGCTCACCGTCGCCAGTTTGATACAATCCCAATGATAACGGCAGCGAGCAGCGATCGCATCTTCCCATTAGAACGGACCAAAATAAGGGACGGACCAACCCGGAAACGGAAGTGTGACACCAACTAACTTGACCGACGGGAAACATGGACTGAAATATGAAATATGACTTATAATTGAAAATCGCTGGCACTAGCTACCTCAAAAAATATGGAAAAGTGCTGGCACTGAGATTGTAGCTCTTGAGCCTAAGCTGCTTGTTTTCATTGTATACTCCCATGCAAGAGAGTGCATGGCATGCACCCCCCCGTGCACGTGCGCGTGCACGTTTATGCCGCAGGCAGATAAACAGCCTATAAAAACACCCTTGGCTGTCCGTCTGGCGCTGGCTTTAGTCCTTTCGTGCTGGCTGACCATGACACACACACACACACACACACACACACACACACACACACACACACACACACACACACACACACACACACACACACACACACACACACACACACACACACACACACACACACACACACACACACACAGTGCCGTTGTGCGGACATACTACATAGTGTGACACAGTGTGACAGGCCACACAATCCTGACTGGTGCTATACCAAAACAGCCACAGTGTCAAGACAGGCTTGTGTCTGCCTGTGTGTGTGTCGGCTGTGCCAGATGCCAGTGTGTTTGTGACAAGACATGCCACGGGGCATGCACGACCGACCGACCGGCCGCGGATGGTTGACACCCAACAACACCACCCACCCTCCTCCCTCCCACCACCCGAATGCAGAATATTCATGCAATAATGTGAGCAAACTGTGCCTTCTTTTTTTCAGTTTGATATTGCCTTAACCCATTGTGTCCTGATCAGATTCTAGTTTCTGAGGCTAGATTCTATAGTTTACAGTGGTAGATTCTAGTTTCCGATGCTAGATTCTAGTTCCTCACGCTAGGTTCTAGTTGCTCGTGCTAGATTCTAGTTCCTCTCATTAGATTGTAGTTTCTGAAGTTAGATTCCAGTTTCTGACACTAGATTCTAGTTCCCAACACTAGATTCTAGTCCATGACACTAGATTCTAGTTTGTGACGCTAAATTCTAGTCCCTGGCGCGAGATTCTAGTTTTTCTGGAAGAATCTCTTTCTGTGTCAGTGATGCTTAACATATTTCATAGGAAGGACCCCCAGAAATATCTATTATTTAGCTGCAGAACCTCATCTAAAGACATGTTGTTCTAGGGATCCCCCGGAAGCAAAGATTTGAGTTAAAAAATGTTTGCTTCTGAAATAATGTATTCAAAGATTTGCACCACATTTTCACAATTTTTCAAAAAATAGCAGACCTACAAGCTCATATCGCGCCACTCGGTGGCGCGATATGAGCTTGTAGGTCTGCTATTTTTAGCTAAAACACGAAAGGGTTAAAACCAAACAAAATCTGTGTGAATCCACTGCAGGTGTGTGTGTGTGTGTGTGTGTGGCATTGAAAACCAAACCCGGCTTTATTTTTCTGCTCTTTCCAAATGGCAGACAAGTGTCAGACGATTGTCAAACAAGCTTACTTTAGGAAGTTGGGGGTGGAGGGGGAATAATGCATGTCAAACTCCTCTGGTTCTCTCTAGCCCCGGCGCTGCTGGCTGGCATACAGCAGGAACGGTGTGACAATTTGGTGCAAGGCTGAAAACACTCCCGAGGTGATGAAAATAGTGTCCAATAAATTGGCCACCAGGGTCCCCCAGCCGGGGCCACTAGCTGCATCGCTTCCTGGCAAATGTGTGTGTGTCCGTGTCCAGGCGCAAAATGTCAAAGCTCAGAACACAGAAAAGTGCAGGGACGCCATTTTGTGTGACATTTTACAAAGGAAGGAATGAATGAATGAAGTAAGCATTCGAAAGTAATTAGTAATCATTTGCATAGCCCCTGCACTAATTTTTCTAGGCAATTACAATGTTAACTTGTCACTAGTCTTGGGCAATATACTGGTATTACCGTTTATCGCGATATTGGAAATCAATACCGAGTAATATCGTTGGGTCTATAAAAATACAGAATACCGAATATCGCCAAATACTGACATTATACTGTATTCTATTGAAATATGAGCAATGAGACTTTTAATTGTAACTATACACATCCATTCATTCATTCATTCATTTGTTCATGTTACACACATCCCTAAAATAGCCCTTATTTGGGCTAGGCTTTTTGGAAACAATGTATTTCCAACTCCAGTTTTTCCCTATTTAGGCTGCTTAAACAGCAGAGCGCTCAGTTTACTTTCTGACCCCTCAATGTCACAATTCTGAGAACTAGGACTGCATTCCATTGCCATCTAGTGGCCAATACCGGTAATATCGAATATCGACCTAATTAACACGTTATCAATACCGATAATAAAAAATCAATACCGCCCAAGACTAATAGCCCCTGCACTAATTTTTCTAGGCAATCACAATGTCAACTTGTCACTCCTGCGCTCATGTGGAAGGAACATGTTGCATTTGTGTTCATCCATAGTTGCCCCCTATGAATGAAAATGAAAACTGGTTTTGGATCTATTGATGCCATCACCTGAAAATGCAGGGTGGATTGGACGTTTGGTTCAACCACACTAATAATAATATTAAATAAAGTATTACAATCCGTGCGTTGGCACTTTTGGGCAACTGCACAACGCAACTCCTTGGATCCAAACAGTCGCACTTTCATGCGTTGAAACGCTTGGGAAACAACATGCTAGCCAGGATTTTCCAGTCTGATTCTCTGGCATTCCAACACATCTGAAATGTCACTTCGCGAATTAGTCTGGCCAGAGCCTGCTTGCATTTCAACCTTCATATGCCCCGCCTACCTGTGGGGACATGCTCCTCGCCAGACTGATTTGCGAAGTGACGTTTCACATGCGCAGAACGCAGCAAATCAGACTGGATCCCAGGCTAACAACATGCATCAAGACTGTTGTGGCATCTAAATAATCAATAAAACCAGGAGGACACCAGTTGTTCAATCATCAGAGGTGGTCACATTTATTTATCAAAGAGAGGTAGATGTCAGCTCAACTTACACACAGAACAGGTTCTCATCTGAATTCGGCAGCAGAGACCCCAGCAGAGACCCCGAGCAGCGCTCGAGGGATCCTATTGATAGCATCTTAAGCATTGTGTGTATTTGACGCACGCTACGTGTGTGCGTCTGGATGTATGTGCGTATGGTGCAGTTGTGTGTGTGCTGCATGTGCGTGCACGTGTGCGTACGTGACGCCAAACATATATCATGTGAAGTTCCCATGGCCGTTTCTTAATCTAGACAATAGCAGGCCACGCTCAGGCGGACCCAAAACCTTAAACAGCTCCCCCACATGTGGGATCAAGCTAGGACCCTCCATTAATGCTACAGAATTTCAATGAGGTGTCTGACACATTAGGCATGCAGGAATGTGTTTTCAAAACATGTTGTTGTGTAGCATATGTGACTTCTATCTGAATGTTGTATAAAAATCTACCTGTGTGTTTCTACATAGATACAACACTGTCTTGAAGCCTTAGCTGTGAAAAGGGCTTTGGAACGCACTGTTAGGGGTTCAGTGCTGTGGACAATTTGACATTATAACCCAGAGGGATTAAATCTTCTGATCTCCAAGAAGCCACACTAGTTCCTGATCTCCGGGGTGGATCTAGGCATGGGCATGGGGGGGCAATGCCCCCCTAAATACCCAGTCTGCCCCCCCAAACACGATGCCATGCAAAACAACCCAAGATATTTCAAATTAAAGTGCTTAGATTTAAAATTATTTGAAGCACTACTACTGCTACTAACTAACTACAGCTGTGTCACCACTAAACCAACAGCATTGCATCATTGAAAACAGAAAACTCTCTGAGTCAGACCTTTAGCTTTATGCATGCTGCGTGTCTGTTGCAACTTCAACAACAACTGATGTTGTTATTGATGCTTTACTTGACTAATAAAAGTCCTGTAACTGAAAATGGTATGGGGGCGACTTCATCGCCCCGATGAAGCCGCCCCCATACCATTTTCTCTTGCCCCTCCAACATGTTCTCTTGCCCCCCCCCCACCCCCCAAATAGGACATGTTACATCCGCCCCTGTCCTGATCTCCCTGATGAATATGGAACGCACACACACAGGCACACACACGCCGAAGGCGCAGCCTCGGAGGACGCCATGCAACAACCTGCACACGGGGTGCAATTACGGGTTCAGCCTCTTGGACAATTCAACAGTAAACTCTGGGGACCGAGAAACCGAACGTTACGAACAATTTCTACAGATCTACAGGTGTGGTGCAAATAATTGAAATGAAAACGCACACACCGTGGTGGAAGGGCAGATTAATTAAATATGCCCGAGGGGGGCGCCGCACAAAGGGAACCCAATTACTTAAAGCATCTCTAATAGTTTAATAAGAGTATGGAGTCATAGGGGAGAAGCGCACGGGAGACGGAGACTGTTTATTTGTGGCAGTGATTGAGAGCTACACAGTCAAAGTCATCAAAGTAAACTATCTATCATCCCTGGATTCCCTGGTATGAAAGACTTTATTGGTTAAATAATCATAATGTATGAAAACCCACAGACACACTTAATTATAGATTACAGACCACAAAAAACCTTTCATAGGGGAACAAAATAAACGGAAAAGAAGCCAATCCACAAAAGCGTCTCGAGCTTGTGATCTGAGTCTTTTACATACAACAAAGTATTATGAATACATTCATGGGGGTTAGAATAAAATTTAACACGAAAATACGGAGAACACTTATCCTCTCAGTAACAATGTAGTTAAAGACAGGAGACCTCCATCAGACGGCCTCTCAAACGGAATGTGACCTGGTTGACAGCCAAAGCGTGGATTCACTAAACTACTGAAGCACTGCACTCAGATATTATGTATGCGTTTGTGATACTTTAATGAGGCATCCTGCATAATGGGTGCAAGGGATGTCCCGCTACTGTAACAGTAGTATCAGGAAAAGCATGGGATCGGCACTGAGAGCCGTGAAACAAGTCCCTATAGACCATACCTGGGCATCATGCGGCCCAGGGGCCAAATGCGGCCCTTTGGCTGACTCTGACCGGCCCGGGGACCACCAGTGGTCCTTGAGAGAGTTCCAGTTAAATATGGAAAGTTGGTTAACCAGATGTAACTCTTTGAGAGTGTATAAATGAAACCAAATGGACCCTTGCGGGTCCATTTGGTTTCATTTTTACACTCTCAAGAGTTAAAATATTCATCATCTGAATTAGTCCAAAGTCTACACATTCAATCAGAGAATGTAATAGAATGGTCATTTTTATTATCCTGTTTTGTTTCCCAAATCCAGCCTGGAATTGTGGACAAAAACTAAAGAAATCTTGAAGAAAGTTTTGGGATCTGTGGGGCTAAAATGTCATCAAATGGTGGTCTGTGGCTCAAATACTGAATAAATAGTGGGCCCTGGTGTCAAAATGGTTGGTCTTACACTTACTTTTATCTTGAAATTAAATTAATATTACGCAGACTTTAGTTCAGCCTTTAGTCTTGGCCCTCCACAATATTTGATGTATCTCATGTGGCCCCTTGGGAAAAATAATTGCCCACCCCTGCTATAGACGGATTTCACAACAGTTGTCTCTAGAAACCCAGTCATTTGCATCCATAGGAGCGTAAGTGTTGGGTCGTCGGCTTGGTCGGTTTGGACGCCAACGCGAAACGGCAGCTGTGATTGGCTAGCCCGATCACATGACACACGAGTACAATGGAGCAGAGTTTGCATATAAGTTTGCGCTCACAATGAAGAAATCCACGAAACTGCAAACATTGCTTCAAATTGACCATCTTTGGTTCAGCTCCAGTCATATAAAGCAGGGGTTTTCAACCTTTTTGACTCCAGGGACCACCATTTATTCAGCATTTGAGCCACGGACCACCATTTGATTACATTTTCACACCAAAGACCTAAAATTAAAGAATTCTTCCGTTTTTGTCCACAATTCCAGGCTGTATTTTGCCAACAAAACAGTGTAAACGTCTTAATTAAGTGGTGCTAATTCAGATGATGAATATTTTAACTCTTGAGAGTGTGAAAATGAAACCAAATGGACCCGCAAGGGTCCATTTGGTTTCATTTTTACGTTCTCAAGAGTTACATCTGGTTAACCAACTTTCCATCATTTAGCCTGGGGACCACCTGGAACCCTCTCAGGGACCACTGGTGGTCCCCGGACCACCTGTTGAAAACCCCTGATATAAAGGATAACTGGCAGATTTCACGACTCCACTTCACACGGGTGTGATTTTTTTGTCACATCATTAACAGCAAATACTAGGCATGTGAACCTCATATCGTCATACGTATGAGTGTATGTTACATGCCTAGCAAATACTGTATGGGTGTCAGAAAAGTATCAGTATCAGCCCTTATTTGTCATTATCGGGTCATATTTGTATTGGCAAATATGCCAGTTTAAACAGATTAGACACAGGGGTAATGTTTTGACACTATGGCAGGTAAATAAAAATGTCGGGTCATTACTGGAACTTGCTTTGGGTCCCCGGCAAGCTAAGCTAGAACAGACGCTGCATGCGGCCGGGAGGTGGGAAGAATGACACGGCACCGACGCTAACCACCACGGGCTCCACCACTAACAAAAACAACAGCTGTACGGGGGAAAAAAGACCAGATGGTGGGTCAGGGAGAACCCCTTCTTCAACTTTTGGGCCTTTTCACTCAACTCCTCTGGCGCTGCTGGCGTAACGTTATGGACTGGGGGTTTGTCGTAGCACACAGTGGGTTTTAAGTACATTCTGATGCCAAATACTGTGAGTCGATGGTGACTTGCAAAAAAGCATTTTTTACACAGATTATTAAACAGATTAGTCCTCCGGTGCAGTGTGGATACTTTTACTTTAACCCTTTGTGTACTAAACGCGTTTTGGTGTTCAACGCATTATGTTACACATTAGCTATTGAAAAACATCAGACCTACGAGCTCATATCGCGCCACCGAGTGGCGCGATATGAGCTCGTAGCTCTAATATTTTTTTTTGAAAAATTGTGAAAATGATGCGCAAATCTAAGAATATATTCTAGTTGACACCCGATTGTAGTTTCTCACAATAGATTTTAGTTTCCGACTATACTTTCTAGTTTCTGTTTCTGATGCTACTTTAGGGCAGATTCTATTTTTTTTTTTTTTTCTGAAAAATCTATGCTCCTGTCTCAGTGATGCTCAACATATTTCATGCCAAGGACCCCCAGAAATATCTATATTTGGCTGCGGTAGGACCCCCCCCATCTGAAAACGTGTTGTTCTAGGGATCCGCCAGAAGTAACGATTAAAAAATATCAGAGCTACAAGCTCACACCGCGCTGTCAGCTTGTAGATCTGATATGTTTCAATAGCTTAATTCACCCTCCACCTGGGGAACTTTTATTAGCTCCTCTGCTAACGTGGGAGAGGGGGAAACTCCATATATGGTCTGCACACCTTATAATAGAGCATTTTAACAGAAAAAAAAATGGGGGGTAATATCTGACAAAAGCGAAATCGCTTCCCCTACCTTTAAGTGTAACAGAATGCTTTGAACACCAAATACACAAAGTACACGAAGGGTTAAGTAAAAACAGGGCGAGTGCTTTCCCCTGCACCACCACTGTCAGTATCTGTTGTGGTGGAGCAGCAGCGGCGGCGTCTGTCTCCTCCACGTCCAACAGAAATCAGTCACTAAAAGCCCTCCCTGGGACAACCTCATTAGGAGGAGAGAGGAGCAGCCAAGCACACTTCCATCTGTCTCATACTCTACCGGTTTAACCCTTTTGTGTACCGAACACGTTTTTTGGTGTTTTAGCTTGTTGAAAAATAGCAGAACTACAAGCTCTATATCGCGCCACCGAGTGGCGCGATATAGAGCTTGTAGTTCTGCTATTTTTGAAACATTGGGGAAAATGTGGTGCAAATCTTTGAATACGTTATTTCGGAAGCAAACGTTTTTCAACTCAAGTCTTTGCTTCTGGGGGATCACCTAGAACGACATGTTTTTCAGATGAGGTTCTGCAGATAAATAATACATATTTCTGGGGGTCCTTCCTATGAAATATGTTATGAATCACTAAAAATAGTTTTTTTTTCCAGAAAAACTACAGTAGAACCTCGCGCCAGGGACTAGAATTTAGTGTCACAAACTAGAATTTAGTGTCACGGACTAGAATCTAGTGTCGGGAACTAGAACCTAGTGTCAGAAACTGGAATCTAACTTCAGAAACTACAATCTACTGAGATGAACTAGAATCTACCGTAGGGGACTATAGAATCTAGCATGAGGAACTAGAATCTAGCATGAGAAACTAGAATCTAGCGCTGTGAACCAGAATCTAGCATCAGAAACTAGAATCTGATCAGGACACAATGGTTTAATGAGCCTTTAGTTGAACACTCCACCGGCAGAGGAGAGACATGTGAGGGGGAGAGAGAGAGGAGAAGACACAAAGCGTGTCGTTTCCCCCAAAGGACCGTCGTCTTCCACCTGCTGCCAGCCGTCATGGCGGAAGCGTGGCGGCGGCGGTGGCGTTCAACGGGACAGCGACGGAGAGCAACGGAGGAGAAACAGGAAACCAAAAAGGACAGAGAGAGAGAGAGCCAAGCGGCGAGAGACAGATGGACGATTTGCAAACTGAAGTAAAACGTTCGTTCCACAGCTAGTTTACTAGTTGCTAACTTTTTGCGGGTAACAATTAAGGTAATGCGTTATCCTTTCCCATTCAGTAACGCCATGTTATGTGCATACAAACGCAGTGAGCCCTCACGATGAAATCCAGATTGAACCTGTCTGTCTGTCTGTCCGTCTGTCGGTGCGTCACAGACTCGAAATTAAACCAACAGCATTTCATCATTGAAATAGAAAACTCTCTGAGTCAGACCTTTAGCTTTATGCATGCTGCGTGTCTGTTGAAAATTCAACAATAACTCATTATTATTGATGCTTAATTGCCTAATAAAAGTCCTGTAACCAAAAAGAAGAAAGAGAAGGAGAAGAAAACAACGGTCAACCTTCGTTGGAACAACAGCGCTATGCAACAGTAGGTGAAGCCAGGAAAATTCGAGTCAAGACGTGCAGGCACTTGCCAGACTCATTTGCTGGTAACATTCAGGAGTTGAATGTTGCAATGGCAAATTGAGGGTGGGTTCCAGGCTAACGCTTACTTGTGTGATCCAAAAAAAAGACAGTCTCTTCCTCCTTAGCCTTGTACAACAAAACGTGAAAACAGAATCCAGGTCTGGCGAGACGCACGCAGACACGTGCAACCTAAATACACTCATGTTGTTGCCCCACCTCCCTCCCACCCCCTTCTCCATGCACAACACAAGTTCTCATTGAAAAAGAGTTAAATCACTGCCTGTTTAAAAGGACCTTAAGACTGATCTGGCTTTCCACATGCACGCATCCGCGAAGATGCACGCCGCACACACACGCACACACAAACACCCACACCTGCTTCACCCATACTCCCTTCATGCACAATTTACTGCTATTGCAGTCAGCTATACTTGGGGCCCAGACAGGACTGTCTGTCCATGATAAATTACTCGCTAGGTGAAGACAGCACACGATTGTAAAGCCGTAAAGCAACAGGACCGTTCCCATCAGTACTTTTCCTCCAGTTTATCTTGCATCTCTCATCTTTTTAAGACTCCTGTTCATTACACCGGTGGATTGCAACGATTTTAAAATTAATTTTTCATAAAAAAAGAAAAATCCTTGGCCTTACTCCATCCATGGCCGGTCTAAACAAGTTTTATTGAATAATGCACGCTAATCGACATGCCGTGATAAATTAGAGTTAAGCCAACAGATAGTGTTGTACATCGATTTAGCGGGTTCAATTCCCGCTGGGGAGCATGTTCTCTCCTTCGCGTCACCAGTGAACATACCTGAACAATGTAGGGTTGCAGGGGCGGATGTAGCATTTCCCAATTGGGGGGGGGGGGGGGATTGTATGGGGGCGGCTTCATCGCCCATGTCGCTTCACTCTACGGGCGATGAAGTCAATAATAACATTTGTTGATGAAGTTTGCAACAGACACGCAGCATGCATAAAGCTAAAGGTCTGACTCAGAGAGTTGACAAAATTCTGTTGGTTTAGTGGTGACACAGTTGTAGTTAGTTAGTAGTATTTCAAATCATTTTAAATATAAGCACTTGTCATCGTGTCTGGTGGGGCAGATTGGGCATTTAAGGGGGCCTTGCCCCCCACCATGCCCATACCTAGATCCACCCCTGCGGGGGTTGGCAAAATGTGTGCCTTTCTGTGTGGAGTTTGCATGTTCACCCTGTCTCCACTAGTAGGTGGATTATACCACAAATTCTGCAGTATAATCTTTATTTTACAACATTTTACAACCGATACTACCCAGCGTGCCATGGTTGGCACACATGCCTAAGGTTGTCGCAGTCTCTCACCGAAAGATTTTACATCCGACACACAGCGTTCTCCAAACACAAGACACAGACGACACCGCCTTGCTGCAGAACAAATCCATAGTCATCTCTCCATCTGGACAGGAATGTTTGTAATGTTCTCTTACGTGAAGACAGCTGAGCAACAGCAACATGTGTGTAGTCCAACACTCGGCGGCCTGCGCATATGATGCAATGATAACTGCGTGATAAATATACAATCTACAAGCTCACAGTGCATTATAGGTGAACTGCATTAAGTTAGAAAACAAGGTGGATTATAGCACGAATTCTGCAGTATAATCTTTATTTTACAACGTTTTACAACCGATACTACCCAGCGGCGTGCCATGGATGGTTGGGGTAGAGTGTAGCACACACGACTACACATCGGGTGAAAAAAAAAAGAGTGACCGGGTGAGGTTACCGTTTGTCTTTTTGCGCGGCTAAGGTTATAGCCCTGTGGCTGTACATTTTGTTTGCGGATCACTGTGTACATATGTGTTCAGGACAGAGGGTTGTTTGTTTATACATAATGACAACACTGTGTTTACTCTAGGCAAATAAAAAAAAAGGACACATGTGCAGCTCCCCTCAGCCATGGTCCACCAGCCCCCATCCTTAATATCCACGCCTTGTGCGTTTGAACGGTGGGAATAAATAAGAGCCAGGCCGGAATGATTTGCATCAACCTGTGCCAGCAGGATGAGCCGCTGCTATAGCAATTAAAGCTATTGAACCGTGCCAATACATTTTCATACAACACGCTGTAGCGGTGTACTAGCCTATTACGTTCCGCGCATTCATCAAAATATGAAATAAAGATTATGTAAGTAAACAAGCGTGCGTGGGCTTCTCTCGGCTTGGATAAGTTTATAACAGGCTCAAGCGTTGAGCACTTAATCAAGTTATAAACAAAAGACATGTCGTAGATAACTATGATGCGTACGGCACTATTATGTGAGGGTGTGTGTGTGTGTGTGTGTGTGTGTGCGTGCGCGCGCGCACACACAATCGTGCGTGCATGTTTGTTCACTATAGCACAAAGCCTCTATTTAAGAGCGAGCTATTTCTGGTTTACTAATGTAAAAATAATCTCTAACATCATGTGTTTTGTAAGGAAAGCCTTAATTGAAAGTAGAGCTTTCAGTTAATTACTGTATGTTGTATTTCAATGGCATGCAATCAATGTTATTTTTTTTTACTTTTTTCTACTTGAATAATGTAGAACAGCTAATTGTTTTTTTTCCCTGCCTTTTCTCCTAGTCTGTAGTCATTATGCCAATTGATTTCTCCCGCTGCTTGACCGTGCTAATGTATACTACTGTCTCACCCCCACCAGGAGGACAAACATTCCCACTGACAGGCTTGACCCCAACCTGACTGTACTGTAGTAGTGTACTAACTACAAATGTCGCACCATCAAAACAACGTTAGCCTTGACACCCAGGCTTTAACTTTTTAACTAGCGCAAAAACAGAAAGCCTGGACTAATTTGTTACCCACGGTGGCATAGTGGGAGTCAACCTCTCGGGAGCGAGCTCCAAATGATGTGATGTAGCACAGCAGGGGAGGGGCCTGGATGACCACACGTTGGTGAGATCAAATTAGATCAAGATCATGAACCAACACCATTCCATCTTTCTGAAAAGAAAATCTCTGCGTCACACCACTTTTAGAATGTGTCCCTCCCAGTGTTGTAGTGGAACTTTTAGAAGTGGTGGGACACCTCTAAAAGAGGAATTCCACCCATTTTGTGGAACCCCAAATGGACCCTAGCGGGTCCATTTGGTTCAAAAAGGAAACTCATTAACATGGTGAAACACATCTTGATGATGTCATCAAGATGTATTTCACCATGCTAATATTTTTTTTCAGACCTCCATTTCTAGGAAACACAGAATGGGGGAACTTTTTTTACCATGTCCACACAACATCTCTAAGGTATATTAATGACATAGTAAAATATTGAAAATGAGTGGAATTCCCCTTTAAGACACGCGCATGCACACTTGCATTTGCGTGCACCTGTGCAACACACACAGACACGCTATTAAAACAAGTATAGCATATTGAGAAAGATTGTTTACAATGCCTAATTGTATCCATAAAACATAGGCCTACTTTTGCCCCCAAAAATATTTTAGATGTGAGTGGAGGGGGGGCGCCGTCATGGGCGGATTGGCACATATTTTCCCACCTGGACAATTTTGGGCAGCTGGTTAACCAGATGTAACTCTTTGAGAGCGTAAAAATGAAACCAAATGGACCCTTGCGGGTCCATTTGGTTTCATTTTTACACCCTCAAGAGTTAAAATATACATCATGTGAATTAGCCCAACTTAGTCTACACAACTAGAGAATGTAGAAGATTAATGGTCATTTTGATCTGTATGTTCCAGGCGAGCATCTAGCGCATCCTAGTGCATTTTGGAAGTGCCACTAGTGCATTTTGGATCTTGTCCAGGCCACTAGGTGGCACAGGCCACCGGGAAAACTCCCTGTACTCCAGATGGCCAATCCACCCCTGGACGCCGTCCCCCCTCCACTACACGCCTGGACCCTCCTACATGTTGCCTGTCTCCACAGTGCCCTGCTCAGAGCTGAGCATTCCCTCCCTCTCCCATTTCCAACCCAGTCTGAAAACGCCCTCTTTTTTTCCCCAGGAGGAAAGAGAACAGGGTTGCAGAGGCAAGACGTAGAACACAGAATATAAAAATAAAGAAATTATGCTTAGAGCCTGAAGCATCATTTGCTGATGATCATTTTAGTAGCTCATTTAGCAGCTAGTGCAAATGGGGAATTCATCTACATCAGGGGTGCCCACACTTTTTTGACTTCAGAGCTACCGTATTTTCCGGACTATAAGGCGCACTTAAAAGCCTTTAATTTTCTCAAAAATCCACAGTGCGCCTTATAATCCAGTGTGCCTTATATATGGATTGTTTGACTGCAGGTGCTTCTATTCTATGTTAACTGTAGTAGCTTCTATTCTCTGCGCCTTATAATCCGGTGCGCCTTATATATGCAAACAATTTAACAAGGTGCGCCTTATAATCCGGTGCGCCTTATAGTGCGGAAAATACGGTACTTTTAACATTTTGATCTACACATCAAAATTGTGATTGTTCCATTACTGAAAATCCATTTCAAGGCCCCCTAGAAAGTTTGAGCTTTGAAATAGTGGTGATGGTGTTACTTACTGTTATAGTGTTTAAGAATAATGCACTTATAATGAAAAATAGAGGGGGAGAATTGGAAGGTTTTACTGTATATGCTATTACTGACGTTTGAAAACAGTATTTGAGGGTTTGAGTTGACAGTTTGTGATGTTGAGTTTAGTTTCCTGCACCCAAAACTAAGAACTTTCACGTTTTTGTCCACAATTGGGAAAGAGAACTGGCAAAACTTTGGTCAAAATAACATATTATTATCCATTTTCTAATTGTGTGGACTCTTGAGAGTGTAAAATGAATTTTAACGCTCTCAAGAGTTACAGATCTATAAGGATCCAAGTGCTGTGGGGACTGTCATGTGAACTACCCGAACAGCCTGTGTGATCTACTGGTAGATCACACCTTTTGGGCACCCCTGATCTGAAACACTTCGCAATAGAACGGAGCTGATCCGTTGACCAGTGTTGTTCAGAACATGCACCAGGTCCAATGTCCATTAGTGTGACTCAGTAAACAGATTATATTTTTAAAACGGATCTGATTCTGTATCATTCTGAACAAACCAGGAATTGGATCGATGATTGTGTGTTAGGCCTACACTGTAGGTAAAACTCTGTCAAAATTCATATTGTTTTTGCCTGCAAAGATGCAGAACAGGGGCGAACAGGGCGGATGTAACATGTCCAATTGGGGGGGGGGGCAAGAGAACATGTTGGAGAGGCAAGAGAAAACGGTATGGGTGCGGCTTCATCGCCCGCCGCACCCATACCATTTTCGGTTACAGGACTTTTATTAGTCAAGTAAAGCATCAATAATAACATCAGTTGTTGTTGAAGTTGCAACAGACACGCAGCATGCATAAAGCTAAAGGTCTGACTCAGAGGAGTTTTCTGTTTTCAATGATGAAATGCTGTTGGTTTAGTGGTGCCACAGCTGTAGTTAGTTCGTAGCAGTAGTAGTGTTTCAAATCATTTTAATTATAAGCACTTTAATTTGAAATACCTTGGGTTGTTTTGCATGGCATCGTGTTTGGGGGGTGGCAGACTGGGTATTTAGGGGGTCATTGCCCCCCCTTGCCCATGCCTAGATCCGCCGCCGCTACAGAACATTTTCTCCAGCCCTCCCCCCCTCAGGAGGGACAGATTACATCCGGGCCTGATGGCGGGGGTGGCCTATCCTATCCTTTGCACCATCCCGATCTATTCATGCGTATGAATGTACAGTAAAACCAATGAGAATGCGTCTCATAGGGAAGCTGGCAGAGTCTCTTTTCTGATTAAAAAGTGTCACGCGTCTCCCTAACGGAGCGGCATACCTGTTGTTGTCATGGTGACAGAGGCATCAACGCTGGAAACCACAGAGTTCTGGAGCAACCATACCGGGTTCGTATACTACCCCCCCACATCACTGCCTCAGTCAGTGTTGCCAACTGCCAAAATCCAAAATGCACTAGTGGCACTTCCAAAATGCACACACAGGGCTTGACACTAACACTTGCCCGCTTGCCCGGGGCAAGTAAAAAAAAAAAAATGGCAGGGCAAGTGAAGACTGCTACCTGGTTGCCCGATCGGGCAAGTGTGCAACTTGAAAAACTGGATTCTACATTCTATAGGTGTGTAGACCTGGGCTAATTAAGATGATGAATTTTAACTCTTGAGAGTGTAAAAATGAAACCAAATGGACCCGCAAGGGTCCATTTGGTTTCATTTTTACACTCTCAAGAGTTACACCTGGTTAACAAACTTAACTGGGGACCACCTGGAACCCTCTCAGGGACCACTGGTGGTCCCCGGACCACCTGTTGAAAACCCCTGGTTTAAAGCACCCAAGGAAGTAAACTTAAAAGCAAAATTTACAATATATTTTGGGGGGGCAAGTGACCATGACCTGAGGGCAAGTAGAACCTGACTTACACTTGCCCGATGGGCAAGTGCCTCAGAGACCTTAGTGTCAACCCCTGCACACACCTTTTCTATAATGGATTGCATTTTTATAGCGCTTTTCCAAGTGCTCAAAGCACTTTACAATGGTCCATTCATTCATACATTGGGAAGTAGAGTGGCGAACAGTCGACGCCAGCATCCTAAACTTCACACACACCAATGGTGGCAACAAGCTCACACCGACCAACTCATTGGAGGAATTTAGGGTTCAGTGTCTTGCCCGAGGACACTTCGACATGTAGACAGGAGGAGCCGGGATTCGAACCGCCGACCCACGGGTCATTGGACGACTTGCTCTACCTCCTGAGCCACAGCCACCCTTCTAAATGTATAGATTCTTGAGAATTGGCTAATTCGGATGTTTAAAAATAATTTAACTCCTGAGGGCGTAAAATACACTCTCGAGAGTTACAGATCTACAGTATATAAGGGTACGTTTGGTTACCAACTGTCCATCATTTAGCTGGACCCGTAAGAGTCCATTTGGATTCATTTTTTACTCTCAAGAGTTACAGATCTATATGGTTACCAATGGTCCTTTCTAGGAAGTAAGGAGGACTCTATCATAGGAGGAAAAATGGTGAAAAATGAGGGTTTTATCTCTGGCGCCTGTCAACCAATTTCGCCCCAACTCACCAGCAAAAAAAAGCACTACATTTTCCGCCAGGAGTTTCTCACTAATTTTGGTGACAAATGCACCAAGTTGGTAACACTGGACTCACTCACCACCACTCCCAACGCCAGCATAGGAAGGAAAGAAATTTGAATGCGAAAAACAGACGACGTTTGAAAAAAAAAAAGGAAACAATTTTACATCAAATGTATTCAGGAACGAGTGCGAGGGGAATTTATTTGCCTGAAACTAAATTATACTCTCCCACACACACACACACACACACACACACACACACAGTAGCGAACGCATCGAGATGATGAAGCGCTGTGCCGTCAAGGAGGAAACACTTGCAAGAAGGCGCACGCACTAATGGTGCGCGCGGTCGGTCGGGTACTACACAGCCATGCCGCTCGCTCGCTCGCTCTCTCGCTTGCACGCAGCGTCGTGTGCGGTTTCTTTTTCAACGACCTCTCTGCTCAGCGGCAGTAATAGATAGCGGGGGCCAGTGATTCTATTAACCCATCGTGTCTTGATCAGATTCTAGTTTCTGATGCTAGATTCTAGTTCACAGTGCTAGATTCTAGTTCAGTGGTTTTCAACCTTTTTCATACCAGGGCCCACTATTTATTCAGAATTTGAGCCACAGACCACCATTTGATGACATTTTAGCCCTGCAGACCACAATAATTGGGAAACAAAACAGGCAAAACATAGAGACCAAAATGAGACAAGATGATGAATATTTTAACTCTTGAGAGTGTAAAAATGAAACCAAATGGACCAGCAAGGGTCCATTTGGTTTCATTTTTACGTTCTCAAGAGTTACATCTGGTTAACCAACTTAGCTGAGGACCACCTGGAACCCTCTCAAGGACCACTGGTGGTCCCCGAACCACCGGTTGAAAACCCCTGTTCTAGTTCACAGCACTAGATTCTAGTTCCTCATGCTAGATTCTAGTTCACAGCGCTAGATTCTAGTTCACAGCGCTAGATTCTAGTTCCTCATGCTAGATTCTAGTTCACAGTGCTAGATTCTAGTTCACAGTGCTAGATTCTAGTTCACAGCGCTAGATTCTAGTTCCTCATGCTAGATTCTAGTTCATAGTGCTAGATTCTAGTTCACAGCACTAGATTCTAGTTCCTCATGCTAGATTCTAGTTCACAGTGCTAGATTCTAGTTCACAATGCTAGATTCTAGTTCACAGTGCTAGATTCTAGTTCACAGCGCTAGATTCTAGTTCACAGCACTAGATTCTAGTTCCTCATGCTAGATTCTAGTTCACAGCGCTAGATTCTAGTTTCCGACGCTAGATTCTAGTTCCTCATGCTAGATTCTAGTTCCTCATGCTAGATTCTAGATCCTCATGCTAGATTCTAGTTCCTCTCAGTAGATTGTAGTTTCTGAAGTTAGATTCCAGTTTCTGACGCTAGATTCTATTTCCTGGCACTAGATTCTAGTCCATGACACTAAATTCTAGTTTGTGACACTAAATTCTAGTTTGTGACACCAACGCGCCACTCGGTGGCGCGATATGAGCTTGTAGATCTGCTATTTTTCAACAGCTAAAACACCAAAAACGTGTTCAGTACGCAAAAGGGTTAACTAGCGGGATATTATCTCAGACATTCCATTTTATGGGGGAGCGCCGTTTGTCAAGGAAATGGCCGGGGAGCTCGTCGTTGTGGCGAATATACAGCCGTCAGTTCGGATCGGATGCATGGCCTGCGCGGAAGGCGTGTTGAGTGAAGTATGATGCTTTGCGCACTCCATGCTCCGATGAGTCTGCGGCAGCGCTCAAGGAGTGCTTGATTCATCGGCGGGATGGCCTTAGAGGTAAAAGAGGTCTGGCCGGGGTGTCCAAAAGGTTACTTGATCTCCCGCGCCGATGTGGAAGGTGTTTTTTCAGTCATGGGCTGGTAGCTGAAAAAAAAAAATCCTACTTCTGTCACACACCGTGAGTCACAGTGAGTCAGATAACTACGGGTGTGTGTAAGCCAGGCAGAAATGTCATGTGCAAGTGTGCTTGAGTGTGCCTGTGCGTGCATCACATTCCAAATATGGATTGTATATGGGAAGCGAACATATAAACAGCGCCTTCCTGGTAGAATATTATACTATTGGGGGCACGGTGGCACAGTGGTTAGTGCTGTCGCCTCACAGCTAGAAGGTCCTGGGTTCGATTCCTGCTAGGGGCGCTGCTATGGGTGCTGGCGGCGTGTCTGCTCCTCCGCGTCATCAGTGCCCATACCCGAGACGGGGTTGGCAAAAGGGCCTTTCTGTGTGGAGTTTGCATGTTCTCCCCGTGTCCCCTAGGGTAGATACCCTCACAAAAACATGCTGTAATCCTGGGCTCTAAACTGCCTCCCCCTGGCGAAATGATTTTGGCCTAGGGGGGGCGGGGTGCCGTGGGATCCACACGGCAGATCGAGCTGATTTGATTTGATCTCACAAACGTGTCGTCATGCCCGGCCCCTCCCGCTCCCGTCCACTGCTGTTCTACGTCACATCATTTAGAGCGACGCCCACCCCGGAAAGTTGACTCTCTCTCCCTCCTCTAGGCCACTGTGGGTAACAAATTAGTCCAGGCTTTCCGTTTTCGCACGACGCGAACGAAAATGAAAGCCTGGGTGTCGAGGCTAATGGCAAATGGCCTTAAAACAGTGGCTGAAAATTAACCACGTTTTAATTTAATTGTTATTGACGCTCTAGTCTAACGTGACACCACGTTCAGCTCGGAGTACGATTCCACTAAATGTAAAAATTCCTTACTTGAGCCGAGGCATTGCTCTCTCTCTCTCTCTCTCTCCGTCTCCCCACGCTCACTGAACTGCCAAAGGGGGGAATAGAAATAAAACCCACTCCGGGAGCGAGAGTTACAACCTCATGCATATTAGGACTTTATTTTAGCTACGGCTTCTGTCAAGGTCGGGTTGGTTGCCGTTCGCCCGCGCCCCCCGAGAGAGACAGCCATTGTATCCTGATCAAGATTCTAGTTTCTGACACTAGATGGCGCCAGCTTCTAGTTTGTGGCACTTGTTTCTGATGCTAAATTCTGGTTTCTGACGCTAGATTCTTGTTTTTTCCCTGAAAAAAAAATCCATGCTACTGTGTCAGTGATGCTCAACATATTTCACACATCTATATTTTGCTGCGGAAAAAAAAAAACTTCTAGGCATCACCCAGAAGCAAAGATTTGAGCTAAAATGTTTCATTCTTAAATAATATATTCGAAGATTTCTGCCACATTTTCATGATTTTTCAAAAATAGCAGAGATACAAGCTCATATCGCGCCACTCGGTGGCGCGATATGAGCTTGTAGATCTGCTATTTTTCAACAGATAAAACACCAAAACGCGTTCAGTACACAAAGGGTTAAGACATTGTATCCTGATCAGATTCTACTTGTAGTTTTCAGATGCTAGTAGATTCTAGTTCCTCATGCTAGATTCTAGTCCCCCACGGTAGATTCTTCTAGTTCCTCTCAGTAGATTGTAGTTTCTGAAGTTAGATTCCAGTTTCTAGTCCATGACACTACATTCTAGTTTGTGACACTAAATTCTAGTCCCTGGCGCGACTGTCTAGTTTTTCTGGGAAAAATCTCTTTCTGTGTCAGTGATGCTTAACATATTTCATAGGAAGGACCCCCAGAAATATCTATTATTTAGCTGCAGAACCTCATCTAAAAAACATGTTGTTCCAGGGATCCCACAGAAGCAAAGATTTGAGTTAAAAATGTTTGCTTCCGAAATAACAATTCAAGGATTTGCACTACATTTTCACAATTTCTTTAAAAAAAATAGCAGATCTACAAGCTCATATCGCGCCATCTGCTATTTTTTCAACAGCTAAAAAACACCAAAACGCGTTCGGTACAGAAACGGTTAAAACATAACAATAAAACATATCTTCCTCTCAGGGTCTAAATCCACCTTTGTCTGCGGGAGCGTTGAGAGAGAGCGGCCGTCAGACAGAAACCTTGCGTAACTCCATATGCATCGATTTTTTTTTGTTGTTTTTCTCATAAATCATCAGACAATTCAAAACCGTTTCTATACCGGATACCAAAAGCATCATTTACCATTTTGCGCCTGATCTCTTTTTTGGTCAGGGGCAAAAAAAAAAAAAAAAAAAACCACTTCTCCACACCTGCCCACGCCGATCCTCTCCCCTCTCCTCCTTTCCTTCCATATCTCATTTATAAAACATGCGGCGGCCTTTGCTGCTGGGCTCCGCGCGGAGCTGTTTGCTTTTTGGGCTCCGTGTGTGTGTGCGTGTCAGGTGCGGATCTAGGCATGGGCATGAGGGGGCAATGCCCCCCCCCCCCAAATGCCCAGTCTGCCCCACCAAACATGATGGCATGCAAAACAACCCAAGATATTTCAAATTAAAGTGCTTATATTTAAAATGATTTGAAACACTACTACTGCTGCTACTAACTAACTACAATTGTGGCACCACTAAACCAACAGCATTTCATCATTGAAAACAGAAAACTCTCTGAGTCAGACCTTTAGCTTTATGCAGCATGTTAGGCTGCGTGTCTGTTGTAACTTCAACAACAACTGATGTTATTATTGATGCTTTACTTGCCAATAAAAGTCCGGTAACTGAAAATGATATGGGTGCGGCTTCATGAAGCCACCTTCATGAAGCCCCCCAACCATTTTCTCTTGCCCCCCCAATTGGGAAATGTTACATCCGCCCCTGAAGCACATGTGTGTGTGCATGTCTGTGTGAGTGAGTGATTTCCCTGGCATGTGGTTGTTGAAAGTGTGAATCCGTGACAGGAGCAAGGAAGGGAGATTTCACACTGACCGACTGTCAACTTGAAATGAAAATGAATTATGTTTTGCGGTGGTGGTGGTGGTTTGGACATAGGGGGGAGGTTGGACAGGTTTGCGTTCTGTTTATCAAGGACGTATTGCTTTGGTGTTTGTTTTATTTATCAGAGCCCGAGGCGTTCATCTGTGTGACAGTCAGACAGTGGGGAAAAACGTAGGCCTGCATCTGACATGTTTTACTTATAAGGGAACGATGTAATTCAAAATGTGGACAGCTAATTAAATAAAAGGTTCCTCGTTGACTTACATGCCACACTAAAACAGGTCTCAAAGTCACTCTTCTAGTAAGTAAACATACAAACAAACAAAGTTGATTCAGACAATATAGTGCGTCAACATAACTCATGTAGTTGTATTTTTTTCATAAAAATGTTTATTTCAGTTTATTTATAAAAAAAAAAAAAAAAAAAAAAAACTGTGCTGTGGATACAGATCCAGATCTTCAAATAGCAAACTCAACAGGAAGTTAACATTTTTGTGAAATAAATAAAGCTTTATGAGTTATGATGATGCTCTATATAATGCCTGAATTGTTTGTGATGGTTTATGTAGAAAAAAAATGACTTTGAGAGCTGCATTTGTATATGTATCGGAAATTTGAAATACTCAAATAAGAGGCATATTCTCAATATGGGTACAAAGGCTGTAGCCTGCCCAAATCTCAATCTAGCCTGCCCTGAAGAATGCCAAGTTTAAGTTAAAACCATATGCAGAGAGCATGTTGCTCCCACTTGCTCATTCATTCACAGTAGGCTAAGAACAGTAGGCTAAGACCTCCATAGCCATTATAGGCAACCCTTCACACACATGCAAACATGATGCACTTTGCATTTCAACAAGGTGTTGCCTTCCGTTCTGATAATGTTGAAAGACTGTGAAAATGTGGCGCGAATCTTTAAATATTCTGTGACAGCAAACACGTTTAAATCAAATGTTTTGCTTCCGGGGCACAGAAACATAAGATTTGTCCAGAAAACTTAAGGATTTAGAAAGACATGTTGTAGAACCTAGCACCGGGCCGACCTGGGCTATAAGCAGGGGTCGGCAACCCAAGATGTTGAAAGAGCCATTTTCGACCCAAAATTAAATTCAAAATCTGTCTGGAGCCGCATTTTATTTTATTTTTTCTGAGAGTGTGCAAATGTGAACCAAATGGACCCTGGCGGGTCCATTTGGTTCCATTTGCACACTCAGAAAAAAAGGTCCTCAAAGAAAGAACATTAACATGGTGAAACACAACCTTTCTTCAGAAATGGAGTTTCTAAAAACAAATAAAGGCGTTTTACAGAACTCCATTTCTAGTCCACACAACATCTCTATGGTATATTAATGACATAGTAAAGCTAGGAAAGCTCCACCTCTGATAACTGCTGGGGCTTTTTTGACATGGCCAAGTGCTACTTTAACTGGCAACTGTCAGACAGCACAACACGTTTTGGGTGACTGAAATGTTTATATTATTTTGGTGTGGATCGCCCCAGTGTGTGTATGTAATAATGCTACAGCCATGGAGCCACTAGGGCTGTGTTCTGGAGCCGCATGCGGCTCCTGAGCCGCAGGTTGCTGACCCCTGGCTATAAGTAAAAGTACTCTTCACCACTGGTGACTGACAGGTAGGAGGAAGAGGCAGCGATAAAGCCTCCTATTATGTCACTGATAAGAGTCATTAGGCAAAGCCGCGTGTCTCTCCCAGCATGGTGCTATGTATAGTGTAGGTGTGCAGCTAACTAAGACTTGTACTGTGTAGACAGTAGAGCTGCTGCTGAGCCCTGCAGGGAGCCCACTCACCATCACATTCAGTGGGACAAGAGAAGCACCAGCCCAGCCCCGTTCCGTTCCTCCCCACGTCCTTCTGACAATGGATCGATAGAGCCGTTTTGTGGAGCGCACGTCATTGATTATGTCACTCTATACAGATGACATTATCGTCTTGCCATCTGGCTGAAAGATCTCCCCATAATATAGAGCCCGCATGGTGTGTCAGGAGTGTGTGTTCAATGTTTACTATAAAGGAGGGTGGGGAGAAAAAAAAAAAGATTTAAGAGTTTGCCATTTGTCATGTTGATAAAGAGAGACAGAGTGGAAATGTGCTGGAGTTCACCTGGAGGCCACGCCGGTCTCACTTTGAGTCTGAGGTGAACCAATAGAGGCCTCTGTTCCTCAAACAACCCCGCAGGCTCTGTTCTGTTCCTAATGGCAGCGCATGAATATGAAAACCTGGTCCTCCTGTCCATTTGAAAGTCTCCCCCCTCTCAGAGGACAGCTCAAACAAAAACCTATCATGTAGGTTAACCCACTGAAAGCCAGGCTATAATCGTTTTCGTTGACCAGCCAGTGCCGGCTATTGCAGCGATGCGCCCTTATTTTGAAGCTCCAAAACTCCAACGCAGGAAGTTGAAATGTCAGCTTAAATAGTCTGTATTTGTTGTCGGACCGGAAGTCACGTCAACGTCGATGTGTCGTGCCTCTTTTAATGGCACGATGGCACGGGATGTTGGATACGAACAAAAGGATGTTTTTATACTACAAGTGTCGGCTTTTTTCCTCACCAATCGAGCAAAAACGGCAGGTGGTGACGCTATTGCTTTGGCGACAAATTTGCCCATGCGCAGGCGCTGGGTTAACACTTTCTCAGACAACTTTCTCAGACAACTTCTCGCTTATGACAGCCATGAGTGATTAAAGGAACATTGCATGCAACAACGTACTGTAAGGAGATAAGACCTTTTTTATTATTTCATTAGTCAGTAGAGTCTATATTATTTCATCTGTAATGAAAATTAAAGCACGCACACACACACACACACACACACGCACACACCTGCCACGTTGCTAACGCTAACAAAAGATAATTGCTACAAGCCACCTCCGTGCGTCCTCATCAGTCAAGGAGGAGAGAAATTAATGAATTCCATCTGTCTCCTATCCGGGGTTAGTTTACATAAAATGTTTGATATGAGGGGAGATGACGGTTGCTCGGAGCAGGGGACCCGGGGAGAAAGAGTCAGGCGCCCGGACCCAGATGCATGACTGCTTTTAATTAGGAGAGGTGCTGGAGTGTGTGTGCGTACGTGCGCGAGCATGACTACTGGGTCGTATGTGTGTTTGAGTGAGAGAGAGAGAGAGAGTTAGAGAGACAGAGAGGGGGACTGTTAAGCGATTTCCCTCTACAATTAGTGGTGATTCTCACAGCACAATATCCAGTCGAATTATTAATAAGTGAGATGCTCACTTGTCTGTCAGGGTTACAGACAGAACGTGAAGCTATACGACGTGCTCATTGTCTGGGTTCAGAGGTACAGACAGATAGAATACTGAAGTCACACTGTATCTCTCTCTCTGCCTCTCTTCTCTTTACATAATTGCTCAATAGTTGGGTCGTTTCCGACCGTTCCGTGACCGTGGAGAGCGAAGGTCCGTTTCTCAATGGAATTATCATCTAAGAGGGTTATTAAACAAATTTAGCCGGGGTGTACTTTCTGAAAGTGCGGGCAATTTTTTTTAGAGCCCATAATCCAAAATGTCCGCCCAAAAAATGTGTTTTTTCCTTCATAACTTGAAATGCATTGATTTTACACCCCATAAATGTATTGAACATTAATACAAAGTTGGGCATTACGGACGATTTGGTACCAAGCACATGTCTGTATCTTCTATGGTTCTCGAGATACAGCATATAGGTACTTTCACAGATTGAGGAAAGCAAGACATTTGTAACATTGATTCTCAAGTCAATCAAATGGTGATAAAGGCATGAAAATTGGTACACACCATCTTCAAACCCCACTATTTCCTAAAGTACTGTGTGCCCTGCAAAATTCCAAGATGGCAGCCCCCAAAATCCAAGATGTCCGTCCAAAAATGTGGTTTTTCATTCATAACTCGAAATAGAAAGATTTTAAGCCTCATAAATGTATTGAACGTTAATATAAAGTTGGGCATTACAGACATTTTGATACCAAGTACATGTCTGTATGTACTACGGTTATTGAGTTACAACATATACGTAGTGATGTGGCACCAAAAGGGTAACATTTTGGCACGTTTCACTCTTTCACTCAAAGATCCCTTTATCACCATACTAACCATTTTCAGGAAACGGACCTACATGGGTCTGCTATCATTAACCACTTCAAGTTTTTCAATTGATGAAAAGGATCGGGAGTTATTAAACCGAACGTGTATGCTATTTCAGTGCTAAATTTGCTGTGTATATTTTGCCAACATAAGCCACGCAGAAATGTCTGTCTGTGTTTCACAATAAGGGCTCCATTTTCGTCACACGCTAAACCCTTTATCCCAAACCCCTATATTATTATCCCTCTTTTAGTATTTTGATAAACCTTTTGGGATGCCAATCTACTGACACGTTGTGAGCTTGTAGACTGGCCATTTTAACTATATTGAAAAATGTTTTTTTAAATTACATTAAAAAGGCAAAGAAGTTAAGGGATAAGTGGTTTAGAGGTAACGGAAACCCAGGCCTAAGTGGATATCTGAAGTGGATATCTGAAACGCACCAAGTGTAGCATGTGTCATAGTGTAATGGTATAATATGCTAATAAGTGTAATAGTGTAATATATGCAATAGTGTAATAACGTAATAGGGCTAATAGTGTAATATTTGTGCATTAGGGTAATAGTGTAACATTGTAATATATGCAATAGCGGTATAGTGTAAAAGGACAATATGTGTAATAGGATCATAGTGTAACATGTGTAATAGTGTAATAGGGTAATATTCGGGCCTTAGCGTGATAGTGTAATATTGTAATATATGCAATAGCGGTATAGTGTAATAGGCTAATATGAGTAATAGGGTCATAGTGTAACATGTGTAATAGTGTAATAGGGTAATATTTGTGCATTAAGGTAATAGTGTAATATATGCAATAGGGGTATAGTGTAATAGGGTAATATGTGTAATAGTGTCATAGTGTAACATGTGTAATAGTGTAATAGGGTAATATTTGTGCATTAGGGTAATGGTGTAATAGTGTAATATGTGTAACATATGTAATAGGGTAATATGTGTAATAGTTTAATAGTTTAAAGTGCAATAGGCTAATAGGTGTAATAGTGTAATATATGCAATAGTGGTATAGCGTAATAGGACAATTACACTATACCACTATTACATATATTTCACTAATGCATACATATTACGCTGTTACACTTATTTGCCTATTGCACTTTTTCACATATTACACTATTACACATGTTACACTATGCTCCTATTACACTATACCACTATTGCATGTGTTACAATATTACACTATTACACATATGTTACGCTATTGGCCCTATTACACTATTACACTGTTTCATATTACACTGTTGCATATATTACACTATTACATATATTAAACTATGACACTATTACACATATTACCCTATTACACTAAACTGCTATTAAATACATTACACTATTACACTATTATCCTAATGCACATATATTACACTATTAACCCTATTATGCTATTACACTGTTGCATACATTACACTATGACACTATGACACTATTACACATATTACCCTTTTTACACTATACCGCTATTGCATACATTACACTATTATCCTAAGGCACAGATATTACCCTATTACACATGTTACACTATGGCCCTATTACACATATTGTCCAATTACACTATACCACTATTGCATATATTACAATATTACACTATTACCCTAATGCACAAATATTACACGATTAGCCCTATTACGTTATAACACTATTGCATATATTACACTATAACGCTATTGTATTACACTATAACACTATGACACATGCTACACTTGGTGCGTCCATTTCAGATATCCACTTAGGCCTGGATTTCTGTTACCTCTAAACCCCTTCTCCCTTAACTTCTTTGCCTTTTTAATGTCATTTAAAAACATTTTTCAATGTAGTTAAAATGGCCAGCACAGACGCAGTGTGAAGCACAGACAGACATTTATGCATGGCTTATGTTGGCAAAATATACACAGCAAATTTACCACTGAAACAGCATTCACGTTCGGTTTAATAACTCTCGATCCTTTTCATCAATTGAAAAACTTGAAGTGGCAAATGATAGCAGACCCATTCCTGAAAATGGTTAGGATGGTAATAAAGGAATCTTTGAGTAAAAGAGTGAAACGTGCCAAAATGTTACCCTTTTGGTGCCTCATCACTACGTATATGTTGTAACTCAATAACCGTAGTACATACAGACATGTACTAGGTATCAAAATGTCCGCAATGCCCAACTTTATATTAACATTTAATACATTTATGAGGCTTAAAATCTTTCTATTTCGAGTTATGAATGAAAAACCACATTTTTGGACGGACATCTTGGATTTTGGGGGCTGCCATCTTGGAATTTTGCAGGGCACGCAGTACTTTTAGAAATAGTGGGGTTTGAAGAGTGTGTGTACCAATTTTCATGCCTGTATCACCATTTGATTGACTTGAGAATCAATGATACAAATGTCTTGCTCTCCTCAATCTGTGAAAGTACCTATATGCTGTATCTCGAGAACCATAGAAGATACAGACATGTGCTTGGTACCAAATTGTCCGTAATGCCCAACTTTGTATTAATGTTCAATACATTTATGGGGTGTAAAATCAATGCATTTCAAGTTATGAAGGAAAAAAACACATTTTTGGGCGGACATTTTGGATTATGGGCTCTAAAAAAAATTGCCCGCACTTTCAGAAAGTACACCCCGGCCAAATTTGTTTAATAACCCTCTTAGATGATAATTCCATTGAGAAACGGACCTTCGCTCTCCACGGTCACGGAACGGTCAGAAACGACCCAACTACAATGTGTTCCCCTGGAAGCACTGCAATGCTGCAGACGACGAAAAGGAGAGAGACTGAACATGTATATGTGACACTGAGAGGGAAGGAGGGCAGTGGGTGTACAGTATGCTTGTCTGACTAATAATCTCATCCAGCCCAAAATGTTCAGGTTTGTGATGTTTATGAAAGCCACACCTCCGTCAGACAGTAGTGATATATTGGTATGGTACGGTACGGTATGATATGGTATAAAGCAGGGGTGCCCACACTTTTTTGACTTGAGAGCTACTTTCAAAATGACCGGCTCAACAAGATCTACACATAAAAAAAAAAATCCATTTCAAGGCCCCCAAGAGAGTTTGACTTTGAAATAGTGGTGATGGTGTTACTTACTGTTATAGTCTTTAAGAATAATGTACTTACAATGAAAAAATGGAGGGTGAGAATTGGAAGATTTTCCTGTATATGCTACTACTGACGTTTGAAAACAGTATTTGGGGTTTGAGTTGACAGTTTGTGATGTTGAATTGAACCCAAAGCTAATAACTTTCACGTTTTTGTCCACAATTGGGAAAGAGAACTGGCAAAACGTTCGTCAAAATAACAATTATTCTCCATTTTCTAATTGTGTGGACTCTTGAAAATGACGTAATTCAGATGATTAAAGGTAGGGTAAGTGATTTGAAATTCATGGTGTAGTACCAGCCTGGTGCACTAGGGGCGCCCAAGAGTAGCTACACTATGTGAACCTGCTGCTCGATCCTGATTGGAGGAGAATTCAACCTCCACCTGGGGAACTTTTATTAGCTCCTCTGCTAACGTGGGGGAGGGGGAAACTCCATATATGGTCTGCACACCTTATAATAGAGCATTTTAACAGATTTTTGTGTGATATCTGACAAAAGTGAAATCACTTTATTGTCCCAAAAGAGTGTATGGGTCATCATCACCCGAGTTGGCTTTGTCCATGGCGTGATCGTCTTTATATGAATCATCTTCGAAAAGTCTATGAGAAAAATGAATATGGTATGGTATGGTATATATGAACGGACTTAGGCTAAAGATTTCAACAGTGGGTATCTACAGCACTACTACTAAATGAACGGAATGGCTGCGTGTCAGTCTGTGCTATTGGCATGAGACTGGGCGGGGAGAGAGAGAGAGAGAGAGAGAGAAAGAGAGAGAGAGAGAGAGAGAGAGGTGACTTACGGCATTAATTCACTTCATTCATTAAGAGGGGGTGATAATGTGTGCGTTGGAATTCATTTGAACTGAAGAGTGCGGTGCGAGATGAGAGAAGGCGATAGGCTGTCGTCTGGTCCCTTTTCATTCAATTGTGTTCTCCTTTTTCCTTCATAAAAAATGCGTGGGTCTGTGTGTGTGTGTGTGTGTGTGTGTGTGTGTGTGTGTGTGTGTGTGTGTGTGTGAGTGCTTGCCTGCGTGCACGCACGTGTATCTCCTTTCCACCAGCGCAAAGGTCGAAACAATCCAACAACAGATTTCGTTCGGTCTTGAACCGAGCTTGTTCGCGAGGCTAAAAAAAACCCTGACCGTCTGCATGTTACTTTGCAGATGTAACACGCCGGAAACACGGGTCCTTTTGGCCCTTATTCGCGACGCTCGCGAAAAACCAGAAATGAATCAAACTATTGTCAGTGGAAAAACGGTAGGCGTTGAAACAAAGACCCTGCTCATCGCTCATGGGGGGGGAGAGATCGAGCGAGCGAGCCGCCGGAGAAAAGAAGTCCCAGAAGTGATGCCAAGTGTTCAGAATGGAAGTAGGAGGGAAATGAGATCATGTGTCTGTGGGGAGGGAGAGAGACGGAGACACACGGAGAGAGAGAGAGAATAGAGTGGGACAGATGTAGGATTATTACAATGCCAGGTTAAATGAGCCACAGCGATTGGGATTTGACGCCCTTGGGCAACCGTGCATGTGCGTGCGTGCGCCACGCCGAGCACAAGGCCCCGGTGGGTAGTGAAACATTTGGAGAGTGGGAGAGAGAGTTTCCACACTCTGGCGGACGCGACGCATAACGTCGACACCGGTGGCAGAAGCTAGATAGCTGCTGCACACACGCATTAACCCATTGTGTCCCGACTAGATTCTAGTTTCTGACACTAGATGCGCCAGATTCTAGTTTGTGGCTCTTACTTCTGATGCTAAATTCTAGTTTCTGACACTAGATTCTTGTTTTTTCCCTGAAAAAAATCATGCTCACTGTGTCAGTGATGCTCAACATATTTCACAGGACCACCAGAATTATCTATATTTTGCTGCGGACCCATCTAAAAAAAAAAAAAAAAAAAAAAAACTTCTAGGCATCACCCCAGAAGCAAAGATTTGAGCTAAAATGTTTCATTCTTAAATAATATATTCGAAGATTTCTGCCACATTTTCATGATTTTTCAAAAATAGCAGAGATACAAGCTCATATCGCGCCACTCGGTGGCGCGATATGAGCTTGTAGATCTGCTATTTTTCAACAGATAAAACACCAAAACGCGCTCAGTGCACAAAGGATTAATGCAACACTCCCACGCGCTGCAGTCAGCGCTAGTGTTGTGAGGTGTGACACTATAATTCAACACTCCTACACTCGATACCACACTCCTACACCCATACTGAAGCCAGGGTGTTGAAGTCACGTCCCGAATATCCACACTCATGGAGTCCCGGTCCGCGGCGATGTGAACGGCAGTCAATGCTCACATTTACATACGTAATGTACTGTATATCCATGCACATGTATGCATTCAAACCTATATTTGCTGCTGATTATGCTGCTATTCAAATAAAAGACAAACAAAATGACTGCATAAACGGCATAAATTTGAATAATGTGTTATAGCTACACATGTCAGTCTAAAAGGAACAGTACTCTTCTCAACTAAAGTAGGTCATTTAGAAATGCATATTCAAGCTATTTTTTGAGACTATGATTGTTATTATCTGGCATATTTTGTCATATATTTAGTCACATTTAACACTGGAAGAACTATGGTTAAGTTGGAAAATGAAAGAAAAAAAATCCAAAATCTACCTGATTACTAAATTTGTTGACTAATTTATCAATTTGATTATTGATTAATCATTACAGCCCTAATACATACTAAAACGCACACGCACACACACACACACACACACACACACACACACACACACACACACACACACACACACACACACACACACCCTTGTCAGATGTCGGATCTGTGGTTAGACTGGCATTATTTGCCAATACCCACATGAAACGATATGACAAAAGACAGCCAATCCGATACTGTAAAAATCCATTGATTGGCCGCACTGTTGAAAAAAGTAGCAGCTTATAGTCCGGAAATTACGGTACATAGAGTACATGCATACACAGAACATGTGCTTGTGTTTACATTGTGTTTACATTAATGTACAGTATGTGTGCTGCATGTACATACAGTATTATGTTTGTACATATACAGGAACATCAAACACTCTTTTTCCACTCCGTCCTATGTGACGTTTGGTGCGAGACGGAGGTCTGGGTGAAGATTTAAGGCATGTTTTCAAACAGCTCATCAATATGTAATGCTGGCACCAGCAGATCCGAGCAGAGACTGAGTGAGCATGAATAAACAACATGCAAGACACAAAGATACAAATGTTCCTGCTGCCTATAACCTTTGAAGGGAATGCATGAGTAACGGCGTCAACATGCTGTGGCGTGCGCCGCCAGGGATCATAACCAGGGATCATCACCAAATATGGCTTGATGGTGGTGGTGGACATTGAATGGCCATTGCAGCTCTGTAACTATTACTTGCAAATAAGCAAATAAACTGTAGACTCACTAATGGATTATTAACAGTCTTCATGCCAATTATGTATGCTGTATGTGTCTATGCCACAACTTTCACGTTTGAATCCCTTATTTTGAAGCGCGCCAAACCGCCGAAACAGGATGCATGATGACGTAATTGTGTTTCCGGTGTCCATTCTGCCCTCTAACCCTCTCTGCAAAATATATCCGGGTTACGACTTCCGCATGTAATGCCGTCTCGCATTGGAAATGGCTGGATCACCGAAAAAACAGACATTGAGGGGTACAATCTCAGATAATGCCATTGGAATGCTTGGGATAGAATGGGTGGACTTTTCCCCCCCAAAAAATGGTCACGCCCATTTAGTCCCAAAATAAATGCAAAAAAAAACGAAAACAAAAAAAAGATGATCAGCAAACAACACTGCACGTTCGGATCAAAAGATGGATTAAAGAATGGAATAAATTAATCTTCGTGTTCCTCGAATTCGGCACAGGGGACGACAGGTAGCGGCGGTAAATGTATTATTATGCCGTTGTTCTTGTCTCGTAGTAAATCATACTGTCATAATACGATACTGAAGAACCCACAGAACCCACAGTGTTATTATGATCAAAATAAGAACAAAATAATGTGTAAAACCGAACATCTACAAAAAAAATCCACGTAAAAAACACAACTCTCAAACCTTGAGAACAAGACCACATGGGGGCCCAGAGCCACGGCCACACACCCATGCTGTCATTAAAATAAAATTATAAAACCTCGATGAGCAGTCTGCAAAAGGGCCCTGTGACTGCCAAGTCTTACCACAGACACACACCTACTAAATGACCACTGATCATAACCTGAGCTTCATGGTTAAACATGGATGACATTGATGAAACATGGTGACATGGACTTTGCATTCGTACAGTGAGGTTTGTCTTACCTTCAGTAGAACAGTTGAGAGAAGCAGCAGAGGAAACCAAAGCACCAAAGGTAAATGGAACACCAGGATACAATGTAGGACACCGAGGAGGAAGAAAAGAGGAAGAAAGACACTGTGAGATTTTTACTCAAATAAAAGTATCAACACTGCAATGTAGACATACTGTTACAAGCAAAAGTCAATAGTTAAAATTTGACTCCAGTACAGAACTATCAGTATCATCATGCACCTATACACCAAAAGTAGAAAGTACTCATCCTGCAGATTGCAGAATGTCACATTTCACAAGTTTTCAAATGTGTAATCATCTTTGATAGATAGCTGAAGCTATATAGCTACAAGCTCACAATGTGTTGCGATTGTGAGCTTTTAGATTATTTTTGGTTACTTTCTAGAAAGGCCGAAATGTACGATATATAGTAGGGGTGTAATATCGTCATCACGATAATATTATATATCGTATATACACTACGTATCTCAGCAAATATCGTGAGGAAAAAAACATGTTGCAGAGCATCCGCAACAGGGATAATTCCGGGAGGAAAAACTGGTCACAGAACTAAAATGTCACTTTACTTATATAGCTGCTTCATTCTCAAAAAAAACATACACAAGATAAAAACAAAACGCCGAGTATGAGAATCAGTTATCACAAATAAAAGCTAACATTAATAACTGAGGATATACTGTATATTAGTAAGTTCTGATTTTTTCCTTTTAGTTTTTTATTCATTCATTTATTGTTTTTTTTTTCAGCTGCAGTTACAGTATCATGATATATCGTTGATGAATTTCATGCAATATATTGATATATCGCAAATATCGCAATATATCAAATATTGTGATATGTTCATTATCGAAGGCCTAATATCGCCACCTATATTGTATTGTGAGGTACCAACATCCTCCTAGCCCTAATATATAGGGTTAGACAAGTAAGTGGGTTAATAAATCTATAGCAGCATGCTTTCAATTACTTGTAGTGGTCTAAAAGTACAATATTTGAATCCAAGGTGTACAGTGGAGTACAAGTACAAGTACTGGAAAACGAAAATCCTCACGTAAAGTACAAATATCTCTGTATTCAGTAACTTTCCATCACTGGAGATTGGGTGGTTGTATTTACAAGTTCCAACCAGTATCCCCAATGGTAGCTACAAGGAGTTGCATTGGTGCGGACTGGCCTTAAAAATCACTGTTTATCATCATCATTATCATCATCTGCCACATCATTATCATCATCTGCATCATCATCAACATCACTGCTAACATAATCACCAGCAATTTCACACACACACCAGTCTGTAACCATCAGCATCATCCTGAACATCCTCAGTGTCACTAGCATTACGTCTACTAATAGATGAGATATCCTGACCCCTCATCCATGCATGCACAAGAATCCATCTCTCAAATTCCTTCCCTGCATGTAGCCAATGTGCTGTTGCCTCCAGCACATTATCATTAGGATGTTTTCCAATAACCACCATGCGGTATCAATAACAGACATACAGCACCCATAATAATAACTTCACGGTGTCAATAATAACAACCATACGGCATCCATAATAACAGCCATAGGGTATCAATAATAACCATACGGTATCAATAATAATAGCCCGACGGCATCCATAATAATAACCATACAGTATCTATATTATTAACCATACAGCATCAATAATAATGTACCATGCAGGGGTGGATGTGGCTCAGAGGTAGAGTGACTGGATGGTAGCCGCAAGTTGGAACCCGGGCCACACCCAGAGTTAGTGTTGAAGTGTCCTTACTACACTCTCAGTGCCAGCACTTTTCCATATTTTTTGAGGTAGCTAGTGCCAGCGATTTTCATCTAAAAGTAATATTTCATATTTCAGTCCAACTTTCCCGTTGGACAAGTTAGTTGGCGACACACTTCTGGTTCCGGGTTGGTCCGTCTCTTATTTTAGTCCGTTCTGAATGGAGGTTGCGATCGCTGCTCAAACGCCGTCAAACCGGCGACGGTGAGCAATGTAGATCAACCTAAATGACATCAGTCATAACTATTATTTGATAATGATAAGAGCTCTACTACAAAAGCACAGAAACTGTTAAGCAAGACACACCGCAAATTGCTTCTGGTTGATACCTTGCCTGGCTTCCACGCGTGTGAATGGGCAAATGTAATGCATGTAAAGTGCCTTGGATAAAGGCGCTATAGTATATATAAAATGCACCATTATCCCTGTTAGGGCAGACTAATAACCATACAGCATCAATAATAACCACGCAGCGGGAAGAAGCGATGATGAGCGACCAGTTTGCTTGCCTTGGGAGTTCTAGTAACCGCGTAGCTTAGCGGCCCGCGTGTCAAATTGATAGATCCTTTGTTCCCAAAGTGCCCGCAGTTACATTTGAGTTATTGCTTCATAAAGCGTTGCTCATATCACTGGATTAAAGAACTCAGTGTTCTAATGCCTTCCTCGCGCTGCTATGTGTGTCCGTGATTATTTCCATACGCTTAAATATGCCGAAACAGAGAGTTAACAGGCCAGTGCTTTTTAATAAGGTCATTTGTGCCAGAGGGGCTCTGCTCCCATAATGAACTACTTAAAAAGCAGTCCAGGGTAACATGTGCGGGCGTGCGCTATGCGTATGCGTGCGCGCGTGTGTGAGTGCGTGTACGCACGCACTCGCGGCGCCGTGCAAAACGGAATAATAACCAATGTAACGCCGAGCGTGTTAAGAAGGTAATGATTTATTCACTTCGGTAAACAGGGCGTCGGAGATGAAAAGGTTAGTGTGTGAGATATATTGAATGTTTGCGGTTAATGAGCAGGTCAGTAATGAGGCAAAGCACATGGCTGCCATTTAACACACACTGGGCCGGTATACGCCTTGTGGTGTTCTAAGCGTTATTAGCGTAATTAGCATGACTTAGTATTATTAGCATTACTTAGCATTAGCATTACTTAGTATTATTTGCATTACTTAGCATTATTAGCCAAACTTAGCATTAGCAATACTTAGCAATACCAGCATTACTTATTAGCATTACTTGGCATTATCAGCAATACTTAGCATTGTCAGCAATACTTAGCATTGTCAGCAATACTTAGCATTGTCAGCAATACTTAGCATTATTAGCATTATTAACAATACTTACCATTAGCATTACCTTGCATTGTTATCATTACTAACAAGGCTTAGAATTATTAGCATTATTAGCAATGCTTAGTATTAGCATTACTTAGCATTATCAGAGATACAAGCTCAGAGCTTGTAGGTTTGAAATTTTTGAAAATGGTGAAATGTGGTGCAAATCTTTTGAATTATTTTTCAGTTGAGAATGGTTTAATTAACTGTATATGCCCGTATCACTGCGGAGGCTGGGCGACGTCCTTGAAGAGATGTCCACACACACACACACACACACACACACACACACACACACACACACACACACACACACACACACACAGGCAACCACGTGGAACGTACACAACGAGTTGTAGTAGTGTGTGAGCAGTACTACGAAGCACTGCAGCCACACCACCCTAAATCCAAGGGTGCCGCAGAACGCTTCAATAATATTTTTAAAAGGTATTCATCGATGTGACCTGGGTTTAAACCCTTAAACCCCCTAGACTCACTAAGATGGTCAGCTGGCATCTCCCTTTAGAGATAAAGTGAGAAGTTCAGTCAGACTCGGGTGTAGAGCCACTGCTGCTTCTTCTTCGTCTGGAAGGGAGCCAGCTTTAGGTGGTAAGGGGCATCTGGTTAGGATGTCTCTCGAGCGTCTCGCTAGGGAGGTCCTTAAAGCACGTCCCACTAGGAGGCGACCTCCCTGGGGCAGACCAAGGACCAGATGGAGGGATTAAATCGACTCGGGATCCTCTACGTCACTGGTTTTCAACCTTTTTCATACCAGGGCCCACCATTTATTCAGCATTTGAGCCACGGACCACCATTTGAGGACATTTTAGCCCCACAGACCCCCCGAAACTAAAGATTTCCTTTGCTTCTATCCATGACCATTAATCTTCTAGTTGTGTAGACTTGGACTGATTCACATGATGAATATTTTAACTCTTGAGAGTGTAAAAATGAAACCAAATGGACCCGCCAGGGTCCATTTGGTTTCATTTTTACATTCTCAAGAGTTACATCTGGTTAAACAACTTAGCTGGGGACCACCTGGAACCCTCTCAAGGACCACTGGTGGTCCCTGGACCACCTGTTGAAAACCCCTGCTCTACGTTAATAAGTGGTGGGGCTGTTTCTCCATATCACCATATCCGACAATAATAAACAGATGAAGATGGATGGATGGATGGATGGATGGATGGATGGATGGATGGATGGATGGATGGATGGATGGATGGATGGATGGATGGATGGATGGATGGACGGATGGATGGAGAGCTGATATTTTTGGTGTACCTTCCACCCAGGACAGGGGCAAAGGGGATGAAATGGTTAAGTCTCAAACATGTCAATCATTTCAATCTGTTGTAATGGCAACCAATTTTCCCTTGTTGTTTTTGCCTTAGCTATTTCTACAAAGTATCAAATCATTTCAGAGGTGCCTTGGATGGGAAACTGAGGTTTACTGGGGTGACTGGAGACAAGAAAAAGATTGATAACCACTGCTGTAAAAGTTTAATTGCATATCAAACAAAATGGCACGTTGAGAGTGTTTGGGGTGTCAGGAGGCTGTTGAAGCACGTCAAACAGAGCCCGTGTGACATTTAACACCTAGAAACGACTTTGGAAACTTTTCATTGTTTACACAGGCTATGATTTATTGTCCTTATAGGAGCTGCTTCAAGTGCCACTTCTTGTCGTTGTCAAAGTAATTTGTTAACAGATTCAATCACAATTGTTACATAGTAATCATTAAGCGTGCTTGTTTCGTAACCGGGGTCACCCTTTCTCTATAGCTTTTTACCAAACAGACATTTTTCATGGCACATTCAACAGCTTATTTTTTATAACCTCCCATGTCTTATTTTGTCTCATGTCCTTGTGTGTCACACTTAGGGTTTGTTTGGAAAACCAAACCACAAGTATTTTCCGCACTATAAGGCGCACCGGATTATAAGGCGCACCTTTTAGAACTGTTTTCATATATAAGGCGCACCGGATTATAAGGCGCAGAGAATAGAAACTACTACAGTTAACATAGAATAGAGGCTACTGCGGCATTGCCCCCCATGCCCATGCCTAGATCCGCCCCTGTTGAGCAGGAGCATCCGAGACACAGCTGTGACGCAATAACACTTTCCACACTGGCCAACCGCATCCAAGCACTGAATAAAACAAACAAGCGAATCGTAACACTGTTGAAACATATCGTACGGCACATCCGCTGGCCTAGTGGTCCAGTTGCCACATACATCTTTCCTATTTCTCTATTAATAAAGGAAAAAATATATATTTAAAGGTAGGGGAAGTGATTTGAAATTCATGGTGTAGTACCAGCCTGGTGCACTAGGGGCCCCCAAAAGTAGCTACACTATGTGAACCTGCTGCTCGATCCTGATTGGAGGAGAATTGTGGTGACCTGGGGAACTTTTATTAGCTCCTCTGCTAACGTGGGGGAGGAGGAAACTCCATATGTGGTTTCCACACCTTATAATAGAGCATTTTAACAGAAAAAAATATTTTTTGGGTGATATCTGACAAAAGTGAAATCACTTCCCCTACCTTTAACAAAAATCATTACATGCCTAAATGCAACTGTGTGTGGGAGCATGCGTGTGTGTGCAACTGTGCATGTCGTGAGCTTGTAGATCGTGATTGGAAAACACGTCGCCTCTCCCCCTCTCCTCTCCTCCCCTCCCTCCCCCTCCTCCCGCACAAAAATTGAATGGCTGTGTCTGGGGAGCGGCGAAAATCCAGAACGAATCACACAATATAAAGATTCTATTGTCTGCGCTGCGAGGATACATTATTCAGCAGACACACAATGTGGGCTGTTTTTCAATATGATGGTTCTGATTCAAGTGGAGTTTTGTTGAAGTTCTTGGATGGAAAACTTTCATTGATTGCTTTAACCCATTGTGTCCTAACCCTCGATTGGAGTTTCTGACACCAGATTATACAGTAGTTCCTGACACCAGATTATACAGTAGTTCCTGACACCAGATTATAGCTGCAGCAACATTCTAGCTTTTGACACTATATTCTACAGTAGTTTCCGACACTAGATTCTAGTTATTGACACTAAATTATAGTTTCTGATGATAGGATCTACTTTTGACACTAGAATTTAGTTTCTGACGCTAGAATCGAGTTTTTGACACTAGATTCTATAGTCTCTGACATTAGATTCTAGTTTTTTTCTGAAAAAATCGTGTTCCTGTGTCCAAGGCCAAGCCAAAGGACCACAGAATTATCCATATTTGGCTGCAGACCCCATCTGAAACATGTTGTTCTAGAGATACCCCAGAAATAAAAAAATGGAGCTAAAAATGTTTGCTTCCAGAATAACACATTCAGAGATTTGCAGCACATTTTCACAATTTTTCAAAAATAGCAGAACAACGAGCTCATGTCGCGCCACTCGGTGGCGCGACATGAGCTTGTTGATCTGCTATTTTTCAACAGATAAGGACACTAAGAGTTAACTTTGCCCTGAGCAATGGGGCGGCACAAATGGCTCCGGTTGTCCATACACTGCCAAGTGTGCACGCGTCTGTGTAAAGTAAAATTCAATTTGAATCCGGCTTTTTTTTTTCTCCCCCTTTCCCTTTGTGCTTTGGAACTATACAATATGTTTGATTTGTCTCAGACGGCGTCCCTCTGGGGTGGGTTTGTGATTGTGTTTCGTCCACATGTGCCGTTTGACGCTATTGCATGTCTGTTGTATCATTCTGTTGCGTGAGCCAATGGGGATGAGCAATGCTCAAATTGCCATGCACGTACAGCAGGGGCGGATCTAGGCATGGGCATGGGGGGGGCAATGCCCCCCTAAATACCTAGTCTGCCCCCCCCAAACACGATGCCATGCAAAACAACCAAATTAAAGTGCTTATATTTAAAATGATTTGAAACACTATAGGCTAACTACAATTTTGGCACCACTAAACCAACAGCATTTCATCATTGAAAACAGAAAACTCTCTGTGTCAGACCTTTAGCTTTATGCACGCTGCGTGTCTGTTGCAACTTCAACAACAACTGAGGTTATTTTTGATGCTTTACTTGACTAATAAAAGCGACACGGGCGATGAAGCCGCCCCCATACCATTTTCTCTTGCCCCTCCAACATGTTCTCTTGCCCCCCTAAATGGGACATGTTACATCCGCCCCTGACGTACAGACGCACACCAGTGTTGCCACTATATTTAGCTTTAGTTTTCCCAGACCCTTCTAGGGCTAACATGAGTGAAAAAATCCTGGCGGAAAATCTAGTGCTTTTTTGCCGGTGAGTTGGGGAGAAATTGGTTGACAGGCGCCAGAGGTAAAACCCTTGTTTTTCACCATTTTCCTCCTATGATAGAGTCCTCCTTCCTTCCTAGAAAGGTCCATTGGTAACCAAATGGACCCTTATAGATCTGTAACTCTTGAGATCGTGAAACGAAACGGGTCCATTTGGTTTCGTTTTACACTCTCAAGAGTTAAATTATATTTAAACACCTGAATTACCTAATTCTCAAGAATTGCTGTTTTGACCGACATTTTGCCAGTTATTTCTCCCAAATCAGTCTGAGAGACCAAACTCAACATCAAAAAAAATAAATAGTGGGTCCCTGGTATGAAAATGGTTGAAAACCACTGCTCGAGCACGGGGTCCTTCCGTGCCAACTCACCTAAATTTCAGGAACTCCCCCACATCACCATCTCAGATTTTGCTCAAAAATTTCTATAATCAAGAACCATATGTTTGTACCACACAACTGTGTAGATAGCTGCAATAAAAAGTTATGGGTCTCTGAAGTTGGGGAAAAAGCCAATTTCGACATGTGGTGTTTTGACACCAATATTTTAAAGGCCTGTAGTTCCAAAACTACAATGAATTGGGAGCTAATATTTTGCATGTGTGGTACAAACATATGGTTCTTGATTATAGAATTTTTGAGCAAAATCTGAGATGGTGATGTGGGGACCCTTAGGTGAGTTGGCGCGGAATGACCCCACAGTCTAGTGCATTTTGGAAGTGCCACTAGTGCATTTTGGATTTTGGCAGGTGGCAACACTCAGACACACACACATACAGCCACCAAATCAATCTCTGTGACAGCTCTACTGGTCAGCGTACATTCACACAGCGTAGCATCATCATCAGCATGGTATACATAGCCGGGGGCTGCAGTCAAGCGCACAGGGAAAAAAAACACACACCCCCCCCCAGCTGGTGCAGAGTTTTCAAACTCACGTTACGTGCTGTAAAAAGTACCTTGTGTGAACTTGAAAGTTCTCGAGCACGGATAGATCCTCGTTGCCACCCGCCCGACCAGGAAGAACATCTACATTAGCAAATGAAACACGATGAGTCCGAACTGGAACGCCGTCCCGTCCTTGACGGGACAGATGATTCATCACAACACGACGGAACGCGGAGTTATCTGATTTAATCGTCTCGCAAGAGACACTATTACATTTTCTATAGATATGATCAATCAATCTTATCATAATAATAATAATAAAAAAAACAATGGTGTATATAGACCCCATTTCCGTGAATGCCAAGTAAGGACATGAGTTTATCAAGGCCATTACACTAACTGTTAGTGTTACTGTTACTAATGTTATCATGCAGGAATTTACCCACAACACAAGTCAAACTCCCACCTACGGAAGAGACAGTGTGTAAACCCTGCATATTAAATAGCACACTTAGCCAAATGATGCTCACAGTCTCTAAACTGTAATTTGAATTCACTATTGTTATAGCCTAATGGCTGTTGGGTTTTTATATTATGGCAAGTACAAGTATACTTGATCATATCTTGCCATAGTGTCTCTGACACTGTGCGCATAATCTGCATATATATATATATATATATATATATATTATATATATATATATATATATATATTATATATTATATATATATATATATATATATATATATAAACATGTTGCATAACACATCCCTATCTTGTATCAGCGGCACTAAATCCATAACTTGGGGATTAAGTATTGCATTAAAACACGCTCCCCTGTAACTTAAGAGATGTTATCTTGTACTTACACTAAATCCCTAAAACACATCTGAGATCAAATAAATTATAGATGAATTATTTATGCATGGTTTAAGTAATTAAACACATTCACACCGTGCTATCCATTACCCATTACCCATTATCCCCAGTGCAATGTACTTAATATACCTGCAATTAATATACCTTAGAGATGTTGTGTGGACATGATGAAAACGTCCCCCAAATTCTGTATTTCCTAAAAATGGAGGGCTGAAAAAAATATTAACATGGTGCAATGCATCTGATGACATCATCAAAATGTATTTCACCATGTTGATGATTTTTCTTTCAGACCCCTTTTTCCTGAGATGGTACAAATTAACCAAATGGACCCGTTAGGGTCCATTTGGTTCACATTTGTATCCTCTCAGGAAAAAAATGAAAATGGGTAGAATTTCCCTTTAAGGTCATAGAGGTAACTTTTTATCCAAAAATTAAAATAGTTATATACTGTAACTACTACTAAACAGCAGTTGAATACACTTTTTTCACACATATTTCAGAGATGTGAAACTAAAGGGTTAGGTGTCACTTCCTGAAGTGTCACTTCCTGAACCAGAAAAAAAAAAAAAAAAAAAAAACTCTTCCACCATTACACACCCACAGGAGAGATGCTAGGGCGTTATTATGCCAAAATTAATCATATTGAAGTGAAAGTAAAAGTTAATAGTCCCAGATATGGACCTAAATACACCCCCCTATCACCTAATTATGCACCCCTGCGCGAGAATCTCACGAGACTTTAAATCCTGCACAATTTCAAATCTCGTGTTAACGTCTATGGCACTTAAACAGTTAATTCACAGTAAATGGGAATTCCCCTTCATTCCCCTATAAGTAGGGGGACTTGAGTAAGTGTACTTATTAATTCGCACCGCTGATAATCACGCCGTATCTCTCTGTTAATGACACAACTTTCCGATGGCGAGTGAACGATTCCAGATGCCCTTCGTTTTGACGGATATCTCTTGGCTGCCCAACGTTTCTGTCGTCCATTAAACGGCTCTGAAAGTTATTCGAAGCGTCGCATATGATGTAAGCCATATGTAACTGTATGAGGCAGATAATTCCCCCGCACAGAAATCGAATGTGACATTTTATGGGCGTTCCTGTCTCCCTCATGCTGCTATGCATTGGAAAGAAATAAAACACAAATAACCCGTTCAAAACTGGAAAATTATTCATTTTTGTGACAAGATTTGTGACACATTTTCACCATTTTCAAAAATACCAGACCTACAAGCTCATAGCGCGCCACTCCGTGGCACGCTATGAGCTTGTACGTCTGATATTTTTCAAGAACTAAACTAATGCCAATTATGCTCTTGCTCAGGGATGCTAAGTAATGCCAACAATGCTAAGCAATGCTAACGCTAAGTATTGTTAATAATGCCAAGCAATGCTAATAATGTTAGTTGGTGCTAATAGTGCTAAGTAATTAATGCTGGTGATGCTGGTAATGCTAATGCTAAGTATTGTTAATAATGCTAATAATGCTAAGTAATTAATGCTGGTGATGCTGGTAATGCTAATGCTAAGTATTGTTAATAATGCTAATAATGCTAAGTAATGCTAATAATACTAAATCATGCTAAGTATAAAGCTAATAAAGCTTAGAACGAAACTAAAGGTGTCCCCGCCAAAAACGAGATAAATAAAGAATATAAAAAATCAATATCTGGATCACCTTTCTCCTCCCTGTGTAACAAGGGATGGAGGGAGGAGAGGAGAGAGAGGAGCAGGACTGTCAGGATGAAACCGCAGGATAACTTTGCTCCTCTTTGCAAAGTAGAGAGAGATGAAATGAAAGAATGTGACATTTTCTTGTCACGTGTTATGTACGGATAAGTCAGGGGCGGATGTAACATTACCCAATCTGGGGGGGGGGGGGGGGGGCAGGGGCAGGAGAAAATGGTATGGGGGCGGCACCCATACCATTTTCAGTTACAGGACTTTTATTAGTCAAGTAAAGCATCAATAATAACATCAGTTGTTATTGAGATTGTTCTGTTTTCAATGATGAAATGCTGTTGGTTTAGTGGTGACACAGCTGTTGTTAGTTAGTAGCAGTAGTAGTGTTTCACATCATTTTAATTATAAACACTTTTGAAATATCTTGGGTTGTTTTGCATGCCATCATGGTTGGTGCCATGCTAGGCATGCCCATGCCTAGATCCGCCCCTGGGATAAGTGCTATTTTACTGTGTTTGGGTGAGACGACGCTGGTGAGGCCCTTCTCAAGTCTGGTTTTAAAAAAAGAAACAAGGTTTGAACCACAAAAGGTAACCAGAATAGCAAATGACGTCATGAGCAGTGAGCACTCACAAATAAATAAGTAAGTAAGTAAGTAAGTAAGTAAGTGAGTGAGTGAAGTGTATTTATCATGGCCGGATTTAGCCAGCCCTACTAGGGTGGGCACGAAGAATGGCAGGGTGGGCAACGCCAAAGTTTTTAATATGCAACAGTGGTTTTCAATCTTTTTGACACCAGGGCCCACTATTTATTCGACATTTGTGCCACGGATCGCCATTTGATGACATTTTAGCCCCACAGACCCCAAAACTAAAGATTTATTTTGATTTTGTTCACAATTCCAGGCTGGATTTGGGAAACAAAAGACTTGGCTTAGACTTGGGGCTAATTCTGTTGATAAATATTTGCGGGTCCATTTGGTTTCATTTTTACATCTGGTTAATCAACTTTCCACAACTCTCTCAAGGACCACTGGTGGTCCCCAGACCACTGGTGAAAAGCACTGATATTACCTTTCATTGGGTGGGCAGGATGCACATTTGGGTGGGCTCTGCCCCCCTGGCCCCCCTCTAGATCCAGCCCTGGTGTTTATGTGTGTGTGCGTGCGCGTGTCAGTGTGTTTGTGCGTGTGTGGATCAGAGTCCTTGGAGGCACAAAGAGCATCTCTGTGTAACAGAGAGCAGAGCTGTCCTGGTTCAACAGTGCTGCAGATGAAAGGCTGTTTGTCCATGCATAATGCTGTCAGCAGCACATCCCTGTATCAATTGTCTGGCATGTTTACATGCCCATGCAAAAATAGACCTGGCTATACATTGTCAGAGCCTATATGGGATTGCTGAACACAAGGGCAGAGAAGGGCAGTGTTGCCAACTTGGCGCATTTGTCACTATATGACCAGACCAGTGGCCTTGTGGTTAGAGTGTCCGCCCTGGAACTGGGAGGCCGGGGTTCGATTCCCGGTCGGGTCATACCAAAGACTGTAAAAATGGGACCCAATGCCTCCCTGCTTGGTACTCAGCACCAAAGGAATGGATTGGGGGGTCAAATCAACTAATGATTCCCGAGCGTGGCGCACGCTGCAGCTCACCGCTCCAAGAGATGGGTCAAAAGCAGAGAACTAATTTCACTGCGGTAACGTGAGTGACTAATCTGACAACTTTGACTTTTTGACTTTTTTTTTTTTTTTAGCTTTTTTCAGACCCCCCCTAGCGCCAAAATTAGTGAAAAGCTCCTGGTGGTAAATCTAGTGCTTTTGGCTGGTGAGTTGGGGCGAAATCGATTGACAGGCACCAGAGACAAAACCCTCATTTATTTTTCCTCCTATAACAGTGGTTTTAAACCAGTGGTCCCCTGCAGGCTAAATGATGGACAGTTGGTTAACCAGATGTAACTCTTTCAAGAGTTAAAATATTCATCATGTGAATTAGCCCAGGTCTAGTTTGTAGCGACCAAATCTCTGTCTGCACCCATTGGCAAAATGCTGTTTGTTAGCATAGCTCCGAATCTGTTCTTGGGAGATTAGTCCAAACCAAAGATTTTTATTTTTATTTTTTGGGGCACGGTGTTCTAGGAAAACGAGGCTGAAACTCAGCCAAAATACACACACAAGCACGCACACACACACACACACCCACACACATGCACACCCTCCCACATACACACACCTCAACCCTAATCCATTGTGTCCTATCTAGTTTCTGAATAACATAACATTCAAAGATTTGCACCACGTTTTCACGATTTTTCAAAAATAGCAGAGATACAAGCTCATAGCGCGCCACTCGGTGGCGCGCTATGAGCTTGTAGATCTGCTATTTTTCAATAGTTTAAAACATAATGCTTGGAACACCAAAACGCGTTCAGTACACTAAGGGCTATTAGGGGCTCTCCTGGTCGACTTGACATATTACCATTCAAGGAAAAGACACGCTTGGGAGCAGAAATTGGTGTGCAAACTCCAATCTATTCTTGTGTTATGATGTTAGGCATGGGAAGAAGGTTTTCCCTTCCCCAAAAAAAGAAAACATTGTAAACAAATCAGGCTTTTCCCCCTACCAGTTCATAGTACCATCTGTTGAACTTGTTCTGGCGTTATACAGTAATAGGCCTTGCCATAAGGACCAACCTCTCCCCGGTGTCCAACCATGGGTTGGACCAGGGTGTGGCCGTAGGGCATTAACTAAATATTCGACTAGTCAGTTTATTCGACTAGCAAAACACTATTCGACTATTAATTCACTATTCGTTATTCGGTAATAATAATTTTTGATATATATTTTTCAATTTTCTGCAGCAGGCATTGTGGATGTGTGCTGTGGTGTTGGTAGTGATTGTTGGTTGATTGCTCATTTTCATGTCATAATGTAACTGAGTTACAGTAGTGTAATAGGCATGTATTTTTTCAATGGGAAGTCCAGATCACACATTTTGTTGGATAAAAAACAAATATGTATATCACTATAGACTAGTCGACAATTATTCGACTACCAAAGTATTCCATTCGACTAGCAAAAAACGTGTTTGGTTAATGCCCTAGGGTGGGCAATTATTTTTCCCAAGGGGCCAAATACGAGAGATATACATAAAATATTGTAGAGGGCCAAGACTAAAGGCTGAACTAAAGTCTGCGTAATATCAATTTAATTTCAAGATAAAAGTCAGCATAAGGCCAAGCATTTTGATGTCATTTTAGCCCCAGATACCCCAAAACTAAAGATATATTTTGCATTCGTCCACAATTCCAGGCTGGATTAGGGAAACAAAACAGTCCAACATACAGATCAAAATGACCATTAATCTCCTACATTCTCTAGTTGTGCAGACTTCACATAATTCACAGGATGAATATTTTAACTCTTGAGAGCGTAAAAATGAAACCAAATGGACCCGCAAGGGTCCATTTGGTTTCATTTTTACGCTCTCAAAGAGTTGCATCTGGTTAACCAACTTTCCATATTTAACTGGAACTCTCTCAAGGACCATAGGTGGTCCCCGGAACACTGGTTTAAAAATCTTTCAGAGTCAGCCAAGGGCTGCATTTGGCCCCCGGGCCGCATAATGCCTAGGTGTGGGTTGGACACTTTCCAGCCAGGTTTATTCATTCCAATGTAAATATAATGGACGTTACACATTAAATACTGGTTCGTTTCAAGGAATCCAGAGCTTCAAAATCTCTTTCAAATCCGTCAACAAGGCATTGTCGTATGCAGTGGAAAAATATGTGTGACAGTTTCTTAAGATGGAGTGCCATGATTTTTTCTACCCTAAAACATGATCATCAGGTATTAATGTTATATGAAAAGTAAGATTTTTTTTTTCTCCAAAAAGTGTACAGTGTTTGTTAAACTGTCATTTTTATGATTCCACCCTACCAGTTCATTAAGTATGCCTGGTTTGCCTGGTGGGTGGTGATGGGTGGAGATCCACCTGAACTGAAGCCACACCCACAGCTTTAGTTGCATGATAAAGGGGGAGGAGTTATGGGAGGGGCTGAGCACATGATGTCACTATATTGAAGTTTTTTTCATTGGAACGTTTGACTGGAAAGGTTCAGCCCCTAGGAAGAAACCCTAAATACAAAGGGAAGACATCATTGCACATAAAAAACACACCAAGGGGTCTATTTACATACTGTCACCTCTTAAACATGTACAAAATTGGAAAAAATACAAAAGTCACGGCACCCCCTCTTTATATTTTTAACACTGTTCTATAGGAAAGCTATTTGGATGTAAAAATGTGTCAATCGCTTGTCATGCTTAGCTGTGATTGGCCATATCCGTTTTGAGGAGGGTCTTACAGCAAGGTCTGTTGTCCCGCTCGTTAGAATACATAAACAACTCAAACAACTTCAAAGCAATTCTCTAAACACAGCGTTCGTTCAACGAACAAAGACGAGTCTGATTGTAGTTGGCTTTGTTTTCATTGTCTTTGCAGAACGCCATTATGAATTCGCTGAAGCCTCATGTTGCACGATGCAAAGCATTGAGCATCTTTCCTGTGAGAGCGCTTGATGCAGTTGAACAAGAGTTCACCGACAATGTATAGTCCAAGGTTGTCAGCAGGTTGTATTTAGAGTCCCTCTCTCTCTCTCTCACACACCACACACACACACACACACACACACACACACACACACACACACACACACACACACACACACACACACACACACACACACACACACACACACACACACACACACACACACACGATTGCATCGTCACAGTATACACAAACAATCTGACATACTCCCAATCTGACATACTCACTACACTACAGTGCTGGTTGCCAGAAGACAGCGAAGACGGGATGTGTGCACGATCATTGCGCACAGCCAGTGTTGCCAACTTGGCACATTTGTTGCTATATTTAGCTTTTTTTTCCCAGACCCATCTAGTGCCACGATTAGTGAAAACCTCCTGGTAGAAAATCTAGTGCTTTTTTTTGCTAGTGAGTTGGGGCGAAATTGCTTGACAGGCGCCAGAGATAAAACCCTCGTTTTTCACCATTTTTCCTCCTATGATAGAGTCCTCCTTCCTTCCTAGAAAGGACCATTGGTAACCAAATGGACCCTTATAGATCTGTAACTCTTGAGATTGTAAAATAAAACCAAATGGACCCTTACGGGTCCATTTGGTTTCATTTTACGCTCTCAAGAGTTAAATTATTTTTAAACATCTGAATTACCTAATTTTCAAGAATCTACACATTTAGAAAATGTAGAGGAATTGTTATTGTAATATTACCTTTGCTCCAAAAAGTAAAGTAACTAGATCACTCTGCAAAAATGGGTAATAAGTAATGCATTACTTATTACATAACAGATTTACAATCTATCGACAGGTAATGTAACAACAGAGATGTGCACTAGATTGTAGATCCAGTCCACACGCTGCATCCTGCGCACAGTTATGTACACTACAAATTGCTTGCTGCTTTATTTTGTATTTTATTTTAAATATAAGACCTCAACTCTCTTTGAAAACAATTGTGAAAAAGTTTAGAAAGTTGAGAACTTGGGAAAGTAATAACGTAATATGTAATATATCACTCTTCGGTTCCAGTAATAAGTAAAGTAATGTCATTACTTTGTCTAAGGGGTAACGAGTAAAGTAAAGAAGTTACTTTCTTAAGTAATATCGACCAACACTGATTGTGACCATAGTTTTACCAGTCATCTCTCCTATATTAGTCTGAGATAGTCTAATATAGGAGACTCAACATCAAACGGTGGTCCTCCGTGGCTAAAATGCAGGATAAATAAGTGGGCCCTGGTATGAAAACGGTTGAAAACCCACTGCTCTAGTAAAGAACCACTAGTGCATTTTGGATTTTGGCAGTTGACAACACTGCACACAGCTCATATACACCGGGGCTCCCAGCTCTCTGTCCAGGGGCGGATTGGCCATCTGGAGTACAGGGAGTTTTCCCGGTGGCCTGCGCCACCTAGTGGCCTGGACAGTTTTTTTTTTTTTTTTTTTTTTTTTTAAGTCCAGGGCAGGCCACCAGGGCGCCAGGCCCAGGCCAGGCAAACTAGTGTTTCTATCCTTCAAAAAAGAAAAGGTGTCCTACACCAGAGCCTTCAAGTAGGAGAGTTGCCATATTCCCGTTCACTCCTGTGCACCAGGGCACTGCCTTGCGCTGCTGGAGGCACTGTTGCCAACTTCCAAGATCCAAAGTGCACTAGTGGCACTTCCAAATGCACTAGAATGTGCTAGATGCTCGCCTTGAGCATACAAATCAAAATGACCATTAATCTTCTACATTGTGTAGACTAAATTGGGCTAATTCACATGATGAATAATTTAACTCTTGATGGTGTAAAAATGAAACCAAATGGACCCGCAAGGGTCCATTTGGTTTCATTTTTACGCTCTCAAAGAGTTACATCTGGTTAACCAGCTCCCCCCCCCCCCCACATATTTTCCCCCCTCCCGGTGGGAAAATATGTGCCAATCCGCCCCTGTCTCTGTCTCTATCTCTATATACACACACAAACACAGCCTCAGACACTGTCTGTGTCGGGGGGAGAGTGAAGGAAAGGACGGTCCGTTTTATCACTGTCCATCTGCGCCGCGCGCGGTGCAGTTGAGTACACCGCCAGCCAGCCAGCGTTGCGTCTCTATCAGACACATCCAGTCAGTCCATCAGTCCATCCGTGTGTTCGGCTGCTGCTGCTCCTACCACAACGCTGAGCAGGCAGACACACGGGCGTAGACACGTGGGGAAAAGGGGGACAATTGTAGGGGGGCCCAAAGTCAGGGGGGGGGGCACTGAAAGCTTGCATTAATAAGGTTTTATTTGTATTGATTATATTATGAAAAACATTTGATCTCAAAGTGCACCAGATTGAAGCATTTAAAAGGGCAATTCCACCCATTTTCAACATTCTAATATGTCATTAGTATACCCTAGAGGTGCTGGTGGTGGACATGATAAAAACGTTTCCCCCCCATTCTGTGTTTCCTGGAAATGGAGGTCTGAAGAAAAAAAAAAACACAAAAAATGATGAAACACATCTTGATGGCATCCTCAAGATGTATGTCATCATGTTATTGGATTTCTATAGACACTTCCCTTTGGCGCCGCCAGGAAAGGGGGGCCCATGTGGAAAAGCTTTGCAGGGGGCCCAGAATTGCTAGCTACGCCCCTGAGGCAGACACACTATAGTGGAACACATTGTGTGGGAGATGATGTGATCCCAAACAGGCCTGCGTATGAGTCTGCAGTGCTTCTGAACGTCTGCAGTCAGGAGGTGGGATCCAACAGAATAACAACTGCATATTCTCTTATAGTTATCTTATTTATTCATCTATTTATTTTTCTCCTCACCAGGTCAAAGGAATGTTTTGCACTCCATCCGTGAGTGTGTGTGTGTGTGTGTGTGTGTGTGTGTGTGTGTGTGTGTGTGTGTGTGTGTGTGTGTGTGTGTGTGTGTGTGTGTGTGTGTGTGTGTGTGTGTGTGTGCGCACCCGTCCATCTGTTACCAGGTAATCTCCTGCACTGTTAACGCAATCACTGACAACTTTTGCACACACACACACTCCCTGGATGGCAACGGTGAACCAAATTTTGGATCATTTTTTTATATTACTCCTCCGGATTTTGCTATTAAAGAATATCTCTGGCTACCATTGGCTTTCAAAGTTTGCAGGGTTTGGCCGGTTTCTGAACTAAACGCCTCGCATCATGAACGCAGAGTGCAATTTACACAACATCTTTCACAGCCTCTCCGTGTTGCCTCTTACAGCGCCAGCAACAGAAAACACATCAATTGAGGATCTGAGTATCAAATAGCCTCAAATCATCCAAGAAATGGACCCTTTTCACATTGGCCTATTATAGAGCTGAGCAGTCCCGTCCCTCTCATGACATTGCCCTTGTTCCAGAAATGGATCCCCCATTCATTTTCCTCATAGACTTTTTGAAAATGATCCACTGTTAGCATTTGCTTAAATTCATATTTAGATTTTTTTAATTTTATTTTATTTTATTTTTTTTATTTTTTTAAAAAAATTTCTGAGATATTAGAATGATGATGGATGATGGTGGTCTGGAAGGAAAACCTTCTGAAAGCTTCATGGGCAAAGATAAACAACTTTAAAATGTCCAAAAAAACGGTCAAAATGACCTCTCAGTCTTTCTAGTGTACGATTACACCACGGACAAAGCCAACTCGGATTGTGACAACACACACAACGTTTTGGAACAATCAAATCATTTTTAAGAAAAACGAAACGAAAAGTGTTGTATCCTGCCGTTTTCTTCTTCTTCTTGCTAAGGTAATATTGTGTGTGTTGTCATGTTTTGTCACGACCCGAGTCGTCATTGTCCACGGCATAATCGTCTATGTATAAACAATTTGTCACTAGAGGAGCGTGTCTGCTCCGCTCTATAGCGCCATCAGGAGTCCACAAGCTGATCTGATTTGGTGGAGGCCTGTACTCGATCTGGTTTGTGTTAGTGTACAACAGGGGTGCCCAACCTTTTTTGACCCAAGATCTACTTTTCAGCAGCCAATCTAACAGTGATCTACCAGTCCGATAAACATTTAAAACCACACGCATCGTTGCCAGCCTGCAGTAACTTCACAACAACACAACACTTCTTTGTTTTACCACTTTACGTTATGTCCATATCAGCATAAAGTACAACAGACTTGTCATAAGTAGGCCTACAACAGTACAACATAAGTACAACAGACTTGGACAAACACTGCCATTGCAAATGCAATAAGAACAGTCCAGAATAGTCCATTATAAGTTGCAGAACAGTCCATTACACGTTGCAGAACAATACTGTTGGCATAATTCACAGACTGTCTGTCTACTTCGTAGACAGACAGACAGACAGACAGACAGACAGACAGACAGACAGACAGACAGACAGACACGAAAATCGCTCTTCTTTCTTTTACACACCTTTTTTTTTTTTTCCCCCCACATCCCCGAGATCTACTCGTGATCAGGCCGAGATCTACCGGTGGATCCCGATCTACTGGTTAGGCTCCCCTGGTGTACAATTACTGTCTCACCATCGCGTAGGTAGCTGACTTCAATAAATCACCGCTGGGAATGCCCTGTCAGTTAGAACGCACGTTCATTTCCCATAGCCCCGTCACTACATACTGTACACGGCCCCTTAGCACAAGTAAGACAGCACTATACTTGCCGCAAGACAAGAGAAACGAAAGAAAGATTCTCCTTCCGTGATTTCATTCGTGTTCACCGGGGTCACGGTGTCTCGCGCTGCTATCCTTTCGCCGGCGATCAGCGCATCCCTCATGAGGTGGCACTCGTCGTTTTGCTCGAGCATTTAACCGTTTGTGCGCTGAACGCGTCTTGGTGCTTTAGCTGTTGAAAAATAGCAGATCTACAAGCTCATATCGCGCCACCAAGTGGCGCGATATGAGCTTGTAGTTCTGCTATTTTTTGAAAAATCGTGAAAATGTGGCGCAAATCTTTGAATACATTATCTTGGAAGGAGGAGGTTCTGCAGCTAAATAATAGATTTTCTGGGGTCCTTTCTATGAAATATGTCAAGCTCACTGACACAGAGAGATATTTTTTCCAGAAAAACTAGAATCTCGCTCCAGGGACTACAATTTAGTGTCACAAACTAGAATTTAGTGTCATGGACTAGAATCTAGTGTCAGGAAATAGAATCTAGTGTCAGGAACTGGAAAATCAAAAACAAAAACATCAAAAACTACTGAGAGGAACTATAGAATCTACCGTGGGGGACTAGAATCTGGCATCAGAAACTATAATCTGATCGGCACGCAATGGGTTAATGTGTCTCCTCGGCAATAAAAGTGCGATCAGGCCGGCAGACAGCGCATGAAACGCCGCGCCATTCCACCGGGACACACTATAACGGCGCGAGCAGCCAGCCGTATAGAGCCACGAAAACAATACACACATCTGTGTAATGGCTCCTGGCAGAGGCAGGACTTGTACCATGTCAAAAAGAGACGTGGCTGAAACAACTTAAAAAAAAAAAAAATCCCCCTCCGCCGCCGACACAGTTAATGGTTACAAAAGCCCCATTGCTTTTTTTTATTTCCCCATGTAATCACAGCAATTACATGGGGAGGTTTTTGAAAAAGCCATCCTGAAAATGCGCTGTATAACTAATTGTACTGGAGGCCTGGTTAAACAGCATGGGTCCTGGGAGAAATATCAGCCCCATAATATGCAGGAACGTTAACACGCTGTGCCCCAATAACGCTCAGTTAGAAGTATAACCTCGGCGGTGTTGACACAGCCGCCGCAGCAGTAGTTCAGGTTGCTTTTTTGGATATGCATTTCCCCCCGCTAAACTGTTATGACAGCCGCGCGCCGTTGACAGCTAAGCCTCCCGTTGTCAACACGAGCCGTTCCTTTCCCCGGCAATCTAAAGAAGCCACATTCACCTGTGGCAAATCATCTTTTACTCCTGTGATGTGTCAATGTGCTATTCACAGAAATGCACCCCCTTTCAACGTCTATTTCTTTTTTTTTTTATTATTTGTCTAGGAAGAAGAAGAAGAAAAAAAACAAATCATCTTGTCAGGGGGGGAAAGCTCGGCGCTCTGTGAAATCCTCGGTGTCAATGTTATCCGTTTATGACTACGGGTGGAACCCCGGCAGGGACTCGTTTGGTTATAACCCTAGGAGTTAACCATTTGTGTCCTGATCAGATTCTAGTTTCTGACGCTAGATTCTAGTTCACAGCGCTCGATTCTAGTTTCCGACGCTAGATTTTAGTTCCTCATGCTAGATTCTAGTCCCCCACGGTAGATTCTAGTTTCTCTCAGTAGATTGTAGTTTCTGAAGTTAGATTCCAGTTTCTGACACTAGATTCTAGTTCCTGACACTAGATTATCTCTACTCCATGACATTAAATTCTAGTTTGTGACACTAAATTCTAGTCCCTGGCATGATGTTCTAGGTTTTTTCTGGAAAAATCTCTTTTCTGTGTCAGTGATGCTTAACATATTTATAGAAGGACCTCCAGAAATATCTATTATTTAGCTGAAAACCTCATCTAAAAACATGTTGTTCTAGGGACCCCCCAGAAGCAAAGATTTGAGTTAAAAATGTTTGCTTCCGAAATAATGTATTCAGAGATTTGCAGCACATTTTCACATTTTTTCAAAAATAGCAGAACTACAAGCTCATATCGCGCCACTCGGTGGCGCGATATGAGCTTGTAGATCTGCTATTTTTCAACAGCTAAAACACCAAAACGCGTTCAGTACAGAAAACGTTAAAGGAAACACTCTGGATTTTTTCAGCGCAGAGTCTCGATGCAGCTTTCCAGAGCAGGGTTGAACAATCAGGGCACGGTGTGCTATGATGAACGGCGGATAAGCAAAAGGTCTAATCCCCTGACATCTACTCTAAATCACCATCATCCTTAGAGAGGATAGAGTCCAACTGGACTATATATCTATCTAGCAGCGGAGTCATCTACAATTCCACACCGGCCATACCTATTCATTTCTTAAAAGGGCAAGGGGGAAGGGGGGGGGGGGTGCTTTGAACAAATGAAATGCAGCCTGGCCAAGATACTCTAGAGAAGCACTAATGATCAATGTGAGAAAAAAAAAGGCAAGCAGCGGCTGTATACTCTGTGCTCTGAGGCCAGAAGGAGTTGAGAGTAGAACACAGTGACTTAGGCCTCTACTATAACAGCTCACTTACTATTAAGGCCCTGATACACCTAGCAATGTTTTGATCAATGTCAACAAGCAACGTCAATCATGGGTTGACACTAAGGTCTCCGAGGCACTTGCCCATCGGGCAAGTGCAAGTCAGATTCTACTTGCCCATGCTCATGCCAACTTGCCCCCAGGTTCCAGTGGTCCTCAGTTAAGTGGTTAACCAGATGTAACTCTTGAGAACGTAAAAATGAAACCAAATGGACGCTCTCAAGAGTTAAAATTCATCATCTTAATTAGTCCAGGTCTACACTGTAGAAGATTAATGGTCATTTTGATGTGTTAATTTGCCTGTTTTGTTTCCCAAATCCAGCCTGGAATTGTGGATAGCTAGAAAGCAGGGAAAGACACAGAGGCAGAGTGCAATGACTGCCTTCAAGACAAATTTATCTTGTGTTGTGTTATAGTGCACTATGTTGCACACTTGCCCGATCGGGCAACCAGGTAGCAGTCTTAACTTGCCCCACCATTTTTTTTACTTGCCCCGGGCAAGCGGGCAAGTGTTAGTGTCAACCCCTGTCAATTAAACGTTGACCTTTCACTCATCCAAAATGATCAACTCCTGGTTGTTCAGAAAAAGTCAGATCATTAGCGCCCTCTACTGGTCAACATTTTGGAATCCTCCAATCACAGCCCTCCTTGGCGTCACCTGATCCTTTCTCCTCCACTGGACAGAACATGTCTGTTGGAGTGAACATTTTGTTCTTTTACGACCGAGTGTGCAAATGGAACCCGCTAGGGTCCATTTGGTTCACATTTGTGCACTCTCAGGAAAAAATGTAAAATGGGTGGAATTCCCATGGGAAGGTGTTGCCTGGTGCCATGTGTCTCATCATGTTGCCCGTTGATGTTGACATTTTTAGTTGATATCGATCAAAATATTGCTAGTGTATCATGGCCTTTAGGGTGTTAGAAGTGGACACAAATTAAATCAACCAACGATCACCAGTAGGTTACGTCCCAATTCTAACCCTCACTAGTCAGTCTTAAGGTTCATTATCAGCCGGACTAAGGTAAAGGACTTTCATGGCCGCTGGCTGGCGAAAACATTGTGAAGTTTCACAAGTGGTGGCACTTTTGGTGTCTCCCGATGCAGTAACGAACTACATATTTTAGAGCGCTTTTTTTTCCAAGTGCACAAAGTGCTTTACAAGGATTCATCTTTCATTCATACATGTCCCCATTCACACACCAATGGGAGCAGCATCAGGCCGACCAACCCATTGGAGGCAATGTAGGGTTCAGTGTCTTGCCCATACCTGGGCATTATGCGGCCCGGGGGCCAAATGCGGCCCTTTGGCTGACTCTGACCGGCCCGGGGACCACCAGTGGTCCTTGAGAGAGTTCCAAGTTAAATATGGAAAGTTGGGTAACCAGATGTAACTCTTTGAGAGCGTATAAATGAAACCAAATGGACCCTTGCGGGTCCATTTGGTTTCATTTTTACACTCTCAAGAGTTAAAACATTCATCATCTGAATTAGTCCAAAGTCTACACATTCAATCAGAGAATGTAAGAGAATGGTCATTTCTGTTATTCTGTTTTTTTTCCCAAATCCAGCCTGGAATTGTGGACAAAACCAAAAGAAATCCTGAAGAAAGTTTTGCCATCTGTGGGGCTAAAATGTCATCAAATCTGTGGCTCAAATACTGAATAAATAGTGGGCCCTGGTGTCAAAATGGTTGGTCTTACTCTTTACTTTTATCTTGAAATTAAATTAATATCACACAGATTTTAGTTTAGCCTTTAGTCTTGACCCTCCACAATATTTTATGTATCTCATTTGGCCACTTGGGAAAAATAATTGCCCACCCCTGGTCTTGCCCAATGACTCTTCAGCATCGTGATGGAGTTACTGTATATTAGTGTATACTATTATCGGTTGATAACAACACTCAAAGCAGGTGATGCTGTTCTAGCAGGTAGAGTTGACTGGTATAGTTGATGTTTAACAGCATCAACACTACAAGTATTCAGTGATTTGGATGAGTTGGAACAGACAAAACAAAAAACAGTCCAACAGTAACTACAGGCCAACAGCAGGTGCACCAAGGCCCTGATTTGTCGATCACGATTGGAGGAAGCCCACCCAGCTATCCTGATTGGCTGAAGGATGAGCTATCTAGCAAAAAAAAAGAAATCCTTAATGCAGTCACATTCTATAGTAGGGAGGACTATCACATAAAAATAAAAGGAAGCGAGATTTGAATTAAAGAGGGGGTGCCGTGATTTTTGTATTTTTTCCAATGTTGTACGTGTTTGCACATGTGGAATGATGTCTTCCCTTTGTATTTAGGGTTTCTTCCTGGGGGCTGAACCTTTTCAGTCAAACGTGCCAATGAAAAAAACTTCAATATAGTGACATCATGTGCTCATCCCCTCCCCTAACTCCTCCCCCTTTATCATGCAACTAAAGCTATGGGTGTGGATCTCCACCCATCACCACCCACCAGGCAAACCAGGCATACTTAATGAACTGGTACGGTGGAATCATAAAAATGACAGTTTAACAAACACTGTACACTTTTTGGGGAAAAAAAATCTTACTTTTCATATAACATTAACATCTGATGATCATGTTTTAGGGTAGAAAAAATTCATGGCAGTCCATCTTTAAGTGAAACACAGAAGATACTTGGCTTTAACTCAGTCACTAATTCTAAAGTGGACAGAGAGACAGACAGACAGACAGACAGGTCTGACGGGTGGAACTCTGCTGTGCTTTGTCACTCGCTTTGTTTTGCTTTATCTTGTTACATAAATACAGTACATGCATAAGAGAGTAAGTTATTATTAGAGGATTATACGCGGCTGGCGCTGTGCCAATGAGCCTTCCGTTCCGTGTGGCTGTGTGGGAGGAGGAGGAGGATCATCATCATCCAACGTCCAACATCCAATCTAATTCATTAGGAAAACCCGCAGCAGACAGAACCCCGTGCTCACCGTTGAAAGCGGTTTTCAACCACTTTTCATATATATCAGGGCTCACTATTTATTCAGCATTTGAGCCACAGACCACCATTTGATGACATTTTAGCCCCACAGACTCAAATCCCAAATATTTCTCCTGTTTTTTATCTACAATTCCTGGCTGCATTTCTGAAACATAACAGGCAAACATGCTGTAGATCTTCAATTTTCTAGACTTGGGCATATTCATGCCGAATATTTTTAACTCTTTAAAGAGTTACATCAGGTTAACCAACTTTCGATCATTCCAGCTGGGGACCACATGGAACCCTCTCAAGGACCACTGTTGGCCCTCGGACCGCCGGTTGAAAACTGCACTATGGGATTTGCAGTTCAGTGTCAGGTGATTCGAATCCCCTCCAAAACACAAAGGAGTAGTAGAGCACAATAACTGCGTTGTGTGTTGATCTTACTTGACAAATAATAACTGTTTGTGGTTTCTGTTTGATCTAGCCAGCGTTGGTCGAACAATAACTCAAATCTATCAATATTTCAATGTACAACGTAGTAGTCTGTTAGGGTTAAACGCAGGGGTGTAGTGGAGGGGAGACGCGGGGGGACAGCGTCCCTCCACTTCTCACATCTAGAATATTTTTGGGCAAAAGTAGGGCTACCATATGCTTTTTGTCTTGTCATTTACTTTTATGGATGCAATTATGCATTGTAAATCTTTCTCAATATGCTATAGTTGTTTTAATACCGTGTCTGTTGCGCAAGTTGATGAGTTTCCTTTTTTCTGAGAGTGTACAAATGTGAACCAAATGGACCCGCTAGGGTCCATTTGGTTCACATTTGTACACTCTCAGAAAAAAAATGGAATTCCCCTTTAAGAGGCGCCCCCCCTCCACACACTTCTAAAAGTACCACTACAACACTGGTTAAAAGTACTAATTTTGCAGAATGTGCTGGTTCAAGTCGATGCGTTTTCTCCAACTGTACCGTGTTCTGCCCTGAGGGTCTTCAAGGACCTCGCTATGGGGAGACACCCGAGAGGCATTCTAACCAGATGCCTGAACCACCTATAAACTGGCTGCTTCCCAGGTGAAGAAGCAGCAGTGAGTCTCTCTCCTGCATGACTTTGCTTCTCACCCCACCTCTAAAAAAAAAGGGAGATGCCAGCCGGCGCATCAAAGAAAACTAATTTCAGCGGATTGTATCCGTGACCTTATAAGAAGTAGGAACGAAGATTGCTCAGTAGACAGAGAGAGAGCAGAGAGCGTTGCCTTCTTGGCGCATTTTGTCGCTATATTTAGCGCTTTTTCAGACCCCCTATAGCGCCAAAAATTAGTGAAAAACTCCTGGCGGAAAATCTAGTTGCTTTTTTATGGTGAGTTGGGGTGACATTGATTGACAGGCGCCAGAGATAAAAACCCTCATTTTTCACCATTTCTCCTCCTATGACAGTGGTTTTCAACCAGTGGTCCCCCCAGGCTAACTGATGGACATTTTGTTAACCAGATGTAATCTTTGAGAGCGTAAAAATGAAACCAAATGGACCCTTGCGGGTCCATGGTTTCATTTTTACACCCTCAAGAGTTAAAATATTCATCATGTGAATTAGCCCAAGTCTACACAACTAGAGAATGTAGAAGATTAATGGTCATTTAATGGTCATATTCCCTTCCAGGCGAGCATCTGGCGCATTCTAGTGCATTTTGGAAGTGCCACTAGTGCAATTTTGATTTTGGCAGTTGGCAACCACTGGAGCAGAGAGCGTTGCCTTCCGGCTCAGCTCTCTCTTTTTTTTTGTCAGCGAGGTATACAGCAAGGTGGGGCACCTGCAATACCGCCCCGCTGGCTGCTCTTGTTCCTAGCTTGATCTCTTCTCCGTCCTTCTCCCCTCACCAGGGGCGGATGAGGCATGGGCATGGGGGGGGGGGGGGGCGCGACTTCATGATGAAGCCGCCCCATACCATTTTCTCTTGCCCCTCCAACATGCTATCTTGCCCCCCCCCCCCCCCCCCCCCCCCCCCCCCCAAATGGACATGTTACATCGACCCCTGCCCCTCACTTGTGAAGAAGACTCCGACACCGCCTTGGATTTTGAGATCCCAGACAAACAGCCCAGACCGTGCCAAACGTTATGTATGATTTGTGCCGCTTGGAGGCCGATCAAGGAATCGGGTAAAACCTTTACACTGTATTGAACGGAGATGAAGTGTTAATCTCAGCGTAATCAGAGCTGCGGTATAGTCTAAGCGCAACGAGCTTTTAATCATTACAGCCCAAAGCTCACATCCCTGTACTGTCTGGGATCTGTAGTTCATAAGCAAAGGAAATGAAATGCCAACTGTCTTTACTGCAATCAGTTCATAAGTACATTAATTAGACGTTAGCACTGACTGTCTTCACTGGGATCAGTTTATAAGTAAATTAATTAGACTGGCAGGCACTGGCAGGCTGCACTGAGATTAGTTTATAAGTAAAGGAATACGATGCCGGTGGTAGAGGAATGGTGGAAGTTAAAGTAAGGACAGAGCAGCAGTGGTATTTTTCACTCTAATGACATCCATTGTAGGCATCGATCGCCCGCCGTTTCCCGAAGGAGACATTTTGAGTTTGGACCAAGACGGCTCTGAACTTCAGTCTCTTTGGCAATGGGAGCTCCCGGAGGTTTTCGTTTGGATCGCCGTCAAAAGAGGCAGCGGGATACAGTTGGCTACACTAGTACACAGGATAGCTGAAAACTATTCTAAAAATATTCTAAATCGAGGAGAATGGAATGGTGTATGTGCAGACGTATACATGTTTATGTGTGTACATGCAAATCAGTGTTGCTTTTTTGAGAATATTTTGACTTAGTCTTAGTCTTTTCAATAAGACATATCGTCACCTTCTTAAAATAATCGCCTAAGTCATTTTTTGGCCATTTTTTGCGATATACTGTATATTATACAGTATAAAATTCTGTATAATATACAGTATATCGCAAAAAATGGCCAAAAAATGACTTAGGCGATTATTTTCAATAAGACATATGTAGTCTTTTAGTCCTCTGAAATTCATTTTTTTTAGTCTAGTCTTAGTCGACGAAATGTCAAAAATGATTTAGTCTTAGTCTTGGTAGTTTAGTCTTGCATACAAATACATTGTAGGTTTATATATGTTATACAGATTTATAGTTTTTAGTATGTCTCATGTATACTGCAGATATGCTCACATACGAAAAAAGAAGATAAAATGTTTATTTCCATTAGTCTTAGGTTATGATTTAGTCTTCGTCTTAGTCTTTTGAAAATCATTTGTTAGTCTAGTTTTAGTTGACCTAAGTCTTTAGTCTTAGTCTTAGTCGACAAAAACAACACTGATGCAAATGTATACATATTGAACTAAAACTTGTTGTGAATCTGAGAACCTCCTTTGTACTGTATGTTATTGGTAATTAATTATAGTCTGGAAGCAGGATGGGATAGAGTCCATAGCCGTGGTTGGACACTGGGCTCAGCTGGGCTCATTCATTACAAAGTAAATATAATGGACATTACACATTAAATAGTGCTTCGTTTTTGGAACCAGACCTTCAAAACCTCTTCCAAATCTGTCTGGATGTTTTATCAAATGGGATAACTATTGGCGGAGAGATTTGTCTAGCACATGTTATGCTTAGCTGTGGTTACCAAGCAATTTGAGGAGGGGCTTACTGAAGGGTCTATTGTGCTGTAAACCTGACATGTTTAGGGTGTAATTGTACTGTAAACCTGATGTGTTTAGGGTGTAATTGCACTATGCAGCTGACATGTTTAGGGTGTAATTGTACTGTGAACCTGACATGTTTAGGGTGTAATTGTACTGTGAAGCTGACATGTTTAGGGTGTAATTGCACTGTAAACCTGACATGTTTAGGGTGTAATTGTACTGTAAACCTGACATGTTTAGGGTGTAATTGCACTGTGAAGCTGACATGTTTAGGGTGTAATTGCACTGTGAAGCTGACATGTTTAGGGTGTAATCGCATTGTAACAAGCTGCGGGTATAATTGGTCAGAGCGGTCGAGCGACAATGACAGAGCCGCAAAATCATAGACCATGGAAAATTAGGTTACTGATTGATACTGATCAAGCCAAAAGAGTGAGACAGAGAGTGAGCAAGAGAGACAGCGAGACAGAGAGCAAGAGAGAGAGACAGAGAGAGAGAGGCAGAGACAGAGAGAGTAGCCCGTGAGGATTACTGAGCTCCGTGCTGACCAATTAGAGGAGAAGAATGGTACAATAGCCGAGCCCCTCGGGGATAGCCTGGCGGTCTGTCTGCACACAGAGAGAGGACATCTGAGTCGAAGAGGAAGTAAGAAATCGATGCGTGCCGCGCACGGATCTCTGCATCCACATCGGAATGGACTGCAGGCTCCGACGTGGCTGTCAGCCCTCAGCAGCCTGTGACATCTAACATAATTAAACGTATAGGAGGGCAAGCCTGCGCATGCAAGCTTCATGCTTTTTCGTGGTCTTATACTGACAGACCATGGCTATAGATCTGGGGTTTCCAACCAGTGACCCAGGGACCATCCGGGGAGAGCGTAAAATGAAACCAAATGGGCACGTTACAGGTCCATTTGGTTTCATTTCACGCTCTCAAGAGTTAAATTATATTTAAACATTTAAACATCAAACATTTAATTTTCAAAAATCTGCACCATTGGTTTTCAACCAGTGGTCCGGGGACCACCAGTGGTGCTTGAGAGGGTTCCACATGTGGTCCCCAGGCTAAATGATGGAAGGTTTGTTAACCAGATGTAACTCTTTGAGAGCGTAAAAATGAAAGCCTTGTGGGTCCATTTGGTTTCATGTTTACACACTCAAGAGTGTTAGTTTGCCTGTTGTTTCCCAAATGACTGGTATTGTGAACAAAAGCGAAAGAAACCTTTAGTTTTGGGCTCTGTGCTACTAAAATGTCATCAAATGGCGGTCCCTGGCTCAAATGCTGAATAAATGGTGTGCCCTGGTGTCAAAAAGGTTGAAAAACAGTGATCTATATAAAGCTATGTATATCAAGATATGTTGTGCACACTCCCCCCTGGTCTCAGAACATGTCTCTTTTATTTATTTTATTTTGATTGTATGGGTTAAAAAGCAAAAAAAAAAAAAACAAAAAAAACTAAAGGAAGGTTATTTTAATAAGATGACTTTTACCTACGTGAAATACATCCACTGCCAACTTCATTTTTGAGAGAATGCTGCGAATTTGTATATTGGTATGATGTAAACTTTTCCTAAATAAGAATTGCAAAAAAAAAGAAAAAGAGTGATCTACACAAGTAGAAAATGTAGAATAATTGTTATTTTGACCAACATTTTCGCAGTTTATCCTACCTAAATTGTGGACAAAAATGTGAAAATCCTTGTGTTTGGATCCGAGAGACTAAACTCAAAATGTAGAATAGTGGGCCCTGGCATGAAAAAGGTTGAAACCTCCTGCTATAGATTATCTCAGAATACTCACATATACTGTACAAGCACACTTGCATGCATGCACACACATGCGCGCACACACATGTGCGCACACACACACACACACACACACACACACACACACACACACACACACACACACACACACACACACACACACACACACACACACACACACACACACACAAACACACACACACACACACACACACACACACACACACACACACACACACCACACACAACACACACACACACATTCGCGTGCGACTCCTACAAAGCTAAACCGTAAAAAGCAACGACGCGGCATGGAGCCCCGAAAGGGAAAGTTTGCAGAGCCGCTAATTGATGACCTCCTGCTGACATTTTCCTTGATACGGGCGTCCGTCTGTGTGAGCCGAACGAACGAACGCTGCCTCAGTCAGCCTCTGTCCTTGACAGGGGTGTAAGTGGCTGCTTGTCATCAGAAATGGCTTCCATCAGTTCTCCTGCCTGGCATTTTCTGGGCGTCCCGGCAGGAGGTAAAACGACAGAAAGGCTTAAAACAAAAAAGAAAGAAAGAAAAAAAAAAGCACTCTGCCCCCGGGAGGAGAGCATTGACAGGCAGCAGACGCTTACCATTTAGCCTAATTGGAGCAGTGATTTCCATACAAACACGCAGCAAATTGATATAAATGACAAGTTTAGGGGCTGCATAATGCCGACGGAGGAGGAGGATGGAGTCGGGCCAGAATCGGGATGAGGATTGCGGAGTCATTGCAGACTCCATGGAGAGAGAGAGAGAGAAATCCTTTTGCTAGCGCGACGACCGTCGCAACGGTTTTATAACTGTCGCAACTAGTGTTGTAGTCGAGACCACTTAAATCGAGACCAAGACGAGACCAAGACAACCACGGACGAGACTAGCACCTAGAGGGTCGAGATCAAGACAAGACCAAGTCCTAGCGGGGCCGAGAACAAGACAAGACCAAGACCTAGAGGGCCGAGAACAAGACAAGACCATGCCCATTTTAACATATAATAACGTTCTTAATGATTTTCAATCTTCTATTATTAGTAAATTATTAGTAACACTGAATTTGATTGTTTTGCCCCCGTCCACCATTACATTTTTAAACAAAACTACTAATAATATAATAGGGCTGGGGCGATATTGTTGATAAGAATATAAAAAATCCCAAATCAGACACATCCCAGTGTCTGTCTTCTTTCTTTTCGATATTTACAGAAGAAAAAAGTATATTGCTATTTGTGCCTGCACCTGTCTTTATGAATGGGTCCTCGCTCCACACAATGAATAGAACTTTTCCTTTGCATTGTCTTGTCCCGAGAGGTCTTGTTGGCGATCAAGACCCGAGACAATGGCTCCGAGGTCGAGACAAGACCAAGACAAAATTATACGAGAACAAGACGAGACCACAAGACAAATGAAGTGGAGAGCCGCAAGGTCGAGACAAGACCAAGACAAAACAAAGCGAGACAAAAACAAGACCGAGACAATGAAAATTTCTCTTGAGACTGGTCTCGAGACGAGACAATGCCTCGAGAACTACAACACTAGTCGCAACCGTGTTTGCATAACAGCTGCCACTGTTTTGGCATAACAGTCAACTGTTTTTCCTACTAAACCTAACCCCTAAGCCTAAACATAACCTCAGTAAAACCTATGCAATGGGTTTTAAAACTTATATACAACATTTCCACAGGGTTTAAATCACTATGAAAGATAAGTAAGATTAGTTATCTCTAAGATACAGATTATCTGTAAAATACAAAACACTGAAGTCTTATACCACAAACCTAAACATACAGTAACCTCAGTAACCTAAACCTATGCCTTAAGCAAACTGCATCTATCTAATCACATGTACCAAATGTATTCTACGATATATAGGGGAAACCAGGAACACAATAGCAGACAGGCTGAACCAGCATAGATATAACATAAATAATGTGAAAGAAATGTCGCTAATTGTACAGCATTTTGTGGTATATGGGATTAAAGTATGTGGACTAGAATCCAACCAGACATGGACGAAGGGGGAACGGAAGTTTGCCGAAAAACAATGGATTCTATGATTTAACACAACATTTCCACAGGGTTTAAACCAATATGGAAGATAAGATTAGTTCTCTCAGATAGATGCAAATTTTTGGGTCATCAGCTTGTTTTCTATCTAATGGGTGTTGACACCATTAAGGGGGACTGTTCTATAGAGGACTCTTCTTCAACAAAGATGGCGAATGGAAACATTCTTTGTATTGTACTCACACACACAGTTGTATAGGATACAAATCACTGAAGTCCAGAAACCAGTCCATAAACCAGAACCTAATCCCTGACCCTAAACATAACCTCTGTAAAAACTAAGCTAAGCCTAACCTTAACCCTCGACCGTTAAGCAAACCGTCACGACAGTTATGCAATTGCCGTGACCGTTGTGCAAAACAGTCGACTGTTATGCCAAATAGTCGCGACAGTTACCGTAATTTCCGGATTATAAGCCGCACCTGAATATAAGCCGCACCAGCTAAATTTGGGGCAAAATACTGATTTTTCCTTGTATAAGCCGCACCTGACTATAAGCCGCACCAGGCTTATAGTCAGGTGCTTCATGTTAGAGCAGTGGTTTTCAACTTTTTCACAATTTAACAACATCTTCACCCCAAAACTAAAGATTTCTTTTGGTTTTGTTCACAATTCCAGGATGGATTTTCGCAAACAAAAGAGGCAAAACATCAAAATTAGACCAAAATGAACATGACTTATGACTTATTAATTAAGTGGTGCTAATTTAGATGGTGAATATCATAACTCTTGAGAGTGTAAACATGAAACCAAATGGACCCGCTTGGTTTCATTTTTACGCTCTCAAAGAGTTACATCTGGTTAACCAACTTTCTATCATTTAGTCTGCGGAGCCCACCTGGAACCTGGAAAATCCATAGCTTGGCCGCACTGCTGTATAAGCCGCAGGGTCAAAAGTAGAGCCCGACCGATGCCATATTTTTGTGGCCGATGCCGATACCGGTTTTTGGAAAAAACTGCACCGATGTTACCGATGTTTGGGACCGATGTATAATAATGAATTAAAATAATTAAAAAACTTCTAAACGTCAAATTTATTCTCTCTTTCAAGTAAACAATAGAATACGACATTGACATGATTTACTTTTGTGAAATAATTCCATTTGCTGTGTTTCTTTTTCTGTTCCAGGCAAATATCGGCCGATATATCGGCCGATGTTACCGATATATGGGCAGATTTTACCGATATAATGGCCGATGTATCGACAGATATATCGGTACGAATATCACCGATACCGATGCCGATATATCGGTATCGATATCGGCCGATATATCGGTACGACAGATATATCGGTCGGGCTCTAGTCAAAAGCTTGTGAAAAAAGTAGCTGCTTATAGTCCGGAAATTACGGTATACAACGGCCACGACAGTTATAAAACGGCCGCGGCAGTTATGAAACGGCCAGCACGGTCACAAATGGATTTCGCCCTGCCTCCTGCCTCCATGGGAATGCTGCTGTAATGTCATGTATAGGACCTGAAGGCCTGAAGGGAACAAGGATGCAGGATCATAGATTTCCTTCACAAGTACAACCAGATGTCACATTTTTTGGGGGGTTGTAATTTACCAGAGTCCTACATTCAGAGCAGTTTTTTATGCACAGGCAAGCTAAGCAGATCATGCCCGAGGGAGGGAGGGAGGGAGCGAGCAGCACACCTGTGTCACACTCAATGACACAACTTGGAATGAGTTAACTACAGTAAATCCGTAACACTGCAGCATCATGGCTCTTGTTTGTGTTCGTGCTTCTGTAAATTCCTGTTTAACCCTTAGGTGTACTGAACGCGTTTTGGTGTTTTATCTGTTGAAAAATAGCAGATCTACAAGCTCATATCGCGCCACCGAGTGGCGCGATATGAGCTTGTAGTTCTGCTATTTTTGAAAAATTGTGAAAATGTGCTGCAAATCTCTGAATCCATTATTTTGGAAGAAATATTTTTAAGTCAATTTTTTGCTTCTGGGGAATCCTAGAACAACATGAGATGGGGGTCTGCAGTCAAATATGGATAGTTCTGGTGTCCTTGCTTGAAATATGTTAGCATCACTGACACAGGAACACAGATTTTTTCAGAAAAAACTAGAATCTAGTGTCAGAATCTATGAATCTAGTGATGAAAAACTCGATTCTAGTGTCAGAAACTACTGTACAGTAGATTCTAGTGTCTTCAGAAACTATAATGGTGTCAATAACTAGAATCTAGTGTCGGAAACTACTGTAGAATCTAGCGTCAAAAGCTAGAATGTTGCTGCAGTTTTAATCTGGTGTCAGGAACAACTGTATAATCTGGTGTCAGAAACTCGAATCGAGGGTCAGGACACAATGGGTTAATCACCCAAACTGTCCATGGATTTCATCTTTTTTTTCTACTTTGATCACCCTTGCCCCTCCACTCCCACTATCCATCTATAGATCTATATAGATAGCTCCTGTAATATTCATGCTTCGAGGCAAACAGATCTCCTTGACAAGGCTGTAATAAACAGCGGCGGCATCTACTGTAGCAGGACATACGCTATTTATACACGCGGTGTGATATACAACACACACACACGCACGCGCACGCACACACACACACACACACACACACACCACACACACACACACACACACACACACACACACACACACACACACACACACACACACACACACACACACACACACACACCAGGGCCGGATTTAGCCAGGCCTACTAGGGTGGGCAGGAAGAATGGCAGGGTGGGCAACTCAGGGTGAGCCCCACAGACCCCAAAACTAAAGATTTCTTTTGTTTTTGTCCACAATTTCAGGCTGGATTTGGGGAAACAAAACAGTCAAACATATAGATCAAAATTAATCTTCTACATTCTCTAGTTGTGTAGACTTTTTTTTTTCATTTTTACGCTCTCAAAGAGTTACATCTGGTAACCAACTTCAAGGACCACTAGTGGTTCTCTGACCACTGGTTGAAAACCACTGGGTGGGCAGGATGCACGTTTGGGTGGGCCCTACCCACCCCTGCCCATCTCTAGATTCGGCCCTGACACACGCACACATTCACGCACGCACGCAGCGCACAACACATCACACATACAGGACATGGGATATTTATACGCTGCGTGCAAAGCAACAGCTCCAGCCGGCATATAACTTGACATATGGACGGGATTGCTCATGAATGCTGCATCGTTTCTAAAGGAGTGAACAATCTAAAACTGTCAAGGCTTTTTGCACTGACAATGTCTTCATAGCCCCGACGTCTGTCTGTCTGTCTGTCTGTCTGTCTGTCTGTCTGACAGCATGCATTCCCCACTTCCCAATTGACATCGACCCAGTCAATCCGCTCTCCTCACTTCCGACGTATCACATTTTGCAGCTCTGTCAGTGTGGCATCCGGAATTAAACCCATTGTGTCCTGACTAGATTCTAGTTTGTGCACTGTTTCTGATGCTAAATTCTGGTTTCTGACAGATTCTTGTTTTTCCCTGAAAAAAATCCATGCTCCTGTGTCAGTGATGCTCAACATATTTCACAGGACCACCAAATTATCTATATTAGCTGCGGACCCCCCATCAAAAAAAAAATAAATTGTAGGCATCACCCCAGAAGCAAAGATTTGAGCTAAAATGTCATTCTGAATAATATATTCAAGATTTCTGCCACGTATTCAAATTTTCAAAAATAGCAGAGATACTCATATCGCTCATATCGCGCCACCGAGTGGCTTGTAGATCTGCTATTTTCAACAGATAAAACACCAAAACGCCTTCAGCACACAAAGGGTTAAACATCCATTTCTGACATGACAGGATATCAGAAGTCAAGGTTTTGACATGACGGGACGACATGGTGATATTGCTTGTTGACAAAACTAAACCCAACCCAAACACTCATAGTAACCGCACAAACTACGCAGCTAGAGAGACACACAGCTAGAGACACAGAGAAGAAACAAAAGCTGTGTACCCGGCGTGGCGGGCTTCTATCCAGTGTTGCCAACTTGGCGCATTTGTCGCTATATCTAGCTTTTTTCCAGACCCCTAGCGCCAAAATTAGTGAAAAACTCCTGGCGGAAAATCTAAGTGCTGGTGAGTTGGGACGAAATTGTTTGACAGGCGCCAGAGATAAAACCCCGTTTTTCACCATTTTTCCTCCTATGATAAGAGTCCTCCTTCCTTCCTAGACAGGACCATTGGTAACCAAATGGACCCTCATAGAGCTGTAACTCTTGAGAGCGTGAAATGAAACCAAACGGACCCTTACGGGTCCGTTTGGTTTCATTTTACGCTCTCAAGACTTAAATTATATTTAAACATCTGAATTACCTAATTTTCAAGAATCTACATATTTAGAAAATGCAGAAGAATTGCCATTTTGACCAACCTTTTGCCAGTTATTTCTCCTATATCAGTCCGAGAGTCCTCCGTGGCTAAAATGCAGAATAAACAGTGGGTACCTGGTATGAAAACCCACTGCTCTAGCGCATTCTGGTGCATTTTGGAAGTGCCACTAGTGCATTTTGGATTTTGGCGGTTGGCAACACTGCTTCTATCACAGAAGGACGGGTTTACTGTCCAAACACTGCTACCAGCTGGTCCTCCAAACCATATTTGGAGCACCGATGCATGCCTTTTAGATGTTCTAGTCTTCAATGTTTTCACTTTTCTTCTCACATTTTTGCTGTGATAATCCTCCCTAAATTATAGATTGTGCTGACCATATAAGGGAGGGGTGCCTACACTTTTTTTTTCTTGAGCTACAGTATACTTTCGAAATCACCAGCTCAACAAGATCTAAATCTAGTTAGAATTCATTCCACAGCCAACTAGCAAGTGGGAGCTTTGAAATAGCGGTACTGGTGTTACTTACAATTATACAGTGTTTAAGAAAAACACACTTAAAATGGAAAAACAGAGGGGGAGAATTGGAAGGCTTTTCTTGTACAAGGTATATGCTACTACTGATGTCAGAAAACAAAGTATTTGGGGTTTGAGTTGGTGGTTATATATTTTAGGGGACAGCCTGTGTGGTAGTCGTAGATCATGATCTACCTTTTGGGCATCCCTGGGTTAACTGGGGACAGGGGGAACTCTCCTCCCTGTCCCCAGTTAACTCCTGGCTTCAATAAACTGTACAAGTTTCATTTTTGGTTCTAGGTGGCCCAGCCTTCACCCAATCGGGATAAAGAAGGGTCTTCCGTCAGTCATAGTCGAGCGGGGAGTGTGTATGTGTGCGTGTGCGTGTGTGTGTCAAATCCCCCAAATCACTGAATTCTCCTGTAATGTAGCCACCAGGGTCGGACTGGCCATAGGGAGTACCAGGAGCTCTCCCGGTGGGCTGCAACCATATAGGGGCCACTAGGAGCGAAAATAATAATAATAATAGTAATATACTGTATAAACCCTGTTCTATCTTGGATCCTAGCATCATTCTAGTGAGCGCAACAACGGGTTGTGTAGGTGTCTGTTGCTTTGTATCATTTATGTTGTTATGGCTTGTTTGTGTGTGTGCACTAACAGAGCACAAATTCGTGCAAAGTGGGCCGGTCTGGGCCAAATACACAGATAAAATGAGCCGGTCCGGGCCAAATTAACAGATAAAATGGGCCGGTCTGGGCCAAATTAACAGATAAAATGGGCCGGTCTGGGCCAAATTCACGCATAAAATGACCGGGCCAAATTTTTGTCCTAGTCCAGCTCTGGTAGCCTCGTACACCAGGGTTTTATTTCTGTTCTTATTTGACTCAAAAAGTAAAGCCTGCCAGCGTGGGGGATCCCACTGGAGTGTGGAACTGGAACCCTCCCCTCTTAGACCAGAAACCACACGGCCTGAAACCAGGCTTATGGAATCTTATAATGCGGCGCATTAGGGAGTGAAATTTGCAGATATCCATCCATCCATCCATCCATCCAGCAGCCAAGACATTTCCGTTCCATTTCGCCGTCCTGTATCAAATTAATAAAGTGGCTCCCTCACACAGTCCCAGGCAATTGTGATTCAAATAACTAAATGAGGATCTGCGCGCCGCCGAGCAGCAGCATCTGCTCTCCGAAAAGAACCGCAGAGTCAATTTGAATAAGATTCGGAGAGGGAGAGAGAGAGAGAGAGAGAGAGAGAAAGAGAGAGAGAGAGAGAGAGAGAGAGAGGGAGGGAGAGAGTGAGAGAGAGAGAGAGAGAGACAGAGGGACAGAGAGAGAGAGAGAGAGAGAGAGAGAGAGAGAGAGAGAGACAGAGAAAGACACAGAGAGAGAGAGAGAGAGAGAGAGAGGAGGAGGGAGATGTGATGCATTGTGAGCGTGTACTTCTGCTATTTCATAATACTGTATACATTCCAAAATGTTACATATTGGACATTCTGCATGATGAGTATTTAATGCTGGTACTTTAACTAACCTCCCAGCAGAAACCCTTCTGCAATCGCCCACAATAAAATCATCCATTTCTCCAATTTTTCGGGACATATTCCAAACCCCGCCATGTGGCCACGGAGTGACATGGAGGGTGCCATGATTCACTGTCGGAAATCATCACTGTGCCACAAACTTCCCAGAAGCCCCAGTAGAGAAGTCGTTTCGGAGGCTGTTGTTCCTCTCCGGTCACGTTACCCAAACACGCAAACGTGTATCACGGAGTGTCCGAGGAAAAACATGTACTTGATGGATATTTTTTTTTAATAATATATCCATATATTAGTGACAATAGAAAAAGGACGGTAATGTCCTTCGATAGCTGAGCAAAATTTAGAAAAGGACCACCGACTATCAGACAGTCGGAAAACAGAGAGTACTTGAGTTGAATCCAATTGTAATAGTCTCAAGTAACACAAAGTAAGTACTTAGCCCAAAAATGTACTTACAGCAAGCTTTAAGAGCATTTAGGATTGTTAGTATATTCAATTATAATTCAGAGCTAAATGGATCAGAGATAAAATGGTAACCCTGGATCTGAGTAAATGTACCCAGAGGTACACATGAAATGAGTGAAAACACTCCAAATGGACCCTTAGACAGACATGGTGGCACGTTTCTCAAAATAGCAGATCTACGAGGTGGTAGCACGACCCAGTTACAAACCAGTGGTATGACATATGTGAAATCATTCACAATAAACCTCAGAAATATGAAATATTTCTATCAGTACTGTACGTCTATGCATGTCTTAAAAGAGATCATGCAATGAATAGAACAAATGAAACTAAAGTTTGATTTGCATGTTCAGCTGGAATGCAGATCAGGAATGTTGGTTCAGCAAGGAAAGTGTTGTAATGGACAATCAAACATGTGAAATGCTTAGTTCGGTGGTTTTCAACCAGTGGTCCGGGGACCACCAGAGTCCTTGAGAGGGTCCCCAGGTGGTCCCCAGCTAAGTTGGTTAACCAGACGTAACTCTTGAGAACGTAAAAAATTAAACCAAATGGATCCGCAGGGACAATTTGGTTTCATTTTTCATAATCTTTCATCATTATTCAGCAACTTAACAGAACTGGTCTGCATGTGTGCCTGTTTTGTTTCCCAAATCCAGCCAAAAGCAAAATAAATCTTTAGCATTTGGATCTGTGGGGCTAAAAGGTCCTCAGATAAATGGGGGAAGGTTGAAAACCACTGGTTTAGTTTTATGTTTGTTTTTGCACAATATGTAGTGCTCTTTTTTGTAATGTTGTTTCATTACACTTTTATTAGGACAACAGACAGAAATTGTCCCTGTTGCTACGAGAATATTTACACTACACTGTATGTGTGGCCACTGTAGTGTGTGTGGTCTCACGTACAAACAAATAAGTATAGCACCTCCTGAGCAGGTCACTTATACTGACTGTAAACAGCCGAGTTAGTGTAGACCAGGGGTGCCCACACTTTTTTGACTTGAGAGCTACCTTCAAAATGACCGGCTCAACAAGATCTACACATAAAAAAAGCATTTCAAGGCCCCCCAAGAAAGTTTGAGCTTTGAAATAGTGGCGATTGTGTTACTTACTGTTATAGCGTTTAAGAATAATGCACTTAAAATGAAAAATAGAGGGGGGAGAATTGGAAAGGTTATCTTGTATATACTACTACTGACGTTTGAGAACAGTTTAGGGTTTGAGTTGAAAGTTTGTGAACATTAAAATCGCCTATGTTCTATATTTTAGAGCAGGGGTTTTCAACAGGTGGTCCGGGACCACCAGTGGTCCCTGAGAAGGTTCCAGGTGGTCCCCAGGCTAAATGATGGAAAGTTGGTTAACCAGATGTAACTCTTGAGAGTGTAAAAATGAAACCAAATGGATCCTTGCAGGTCCATTTGTTTCATTTTCACACTCTCAAGAGTTAGAATATTCATCATCTGAATTAGCACCATTTAATTAAGAAGTCTACACTGTTTTGTTTGCAAAATCCAGCCTGGAATTGTGAACAAAACCAAAAGAATTCTTTAGTTTTAGGTCTTTGGGGCTAAAATGTCATCAAATGGTGGTCCGTGGCTCAAATGCTGAATAAATGGTGGTCCCACTCCCTGATGTCAAAAAGGTTGAAAACCCCTGTTTTAGGGACTGCCGTGTGATCTACCTGCATGGGCTGTGTGATCTACTGGTAGATCGCGATCACGATCTACCTTTTGGGCACCCCTGGTGTAGACTATTGAAACACATTCGGAAACCTGTGAAACACGTCCGATGGCACAGCGCGAGAAAAGACCCTTAATGCCACCGACTTTGTACATCTCATGCAGCTGGGACGAATGCATGTTTACCATTCAAGTCATGTCCTCTGTGCTTGTGCCTAGTCAAAGCCTGCCAAGTCCACACACACACACACACACACACGCACACATACATACATGCATGTGCGCACGCACACAGAAATATATCGATGCACACACTTTATTGCCTCAAAACAGAGGGTAATGTAGAGCATCCATCTACTAATGCACTGTATCCATGTGCATGTCTGCCTCCCCACACACACACACACACACACGCACACGCACACGCACACGCACACGCACACGCACACGCACACACACACACACACGCACACACACACACACACACACACACACACGCAAACACACAGGCAGTGAAATGCACAGATATTGATGCAAACTTTAGTGCGTCATAACAGAGCATAATGTGGTGCAAGGTGCTATCCATCTACTAATGAATAGCGCACGCTGCACGCACCCACACACACGCACGCATGCACACACCCCCACACCCATGCACGCACTGACGCACACATGACCAATGACTGAAGTGATACGGATGACAAATGAACTGTGTTTGCATGGCTGCAGTGTGCAGCGTCTCTCTCTCTCTCTCTCTCTCTCTCTCTCTCTCTCTCTCTCTCTCATGCATGTGCATGAGAACTGAGACACATAATATGCCATTTACTCATTCATGAATTCACATGCTATGGCCCCCGGACGGACGGATGGATGGACTGACTGACTGACTGACTGACTGACTGCAGGGCTTGACACTAACACTTGCCCGCTTGCCCGGGGCAAGTAAAAAAAATGGTGGGGCAAGTGAAGACGGCTACCTGGTTGCCCGATCGGGCAAGTGTGCAACTTAGTGCACTATAAAACAACACAAGAAAAATTTGTCTTGAAGACAGTCATTGCACTCTGCCTCTGTGTCTTTCCCTGCTTTCTAGCTATCTCTACCTATCTCTCTCCCAGGTTCATTTGGTTGCAAACTATCATTTTGCTGGGGTCAGGGACCACTGGGTCTGTGACCACTATGGGCTAATTAAGATGATGAATTTTAACTCTTGAGAGTGTGAAAATGAAACCAAATGGACCCGCAAGGGTCCATTTGGTTTCATTTTTACGTTCTCAAGAGTTACATCTGGTTAACCAACTTAACTGGGGACCACCTGGAACCTGGGGGGCAAGTGACCATGACCTGAGGGCAAGTAGAACCTGACTTGCACTTGCCCAATGGACAAGTGCCTCGGAGACCTTAGTGTCAACCCCTGGACTGACTGACTGACGGCTGGCATAGACGCCCCCAACACCTACGGGCTGCCTGGTCCAGCGCGACAGTCTCCACACCGGTTCGAGTCTCTCTCATTCTCTCTCTGTCCCTGAGCAACACAATTAACCCCTAATTGCTCCCGATGTGCTGGTCGGTAGTATCTTGCAAGGTTCCTGCCACCAATAATGTGCGAAAGTGTGAATGGGATCTACAATCTATATACAGTAAAGCGCCTTGGATAAAGGTGATATATTAATGCACTATTTACCATTGTGTTCGCCTTCCGTGTGCACCCGCTTCGACCTCTATCCATCGATTGAATAGACACTTATCAACAGAAATGTTACGATCCAATCGTGCCGGTATAGCAGATATTCAGATACCCGCCGGGCTAGTAGATATTTTGTATTCATTGCATCGGTGGATCACGGCTACTACTAGTAGGGCGGGGCGAAAGAAGTTTTACTGAAGTTATGGTTAGGTTAGGTTAGGTTTAGGCATAAGTTTACTGAGGTTAAGTTTAGGGTTGGGGTTAGGTGTAGGCATAGCCTAGTTTTACTGGGGTTATGTTTAGGGTTTAGGATTAGGCTAGGGTTAGGGTTAGACGGTGCTTTATGCGGTAACTACTACTGCCCTACTAGTAGTATCCGTGATCCACCGATGCAATGAATACAAAATATCTACTTGCCCGGCGGGTATCTGAATATCTGCTATACCGGCACGATTGGATCGTAACATTTCTGTTGATAAGTGTCTATTCAATCGATGGATAGAGGTCGAAGCGGCTGCCGTGTGAAGTGAGGGGCGTACTCATCATCGCACATCATGATGTGAAGCAGCGACGAAGAAGCACCGCCTGCACGCACCACTACCGTAAAAATCACACTACTGTGAGCTGAGCGGTGGAGATCGCTAAAAAACAATGGCTGCCTGCCAACGGCACTCAGGTATGGCACCGACTGATTTGTTTGCCTCCTGTGCCATGGGCAGCACTAGGGGCTCAGTGAACGTTCTACGTCAGTGGTTTTCAACCAGTGGTCCTTGAGAGGGTTCCAGGTGGTCCCCAGCTAAATGATGGAGAGCTGGTTAATCAGGTGTAACTCATTGAGAGTGTAAACATGACAGCGTAACATGAGGGCGTAACCATTTCATGTTTACACTCTCAAGAGTTAAAATATTCATCATCCGAATTAGCCCGAGTCTACACAACTGGAGAATGTAGGAGATTAACGGTCATTTTAGTCTGTATGTTTTGACTGTATCAAGCCTGGAAATGTGGGCAAAAGAAAAATAAATCTTTAGTTTTAGGGGTCTGTGGGGCTAAAATGTCCTCAAATGGTGGTCCGTGGCTTGAATGCTGAATAAATAGTGGGCCCTGGTATGAAAAAGTTTGAAAACCACTGTTCTACGTGGTTGATGCAACTCCAAATAGAGACAAATGCCCACAGACTTCAGTGCATTCTTTCGTTTTCCTGTTCCAGGCCACTGTCACTCTTATAACCAAGGTGATGTGTGTCCAAGACCTGGGCTGACGATGTGAGCAGAGCTGACGCAACTATCCTTCAACGGCTCTGCACTCAACCCCATACCCCCTTAAATAAAGGATGTTCCTCAAAAGATTTGACAGGTAACAGATGTTTTAGGCACAAGGTAGGGTCGGGGCGGGGGGTGGGGGGGGGACAAGGGGTGCAGTGTGGCACGGGTCTGTTTTCAGCTATTTTTGGCAGATCATGAAAGTACAGAATATACACTTTCAAATGATGTATCATTCAATGAAATCAGAAGATAACTGAATAAGATATACTCATTTGAATGTTATTAAACCTTTAACCAAGAATCTAAGTGAAAGGCTCTCAAAGTTTGTAACACAAACTAGTTTGTTCAGATCTTAAAGTTATGTTAAGAAATACTGTCCAATGTCAACTGTATTCATTGATTGCCAGAGGAACCATATCACTACTGGGCGTAGCGATATAGACACAAAAAACATAGTTCCCTGTGATAGGGGTCAAAAATGAACGAGGGACCCAACAATACAAACCTTTTTTTTGTTTGTTTGTTTGTTTGTTTACTTTCACTGCGTGGCCCCAGTGATCCCGCAGAATGACTTCATACTTCATATACTTCATATTCACACCAAAACAGAGCAGAAATCCCACCACGGGACCCTGGACATCAATTAATACAGTTGACACCACTATTAATGACAGGTATTTCATATAGCTTAACTTCAAAAATCTGAACTATGCCTTTAAAGGGGAATTACACCCATTTTCAACTTTTTTTTCTGAGAGCGTACAAATGCAACCAAATGAACCCTAATCGGTTCATTTGGTTCCATTTGTACGCTCTCAGAAAAAAGAAGAGTGGAAAAAAAATCCATTAACGTTGTGAAAATACATCTTGATGATGTCATCAAGATGTTTCACCATGTTAGTGGTTTTCTTCAGACCTCCATTTCTTGGGAACACAGAATCGGAGGGGACTTTTTTTTTATCATGTCCACCCAGCACCTCTAGGGTATACTAATGACATATTAGAATGTTGAAAATGGGTGGAATTCCCCTTTAACTCCACTGTTCATCACCAGCCCTGTCCCGTTCTAAATTCTTGTACTAGTAAACTGTGTTGCAGGCGCTGTCCGGGGTGCTAACTACGTAAGCTAACAGGGTGCTGCCCAGGGCTGCTGAACTGACAGCCAGGGAGCTGTCCAGGGTGCTACACTAATGGCTGGGTAAACCAACAGTCTACTATCGCACTAACACGGTGTCCACTGTCCGCGGTCCTGAACACTACTCTGGGTCTGTTCAGCATTCTGACCACGCGGCGGTAGGCAGGCAGGGTACTCCCACTGCCGGATCACTGCAGTGACACATAAATCAGTGGCTGTTACATTACACCTCTAACTCCCCTGCTCTACTCAGGGCCACAACACATAGTTTTGTGTTATCCCCTTTTTTTAAGCAACTTTTAATCCTTGTGTAGCGAACTTTTGGTGTTTATCTGTTGAAAAACAGCAGATCTACAAGTCATATCGTGGCGCGATATGACTATCTCTGCTATTTTTGAAAAAATCAGAAATGTGCAGAAATCTCCGAATATATTATTTAAGAATGAAACATTTTAGCTCAAATCTTTCTTCTGGGGTGAATGCCTAGAAGTTGTCTTTTTTTTTTTTTTTTTTTTTTTTTTTTTAGATGGGGTCCGCAGCTAAATATAGATAATTCTGAACAAGAACAAAACAAGAATCTAGCGTCAAAACCAGAATTTAGCTCACATTGCCACAAACTAGATGGCGCCCATCTAGTGTCAGAAACTAGAATCTAGTCAGGACACAATGGGTTAACAGTAAAGCCTTCAACAAGTAGCCTAACTAATACCGTATTCAATCAATCAAAGCCCGTACTTAGTCTTACTGTCACCATCAGCAGAATTCTATAGATCTCTGGAGCGCATGTGGGCATGCTCGTGTGCCACAGTGTTAATGTGATTCACTACTACGGTGAATTATGTAGGGCATGCTGCAAATGAGTTTTCGCAAAAACCCGTAACACCCACCTCCAACTGATGTATTTTTATGTAGCACCTCTGTACAGTGTGTGTGTGTGTGTGTGTGTGTGTGTGTGTGTGTGTGTGTGTGTGTGTGTGTGTGTGTGTGTGTGTGTGTGTGTGTGTGTGTTGGTGACAGCTTCCCCAAAACATGCACTTTATTGCTGCATATCTTTAGTACCTTATGTCAGGGACTGAATCAATAACACAGTCACACTCTCACTCGCGCGCACGCACACGCACACGCACACACACAGTAATTACATTATCATTGACAGACGGTAGATAGATTGGAAATTACTGAAGTGGTCCGTAAATTATTTCTGATTAGACTGCTGATTGGTCAGTTGTGTGAAAAGAATCAAAATGTTGATCAGAGTAAAAACAGAGGCAGGTTTGAGGGCTGGAAGAAAACAATACTATTTTTTTATTTTTTTATCTTAACCAGTGGTTTTCAGCTCTTTTCATATCAAGGTCTATTTGAGCTACAGACCACAAGATTTCGCCTCTCAATATTTTTGTTGTTGGTTGTCTTAAAGGTATATAAAGTGATTTGGGTGAATTGGAAAACCCTCTGGTCCGCCGGTAGCAAGATGGGCACATGCACACACTCTACAATGAAGGGAAATGCAACAGGCCAACAGCATATACCCCAAGGCCCACGCCCACTGATTGGAGGAAGGCCTCCTCTCATTTGATTGGATGGGTTCATTTGGTTCCATTTGTACGCTCTCAGAAAAAAGAAGTGTCTAAAGAATTCCATTAACATGGTGAAAATACATCTTGATGATGTCATCAAGATGTTTCACCATGTTAGTGGTTTTCTTCAGACCTCCATTTCTTGGGAACACAGAATGGGGGAACTTTTTTATCATGTCCACCCAGCACCTCTAGGGTATACTAATGACATATGAATGACGTTGAAAATGGGTCGACTTCCACTTTAAGTGCTTCTCAAAGACAGTCATATATGGCTTGGACCCATGACTCTTCATTCAAGTCACTTGTACTACTGAGGTTACTGTACTGAAGTAACACAAAGACAGGCTTGACAACTCACTTCCACGCTGTATTGTTGTGACACCATTATGGGGAGATGCCACGCACAACAACTCTCCAATCGTTTAGCTGGGGGACCACCTGGAACCCCCCCCCCCCTTCGGGGACCATCGGGACGACTGGTTGAGAAGCACTGATCCAGCAAGTCACTGTGTCAGATAATCTCCCCTCAGCGTTCTCTGTGAGCTTGGCTCGGAGCGGAGGGAACAGACAGATGGCCAGAGAAAGAGTCAGAGAGATTGCTGATGGATCTAAATCAGCGTTACTTTGACAATCCAGGCCAACTGGCTGAGGGCTGATGATGATGCCATGAGGAATCAAGACAGGGGCATGGGGGGGGGGGGGGCTTAAATGCCCAGTCTGCCACAACAAGCATGACGGCATGCAAAATAAACCAATATATTTCAAAATGAAAGTGCTTATATTGAAAATGATTTGAAACACTACTACTGCTACTAACTAACTACAGTTGTCACACGACTAAACCAACAGCATTTCATCATTGAAAACAGGAAACTCTCTGAGTCAGACCTTTAGCTTTATGAATGCTGCACGTCTGTTGTAACTTCAACAGTGGCCTGGTCTAGCCCTCAATGATTTTGGCCTTGGGGGGGCGGGCTGCCGTGGCATCCACACGGCAGATGAGCTGCGCTCTGATTTGATCTCACCAACGTGTCGTCATCCCCAGCCCCTCCCGCGCCCGTCCACTGCTGTTCTACGTCACATCATTTAGAGCGACGCCCACCCCGGAAGGTTCACTCCCACTTGAAGGCCACTTCTCCAACGTGCGTTAGTCCAGGCTTTCCGTTTTCGCGCAAGGTGAACAAAAATGAAAGCCTGGGTGTCGAGGCTACTTCAACAGCAACTGATGCTATTATTGATGCAGTTGTCTAATAAAAGTCCTGTAACTGTAAATGGGATGGGTGCTGCTTCATCGCCCGTGGCGCGAAGCCGCCCCCTAGCCATTTTCAACTGCCCCCCTTCCAATTGGGAAAGTTTACATCCGCCCCTAAATCAAGAGCGTCTGCTGTCAATGGTTTGGTTTTGGAGAGAAGCTGTAGCTGAAGTCCTGCATGGCCCACGAGGCTCAGTGTACACAATCTACACATGGATTCACATGGTTATTGTTACTATATAGTGCGGTGGTTTTCAACTAGTAGTGCGGGGACCGCCAGTGGTCCTTGAGAGGGTTCCAGGCGGGTCCCCAGGCTAAATGATGGAATGTTGGTTAACCCAGATGTAACCCTCGAGAGCGTAAAAATGAAACCCAAATTTGGTTTCATGTTTACACCCTCAAGAGTTAAAATATCCATCATCTGAATTAGCACCGCTTAATTAAGAAGTCCACACAATTAGAGAATGTAGGCGAATGGTAATTTCAATCTACATTTTGCCCATTTTGTTTGCAAATTCCAGCATGGAATTGTGGACAAAAACAAAAGAAATCTTTGTTTTTGCGTCTGTAGGGCTAAAATGTCATAAGCTGGTGGTCTGTGGCTCAAATGCCGAATAAATATGATATAGTGTAATTCTACAGCCTGCACAAGCACTTATAGGAATTGTTAAGAGTTGAGACATTTCTTTGACATAGATAAATATATGAGTAGATCTGACTGAAGGGCCTGTGCAGCTTTAAGCTTTTCTGTACTGTACTGTGACGCGTTTTGGTTTTCTAAGCATTATGTTATACTTTAGCCATTGAAAAATAGCAGATCTACAAGCTCATAGCGCGCCACCAAGTGGCGCGCTATGAGCTTGTAGGTCTGCTATTTTTTTTTTTGCAAAACCGTGAAAATGTGACAGTCACACAGATCTTTGAATATATTATTTCAGAAGCAAAAACATTTTTAACTCAAATCTTTGCATCTGAGGGATCCCTACGACATGTTTTCAGATGGCGGTCCACAGCCAAATATAAATGATTCTGGTGGTCCTCGGCATGAAATATGTTGAGCATCACTGACAGATAAAAAAAAAAATAATGATAATAATCTAGTTTCAGAAACTATAGAATCTAGCATCGGGGACTAGAATCTAGTGTCGGAAAACAGGATTTAGGGTGAGATTTTCGTTACATGCTAAACCCCTTATGCCATATCCCTTATTTCATTTTCACTATTTTGAAAAACTTTTTTGGACTATTTCAACATGTCAATCTATTAACACGTTGTGAGCTAGTAGACTGGCCATTTGAACTAATGAGAAATGTTTTTTTTTAATAGTTTAAAAAGGCAAAGAAGTTAAGGGATAAGGGGTATAGCGGTAACGAAAATGGAGCCCTTAGTGTCTGAAATTAGAATCTAGTGTCAGAAAATCAATTTAGCGTCAGAAACCAGAAATCTAGCGCCAAAAATTAAAATCTACTGTCAGAAACTAGAATCTACTGTCTGAAACTAGAATCTAGCATCAGAAACTAGAATCGAGACAGGACAAAATGGTTTAAGCTTTTCACCAGAGGAGGGGAAAACGGATTTTCTTTTTTTATTCTTTATCCAAAATGTACACTGTAGCTAGGTTAGAGACCGCAGAAGTGCACCTGTCAAGTCTCTTTTCTCAACTCACAATGCTATAAGCCGATATATACCGGTACTGTATCTCCAAAACTGGTTGGGGGCAAACTGAACAACCAATATGTCAATTTGCAAAACTTTCCCTTTCAGTCAAACGTGGTACCTTTCAAGTGGGTCTGACGGCTTTGTAGTGGATGATGAAAATAAACACGTGACAAAGCAACTTAGCAATTACCCCCAAAAATAAGCTTGAAAAGTGCACGCCGCACTTTTATTCTCCCATGACAGGCAAGCGGCGTGATAACATTTAACTCATTGACCGCTAGGGGACCTTCTTTGTTTCCTCTCCATTGCCGCGGCTCAAACCAGTTCGATCGGTAAAAAAGCCCTTATTTTGAAGCTCAGATCTCCTAAACAGGATGTGCTGTTTCTGTTATGCTGTGTCTGTTGTCTTGCCTAATCGGTCATCTGGCGATCTGCCCATATACATCCGGGTCACAAGTCAGGAAGAGCCGTGTAGCGCTAGTTGATTCACCAGTGCGACAACCCCATTCAGAGCGAAAACACAGGAGAGCCGTTTGAATGCATTGGATTGAATGGAAGTGAATGGGACAAAAAAAAAAGAGTTGTCGCTCAATTCTGTTCCAAATGAAAGTTAGCAACGGGATGATCATCAGACGATGCGCACGGACTAATAGTTGGATTAAAGAATGAAATCTACATCTCGTCGTGATACGAGCCGTCCGCGTTACCGGCAGTGGGGTTCTAACGGGATGTCCACGAGCCCCGCGTTATCGGCGCGAAGAGAATTAACAGCTAAAAAAAAACCCAGACACATTTCTCCTCCTTGCTTTGTGAAATGGGGTGCAACAGCCAGACATTTCCATTTCTCCTCCTCCCAAGATAAGATAAGATAAACCTGTATTGATCCCCTGGAGGGGAAACTCGCGTCGTCTCCGCCGCAAGATCAGCCAGGATGAATCGCAGGAGAGTAAACATGGCAAACGTACTTCAAAACAAACTCTCTAGCTTTTCAGGCTTGATGAAAATCAAGTGCCGAGTGTTTACCCTGGATGTGTATCCTCTGTGACCACGGTTGTCAAAGTGGGAAACCCCCTGGCTATGGGGGTCCACGAAATATAAACTAGATTTGGGGCTAGTGCATAATAATTGCCCACCTAATGCAGAGGTGGGCAATTATTTTTCCCAAGGGGCCAAATGAGATACATAAAATATTGTGGAGGGCCAAGCCTAAAGGCTGAACTAAAGTCTGCGTAATATTAATTGAATTTCAAGATAAAAGTAAGAGTAAGACCAACCATTTTGACACCAGGGCCCTCTATTTATTCAGTATATCAAAATAAACACGTCTTGTGTCATTAGAAAGCCTACTTACCTTAGTGGAAACACTCTGACCCCCCCCCCCCAACACCACCACCACACGGATAAAATGGACTTTTTGGCCAGAGCGCGATTGCTGTTCCCTGAAGGAAAAATATTTCCTATTGGACTTTTCTATTGGCAATATCGGTAGAGGGCGCAAATCCTGGTCGTTTTTCCGGTGAAAAACGATTGCGATCTGGCCAAAAAGTCCATTTTATCCGTGTGATGGGGGGCTCAGAGTGCGACCACTAAGATAAGTAGGCTTTCTAATGACACAAGACGTGTTTATTTTGGTGAGTAGGTAAAACGTTCCTTATATATCCACTCCAGAAGAGAGGCTGGTCGGGTGCAGTAATGGCCGAATGCACGGAGACGAGCAGAGCTCCAATGCAAGTCAGACTCAGAAGCAGTGGAGCTCTGGACCAGAACTAGACAGTGACTAAACTCCGCCTCAAAGGGTGGGGTTAAGAGAAAGGCTCAATGTTAGGTCTAACCGCCTACTGTATGCAGCATACAGAATAGAGGTGGTCTCATTGTCGAGGGAACATTGTGGTCAGTTCCGTAACGACTGGCAAAATGTGTTCTTCTGAATCAGACTAGTTCAGTGGTTTTCAACTAGTGGTCCGGAGACCATCAGTGGTCCTTGAGAGAGTTCCAAGTGGTCCCCAGCTGAATGGCGGAAAGTTGGTTAAGCAGGTGTAACTCTTTGTTGAAACCAAATGGACCCGCAAGGGTCCATTTGGTTTCACGTTTACGCTCTCAAGAGTTAAAACATCCATCATCTGAATTAGCCCAAGTCTACACAACTAGAGAATGTAGATTAATGGTCATTTTGATCTGTAGGTTTGACTGCTTTGTTTCCTAAATCCAGCCTGGTATTATGGACAAAAAAATAATAATAATATATATATATATATATATATATATATATATATATATATATATATATATATATATATATATATATATATATATATATATATATATATATATATATATATATATATATATATATATATATTTATTAAGGCTGTTGAAAATAGTTAATTAATGGGATTAAATTAATTTTGTTGATTAATCTGATTAAAATTTTTAACTCAATTAACTCATGTGCACACTGACTCAACCCACTGAGCATTTTCTCATTGAAAGAAATGGGTAGAGCACGGTTTTAAGGAGACGTATAGCTGTGTGTCTCCCTGTAACCAGAGCCATAGAGTATAGCTGGAGGATCTACAAGCATTGAGGGCTTGTAGATCACCTATTTTGATAAATATTTGAAAGATAAATAGTTACTTTTTCACAGATTCTCTTTTTTAAATGTTGAAATCCTGTCAAGGAAAACATGCATATTTTAGACATAGTTCGAGTGGTGATTAATCATGATTAAATTAATTTTGAAGCTGTGATTAATTTGATTAAAATTTTAATCATTCAACAGCCCTAATATATATATATATATATATATATATATAATATATATATATATATATATATATATATATATATATATATATATATATATATATATATATATTTTTTTTTAGTTTTTTTTTTTTTTTAGTTTTGTGTCTATGGGACTAAAATGTCATCAAATGGTTGTTTGTGGCTAAAATTCTGAATAAATAGTACGTCGTAGACCCTGGTATCAAAAAGGTTGAAAACCACTGGACTAGTTGAAGAAACATGGGGAAGGTTTCCGTATTATTAGATTTGTCGATGGGTGGGTCTTCCAAGAGACATTTTGCGTTCTCGTTAGAGGCCGGGTGTGAGTGTTATCTAACCGTTTATCTACTTTCTTTAAGAGTGTCCATGTCTCTGAGACTTGGAGTAGAAATTGGCTTGACGGTCGTCGTCCTAAATAGTTATCTTAAGCAGGGATGGCCAGATCTTGCACACACACGCCCACACGCACGCACACACACACACACACGCGAGCTGACAATTACCACATAACTTAGAGTAACTAAGTTATGTGGTAATTCTCCATTTTCCTTTGTTATCTCTCTTTCACAGCCACAGACACATCATTACCAACGGCAGCCACACACCCGGCACAGAGAGAGAGGCGGCGAGGCACATTTGCATAATGCCTGCACAGTGCACACACCTCCACTTCAACTTCAGCATCACAGTCAATGGTTGCCGTAGGCAGCACATTAGGACTCGCAGCGACGCAGTGACTGTATGCCTGGGTGGAAAACACAACCCCCAGGTTGTTGTTTGTCTTTGGTTTGCACACATGTGAAGGATGTTCCTACGATGCTGTGATGTCTGCTGCACACTGTGTCTCATGTCTCTCTGTCTCCATATGACACACAGTGATACTGTCTCTCTGTCTCCATATGAAACACAGTGATACTGTCTCTGTCTCTGTCTCCATATGAAACACAGTGATACTGTCTCTCTGTCTCCATATGAAACACAGTGATACTGTCTCTCTGTCTCCATATGAAACACAGTGATACTGTCTCTCTGTCTCCATATGAAACACAGTGATACTGTCTCTCTGTCTCCATATGAAACACAGTGATACTGTCTCTCTGTCTCCATATGAAACACAGTGATACTGTCTCTCTGTCTCCATATGAAACACAGTGATACTGTCTCTCTGTCTCCATATGAAACACAGTGATACTGTCTCTCTGTCTCCATATGAAACACAGTGATACTGTCTCTCTGTCTCCATATGAAACACAGTGATACTGTCTCTCTGTCTCCATATGAAACACAGTGATACTGTCTCTGTGTCCATATGAAACACAGTGATACTGTCTCTCTCTGTCTCCATATGAAACACAGTGATACTGTCTCTCTGTCTCCATATGAAACACAGTGATACTGTCTCTCTGTGTCCATATGAAACACAGTGATACTGTCTCTCTGTCTCCATATGAAACACGGTGATACTGTCTCTCTGTCTCCATATGAAACACAGTGATACTGTCTCTCTGTCTCCATATGAAACACAGTGATACTGTCTCTCTGTCTCCATATGAAACACAGTGATACTGTCTCTCTGTCTCCATATGAAACACAGTGATACTGTCTCTGTCTCCATATGAAACACAGTGATACTGTCTCTCTGTCTCCATATGAGACACAGTGATACTGTCTCTGTCTCCATATGAAACACAGTGATACTGTCTCTCTGTCTCCATATGAAACACAGTGATACTGTCTCTCTGTCTCCATATGAAACACAGTGATACTGTCTCTGTCTCCATATGAAACACAGTGATACTGTCTCTGTCTCCATATGACACACAGTGATACTGTCTCTGTCTCCATATGGAACACAGTGATACTGTCTCTCTGTCTCCATATGAAAAACAGTGATACTGTCTCTCTGTCTCCATATGAAACACAGTGATACTGTCTCTGTCTCCATATGAAACACAGTGATACTGTCTCTCTGTCTCCATATGAGACACAGTGATACTGTCTCTGTGTCCATATGAAACACAGTGATACTGTCTCTCTGTCTCCATATACAACACAGTGATACTGTCTCTCTGTGTCCATATGAAACATAGTGATACTGTCTCTCTGACTCCATATGAAACAAAGTGATACTGTCTCTCTGTCTCCATATGAAACACAGTGATACTGTCTCTGTGTCCATATGAAACACAGTGATACTGTCTCTCTGTCTCCATATGAAACACAGTGATACTGTCTCTCTGTCTCCATATGAAACACAGTGATACTGTCTCTCTGTCTCCATATGAAACACAGTGATACTGTCTCTCTGTCTCCATATGAAACACAGTGATACTGTCTCTCTGTCTCCATATGAAACACAGTGATACTGTCTCTCTGTCTCCATATGAAACACAGTGATACTGTCTCTGTCTCCATATGACACACAGTGATACTGTCTCTGTCTCCATATGAAACACAGTGATACTGTCTCTCTGTCTCCATATGAAACACAGTGATACTGTCTCTGTCTCCATATGAAACACAGTGATACTGTCTCTCTGTCTCCATATGCAACACAGTGATACTGTCTCTCTGTCTCCATATGAAACACTGTCTGTCTGTCTCCATATGAAACACAGTGACTCCTCTGTCTCTGTCTCCATATGAAACACACTGACACGTCTCTGTCTCCATATGAAAACACAATGACACTGCCTGTGTCTATGTGAAACACACTGTCTCTGTCTTCATACGAAACACACTGTCTCTCTGTCTCCATATGAAACACACTGTCTCTCTGTCTCCATATGAAACACACTGATACTGTCTCTGTCTCCATATGAAACACAGTGATACTGTCTCTGTCTCCATATGAAACACAGTGATACTGTCTCTGTCTCCATATGAAACACAGTGATACTGTCTCTCTGTCTCCATATGAAACACACTGTCTCACTGTCTCTCTGTCTCCATATGAAACACACTGTCTCTCTGTCTCCATATGAAACACACTGTCTCTCTGTCTCCATATGAAACACACTGTCTCTCTGTCTCCATATGAAACACACTGTCTGTCTCCATATGAAACACACTGTCTGTCTGTCTCCATATGAAACACACTGTCTCTCTGTCTCCATATGAAACACACTGTCTCTCTGTCTCTCTGTCTCCATATGAAACACACTGTCTCTCTGTCTCCATATGAAACACACTGTCTCTCTGTCTCTCTGTCTCCATATGAAACACACTGTCTCTCTGTCTCTCTGTCTCCATATGAAACACAGTGATACTGTCTCTCTGTCTCCATATGAAACACAGTGATACTGTCTCTCTGTCTCCATGTGAAACACAGTGATACTGTCTCTCTGTCTCCATATGAAACACACTGATACTGTCTCTCTGTCTCCATATGAAACACACTGATACTGTCTCTCTGTCTCCATATGAAACACAGTGATACTGTCTCTCTGTCTCCATATGAAACACAGTGATACTGTCTCTCTGTCTCCATATGAAACACAGTGATACTGTCTCTCTGTCTCCATATGAAACACAGTGATACTGTCTGTCTGTCTGTCTCCATATGAAACACACTGTCTGTCTGTCTCCATATGAAACACACTGTCTGTCTGTCTCCATATGAAACACACTGTCTGTCTCCATATGAAACACACTGTCTGTCTGTCTCCATATGAAACACACTGTCTGTCTTCATATGAAACACACTGTCTGTCTCCATATGAAACACACTGTCTGTCTTCATATGAAACACACTGTCTCTCTGTCTCCATATGAAACACACTGTCTGTCTGTCTCTGTGACTCCATAATGAATCATGCTGACACTGTGTCTCCACATGCCTGGGTATGAACCACGTCGGGAGGCTACTGAAAAGTGCAGAGGAGGAGGCTCTCTCTCCATCCCATAATAAATGTAGTTGTCAGAGCGCAGTGAGAGATGGCACCATCAGGGGTGGAGGGAAACTATCAATACTGCAAAATAGGAACTCTCTCCTACAAGGAAAGGTCCGGCCTTCAGGAATTAAAGTTCCCGGACTTCGGAAAATGACTGTTGATACAAAAGCATTTGCATCCGAATGTATTTAAAGAACCAATAGTAGAAATCACTCTTTATAGTGAATTGTCTCATGTCAAAGTTTTCAAATATAAAAATCTTTTGAGAGTTGCAGATCTGCAAGCTCACAATGTGTCGCGAGATTGTAGACTGACTGTTTCCAAATGGCCGCGTTGTATAATGCTGAAGTGGATAGTGTATGTGTGTGCAATAAGAATCCAAATCCAAAAATAACCAAAGTTGTCAGATAAAATACAGTAGAAGTGAAAGTCCAATATCCACCTCTGCGATGTAGAAGTAACGGGATTGAATATCGCAAATACACTCAAGTAAATTCCAAATAATACCTCCAAAAACGGACTCTACACCACTGGGCACCATTAACATTCACATCATTATCCGGGTTTTCCTCCCCAGATCCACCTTCAAGGCTTGGCGACAGAAACAAAATGCATCGCACAATTGCATCCTGGGAGAGAGAGAGAGAGAGAGGGAGGGAAAGGGCGCGAGATAAATGTGGGAGCTTCTGTGTGCATCATCAGTCAAACTCTGCCTTTGTACTTTTTTATCTGTGTGTGACATCATTTCTGTAGAGAGTGGGGCCCGCGGTGCGCCCAACATTTCCTCCGCCTCGCATCCGATCTTGTCACAGCGTGTCAAGAGAAAAACAGCACAATCATCACTAACAGCAGGAATGGCTGAGCACTGAGTCTAGCATTCTGACACTGTGGGAAACAGACTTCTATATGCACTCTGTAAGGCAGTAGACAGTGTGCTGTGTACAGACATGCAGTTAATCTGGACTGTCACAAGTGCATCCGATGCAACCGGTGGTGCATGAGTCTGCGACTGACTTGACCAAAAGATAAAGAAAAGATAAAGTATATATCGTATTTAAAGGTATTATGATTTCAATTAATTCAAATGGTTATTTGTTCTTCTTTCTTCTAATATAGAGTGTGCAGACCATATAAGGAGTTCCTCCCTGTCCCCAGTGAGCCCCCGGGGCGATAAAACCGTAGTTTCAGTTTGGGCTTTGGGAGAAAAAGCCTTTCATCCAATCAGGATGCAGTGGGGGTGGGCCTTGGTGTATGTGCTGTTGGCCTGTTGCACTTCACCCCATTGTAGAGTGTGTGCATGTGCATATCTTGCTACCGGGGGGGACCAGAGGGTTTTCCAATTTACCCAGTTCACTCCTCCCCCCCAGGTATAGGTATGGTTGAAACCCCCAATGATTGATGGAATCCTTTGCAATGTTTTGGATTTTCCAAGAAAATTTCTTGGAAAATCCATTTAAAGATGGAATGCCATGATTTTTTTTCTACCCTAAAACATGATCATGAGGTATTAATATTATATGAAAAGTAAGATTTTTTTCCCAAGAAATGAAGTCTTTGTTAAACTGTCATTTTTATGATTCCACCCTACCAGTTCATTAAGTATGCCTGGTTTGCCTGGTGGGTGGAGATCCAGCTGAACTGAAGCCACACCCACAGCTTTAGTTGCATGAGAAAGGGGGAGGAGTTAGGGGAGGGGCTGAACACATGATGTCACTATTTTTTAGTTTTTTTCATTGGCATGTTTGACTGGAAAGGTTCAGCCCCCAGGAAAAAACCCTAAATACAAAGGGAAGACATCATTGCACATAAAAAACACACCAAGGGGTATATTGACATACTGTCACCTCTTAAACATGTACAAAATTGGAAGAAATACAAAAATCACGGCACCCCCCCCCCCCCCCCCCCCCCCCCCCCTTTAATGAAAACAGCAGTTCTAGCTCAAAACGCGACACCATGTGAAGCATTTCCACAATTCATGAAAGGTGTTGAAATTATGTGAGTTATGCGTCATCCCCTTATGTTTACGAAGCCTACTGTAAATGCCAAATTTAATGTTGATTCTTCCCATGTTCAACACAAAAGAACAACAACAACAAAGCAAATCGCCATCAACACAATTACTTTCTGCGACGATTAATCATCAAGTGAATTCATGTAATCCTGCACAATCCTAAACACTGTAAGTAACAGTGGGAACTCACACAGCCCTCTTTGAACTTTGTCACACCCAAGGGGGCAGTGGTGGACTGGGCAAAGAAATCTGCCCGGACATTTTTAGCGTGATTTGGCCTAGACCGCCCCACCACAAACAGCGCCTGATGGACCTGGTATAGTTGGTTAACCAGATGTAACTCTTTGAAAGCGTAAACATGAAACCAAATGGACCCTTGCGGGTCCATTTGGTTTCATGTTAACGCTCTCAAGAGTTAAAATATCCATCCAAATTGGCCAAGTCGAGTTAGAAAATGTAGAAGATTAATACTCATTTTGATCTGTATGTTTGACTGTTTTGTTTCCCAAATCCAGCCTGGAATTGTGGACCAAAAAGCAAAATTAGTTTTGGGTCTGTGGGGCTAAAATGTCATCAAATGGTGGGCTCAAATTCTGAATGAATAGTGGGCCCTGGGATCAAAAAAGGTTGAAAACCAGTGCTTTTAATCATACTGTGATACCAGCGGCCCCCTACGGGCCGTGGCCCACCGGGAGACCTCCCTGTACGCCCAATGGTCAATCCGACCCTGCAAGGGGCGGCCCAGTCAGACAGACCCCCAGGTTGGGAAACAGTGTGTCGTATATAAACCTTAGAAGAGCAGACAGACAGACAGACAGACAGACAGACAGACAGACAGACAGACAGACAGACAGACAGACAGACAGACAGACAGACAGACAGTTTGAGTCAATGGAGAGCATCCATCCCGCCCAATCCTCTGCGGTGGATTCCGACACGGCTGATTGGATAACCAAGGAGGAGGATAATCCTTTTAACCCTGTTAGAGAGGATCATTAATGTGTCTGTCTGGGGGATCAAACACATACAGGAGGAACCCACAGGGCCGTGTGTGTGTGTGTGTGTGTGTGTGTGTGTGTGTGTGTGTGTGTGTGTGTGTGTGTGTGTGTGTGTGTGTGTGTGTGTGTGTGTGTTGTGTGTGTGTGTGTGTGTGTGTGTGTGTGCGTGCGCGTGTGTTTAACTCAAGCACTTTGATGTACGTTGTCTGTTTAAAGCCACAGTAGTTGGCTCCAGATGCCTCGCCTGCCTAATAAGCCTGACTTAAGCCGGTATTTTTTTTGTGCTAGTCTGGCTATTGTGCAGCTGCCAAGTGACACCGTTTGAGTGCAGTATAATCTTTAGCAGCTACAGGCTCAAGACAATACTTATTTGCATGGAAAGAAACGTGAATTGCATGAGAATCATCATGATCTCAATTTTGTGTGGGGTGACGGGAGGTGAAAATACAAAACCACAAAAATAAACTTGGGTTCACTTGATGGGTTTGTGATCAAGTGTCAAGTCAGGTTTGTTTTTGACAGTGGTATTTGATTATGAAAATGACTTGTGGTTTGAACTTCAAAGATCAGGCGATCAAACATCCAGATTTTTATGACTGCCATCAATTCATTCCAGCAGTGTGTGTGTGTGCACAAGCGTTGATGCCATGTTATTACTGTGTATACAGGCTTAGGGTACCATCTTCTTTCTATCTGCTTTGTTCTTTGCTTCTTTCTGTCTTTTCACTTTATTTTTTTTGCCATTTTATTTTTTGACCTGTATTACATTTGTAGTACTTGTATGTGGAGCACTTTGTAAACTTGTTTTTGAAAAGTGCTATACAAATGAAGTTATTATTATTATTATTATTATTATTATTATTATTATTATTATTATTATTATTACCCCTATCGCTTTTGGTGCTCAAAAGGTCAATGCGATATTGCCGGTGTACACCAGAAATTTCCAGTCCACACTGTGCGGACTGTGGGGGCGTGAAAAATCAGCGGATGGTCTCTAAATTTTCCGGGCCCCCTCCTCTTCGTGTGGACACCACATGTTTACCGATCAGTCCTTCAGATGACCCACACTGCTATTTTTTCCTCTGTGTCCATTTTAGGGCCTTATATTGCAGTTCAAGCATAATTCCACAGGGTGGCAGGCTATTAACCAAAACTCTACATGTGTACATGGTGTACATGTCCCATACTTTTACATGAACATGTCTAGGTCATATTACAGGACATATTACAGGCTTACTATAGCCACGGCTGGTTCCCAAAATGTGGTTCGGGGACGTCTGGGAGTCCAACCATGTACACGGGCCATAGTTTGTATGCATGACCAGTAGTTTTACATAAAACTTTCTAGATTACATTACACCACAGCCTAGTACAGCCACGGCTGGTTCCCAAAGTGCGGTTTGGGGACCTCTGGGAGTCCAACTATGTACATAGGCCATAGTTTGTGTGCACGACCAATACTTTTCCACAAACATTTCAAGGCTATAGTACAATCCAGCCATGTCTGGTTCCCAAAGTGTGGTTCAGGGACCACTGGGAGTCCAACTATGTACACATGTAATAGTATGTGTGCACAACCAAAAGTTTTATTGCAGTGCAGCTATGGCAAGTTCCAAAATTGTGGTTTGCTGACCTCTGTGGGTCCGACTATGTACAAAGGCCATAGTTTGTGTGCACAACCAATACTTTTACACAAACATTTATAGGCTATAGTACAATCCCAATTCCCAACGTGTGGTTCAGGGACCTGTGGGAGTACAACTATGTACATAGGCCAGAGTTTGTGTGCACGACCAATAGTTTTACATGAACACTATGTTATATTACAGGACAGCCTACTAGAGCCACAACTGGTTGCCATGTACAACCCCAATTCTGTTGGAGTTGGGAAGATGTTCATTCATCCATCTTCTTCCGCTTATCTGAATGCTTAAACCGAATGTTCAACTTTATTGTTTGTATGCAAATATTTGCTCATTTTGATTTTGATGGCTGCAACAACTTTAAAATATAATCAAATATAATCAAATATTCAGACAATCCGAAGAACCTATACGTGATTGGCTGAAAACCTATTGAATGTTTTTGACCTTTGATCCCTCAGATGTCTTCTGCATTGAAACCAACATCACCGTGTGAGGGAAGTAACTGCAATTGACTCAGGAACATCATATTGGCTGACTGACTGACTGACTGACTGACTATTGTAACACACTCCTCCCTGACGATGTCACTGGGACAATTTACTTATTTTTGTACCACAATTCTTCTATTAGGCCACTTAGCCTAAACGTGTGCGAGGAGACTGGCACATATGGACCCAGAGGATGAGAGAGTGGAATCACATACGTGCTTGTGTTATAAAGGGGCCTCTACTACTCCCATTGGACAGGACTAGGCTAGACTTTGGCACACTAGGCTGCACTGCACTAGACTCAAATGGGCTCTAATATGCTGTAGGGGGGTGCCATGCTGTAAAAGGCTTCATTAGGCTGTAGAAGGCAATACTGTACCATGGTCAACACATGCCATGTAAAACTATTGAATGTGCACACAAACGACTGCCCGTGTACACGGTGGTTATTATCAATGGTGTGACATAATATAGACTAGTACTTCCCTCTACTACTCTATTCTCCCATTGGAGAGGACTAGGCTAGACTTTGGCATACTAGGCCGTACTCAAATGGGCTCTAATAGGCTGTAGGGGTGTGTGTTAGGCTGTAATAGGCTTCATTAGGCTGTACGAGGTGATACTGCACTATGGTCAACACATGTCCAAGTAAAAGTATTGAATGTGCACACAAACGACTGCCCGTGTACACGGTGGTTATTCACAATGGTGTGACATAATATAGACTAGTACTTCCCTCTACTACTCTATTCTCCCATTGGAGAGGACTAGGCTAGACTTTGGCATACTAGGCTGTACTGCTCAAGACTCAAATGGGCTCTAATTGGCTGTAGGGGTGTGTGTTAGGCTGTAATAGGCTTCATTAGGCTGTACGAGGTGATACTGCACTATGGTCAACACATGTCCAAGAAAAAGTATTGAATGTGCACACAAACAACTGCCCGTGTACACGGTGGTTATTCACAATGGTGTGACATAATATAGACTAGTACTTCCCTCTACTACTCTATTCTCCCATTGGAGAGGACTAGGCTAGACTTTGGCATACTAGGCTGTACTGCTCAAGACTCAAATGGGCTCTAATTGGCTGTAGGGGTGTGTGTTAGGCTGTAATAGGCTTCATTAGGCTGTACGAGGTGATACTGCACTATGGTCAACACATGTCCAAGAAAAAGTATTGAATGTGCACACAAACGACTGCCAGTGTACACGGTGGTTATTCACAATGGTGTGACATAATATAGACTAGTACTTCCCTCTACTACTCTATTCTCCCATTGGAGAGGACTAGGCTAGACTTTGGCATACTAGGCCGTACTGCACTAGACTCAAATGGGCTCTAATAGGCTGTAGGGGGGTTTGTTAGGCTGTACTAGGCTTCATTAGGCTTTACGAGGTCATACTGCACTATGGTCAACACATGTCCAAGAAAAAGTATTGAATGTGCACACAAACGACTGCCCGTGTACACGGTGGTTATTCACAATGGTGTGATATAATATAGACTAGTGCTTCCCTCTACTACTCTATTCTCCCATTGGAGAGGACTAGGCTAGACTTTGGCATACTAGGCTGTACTGCACAAGACTCAAATGGGCTCTAATTGGCTGTAGGGGTGTGTGTTAGGCTGTAATAGGCTTCATTAGGCTGTACGAGGTGATACTGCACTATGGTCAACACATGTCCAAGTAAAAGTATTGAATGTGCACACAAACAACTGCCCGTGTACACGGTGGTTATTCACAATGGTGTGACATAATATAGACTAGTACTTCCCTCTACTACTCTATTCTCCCATTGGAGAGGACTAGGCTAGACTTTGGCATACTAGGCCATACTGCACTAGACTCAAATGGGCTCTAATAGGCTGTAGGGGGGTTTGTTAGGCTGTATTAGGCTTCATTAGGCTGTACGAGGTGATACTGCACTATGGTCAACACATGTCCAAGTAAAAGTATTGAATGTGCACACAAACGACTGCCCGTGTACACGGTGGTTATTCACAATGGTGTGACATAATATAGACTAGTACTTCCCTCTACTACTCTATTCTCCCATTGGAGAGGACTAGGCTAGACTTTGGCATACTAGGCCGTACTGCACTAGACTCAAATGGGCTCTAATTGGCTGTAGGGGTGTGTGTTAGGCTGTAATAGGCTTCATTAGGCTGTACGAGGTGATACTGCACTATGGTCAACACAAGTCCAAGAAAAAGTATTGAATGTGCACACAAACGACTGCCCGTGTACACGGTGGTTATTCACAATGGTGTGACATAATATAGACTAGTACTTCCCTCTACTACTCTATTCTCCCATTGGAGAGGACTAGGCTAGACTTTGGCATACTAGGCTGTACTGCACAAGACTCAAATGGGCTCTGATTGGCTGTAGGGGTGTGTGTTAGGCTGCAATAGGCTTCATTAGGCTGTACGAGGTGATAATGCACTATGGTCAACACATGACGAAGTAAAAGTATTGAATGTGCACACAAACGACTGCCCGTGTACACGGTGGTTATTCACAATGGTGTGACATAATATAGACTAGTACTTCCCTCTACTACTCTATTCTCCCATTGGAGAGGACTAGGCTAGACTTTGGCATACTAGGCCGTACTCAAATGGGCTCTAATAGGCTGTAGGGGGGTTTGTTAGGCTGTACTAGGCTTCATTAGGCTGTAAGAGGTGATACTGCACTATGGTCAACACATGTCCAAGTAAAAGTATTGAATGTGCACACAAACGACTGCCCGTGTAAACGGTGGTTATTCACAATGGTGTGACATAATATAGACTAGTATTTCCCTCTACTACTCTATTTTCCCATTGGAGAGGACTAGGCTAGACTTTGGCATACTAGGCCGTATTGCACTAGACTCAAATGGGCTCTAACAGGCTGTAGGGGGGTTTGTTAGGCTGTACTAGGCTTCATTAGGCTGTACGAGGTGATACTGCACTTCCCTCTACTACTCTATTTTCCCATTGGAGAGGACTAGGCTAGACTTTGGCATACTAGGCCGTATTGCACTAGACTCAAATGGGCTCTAACAGGCTGTAGGGGGGTTTGTTAGGCTGTACTAGGCTTCATTAGGCTGTACGAGGTGATACTGCACTATGGTCAACACATGACCAAGTAAAAGTATTGAATGTGCACACAAACGACTGCCCGTGTACACGGTGGTTATTCACAATGGTGTGACATAATATAGACGAGTACTTCCCTCTACTACTCTATTTTCCCATTGGAGAGGACTAGGCTAGACTTTGGCATACTAGGCTGTACTCAAATGGGCTCTAATAGAATATAGGTTTTTTTTTAGACTGTACTAGGCTATTAGGGGGGTTTGGTAGGCTGTACTAGGCTTTATTAGGCTGTACAAGGAAATACTGTACTATGGTCAACACATGTCCAAGTAAAAGTATTGAATGTGCACACAAACGACTGCCTGTGTACACAGTGGTTAATTGCAATGGTATGACATAATATAGACTTATACTCCACTCTACTACTCTATTCTCCCATTGGACAGGACTAGGCTAGACTTTGGCATACTAGGCTGTACTCAAATGGGCTCAATAGAATACAGGGGGTTTGTTAGGCTGTACTAGGCTTCATTAGGCTGTACAACGCAATACTGTACTATCGTCAACCCATGTCCATGTAAAACTCTTGATTGTGCACACAAAGTATTGCACATGTACACATAGTGGTTAGTCCCAATGGTGTGAGGATCTACAGAGCCTAGTACAGGCTGATAGAGCCTATTTGAGTTTAGTGCACACTAGTCTTGTCTAGTCCAGCCTGATCCATCATAATACAGTACGGTAGTACTCCCCTCCACTACTCTGTTCTCCCATCGGGCTTGACTAGGTTAGACCTGGGCATTCGAGGCTGTACTGTACTACATATGTTCATGTACAGTAAGTGCATACAAACTATTGCCCATGAGTGGTTAGTCTGTTTGAACAGCCCAGTACACCCTAGTCTAGTCTAGTCCAGTCTGATCCATTGTAAGTAGTAGTAACTGCATACATTAATATGCTTTTCACATAATTGACATTTCTTAGTGGTCTCAAAATATTCAAATTCATTGAGATGTGGGGGTTTTCATGAGCTGTACACCATAATCAAGATTATTACATTTTTTTAATATTTCACTTAATGCACAAAGGTTTGAGAATATATTACATTTTGTCTTTCTATTATACTACGGAAGAAAACGTTTACAAATGTTTCTAACTGTGTATCTCCACAGTCCACAATGCTGCACTGCTATATTAAAACTGAGTATGTAGGGGCTTCACACTTTCAGAACTGCCACACTAGTTGACTGAGAACTGACTAACAGCAGGTGCCGTCCATTGCACTTAACGAGGGTTCAATCCAGAATGTGCTGTGGGATGAAGGGGGGAGGGGGAGTGCTCTTTCTGTTGCATTCTGTTGCATTTCTATTTGTAAGTGAGTCCAAACCAGACAGTTAATCTAAATGGTGTTTAGATTAACATGTTTTGAAATGGTCGTTTATTCATGCTTCATGCAGATCCTTAACCTTGTTGATCTGCTGATTTCAGAGTAATTACTTCATTATCTCTGTATTTCTAGGATCCTCACCTATAGCACATTGTAAAACCAGAGAGACAAGGTTCATAAAGTGTGGTTCAGGGACCTCTGGGAGTTCAACTATGTATGCAGCCCATAGTTTGTGAGCCGGGCCAATACATTTACACAAACATTTCAAGGATATACAGTATGTAAATCACCAAAATATAAATATTAATATTGTAGCATGGAAAAAACTGCTTACCAGTATATATATATATTTTTTTCTACACTACACACACACTACAACATTTTCAAAAATGTCTAAACAATTTATACCATGAAAAGTTCAATCATACACTTTAATGTAGCCAGATAACCATAAGCCAGTCTTTCTGACATGAACAAATAATAGTTCACAGTAGGCAAATAACAGCACTTTTTTCTGTCAGATGCTGATCTGCAGCATCTGGTTAAATCAATGCAGGAGGATGCAGCAGTTGTGCGGTCCTAACTGCTGACCGCTCGCATTTCGACCATGTGATGTCAACATTGTAGCCCTCACTCCATAGTCTAGTTATCATCAGTCATCAAACATCTTTGTACATTATTTGAGGGTTATATTTAACCACTCACAGATATGGAGAAAGATGATCTGTGTGAAAAAATAATCCTTTAGTGTAATTTCTAATAAGAAAAAAATCATAACCTCGGGGAAGACGGATGGCGTTCCCGGGCAGGAAATTAAGTGCCCTGTGCCCATGCATCCCGGGATCCCGAGTGTAGTTCAAGGACCTCTGGGAGTCCAGCTATGTACACAAACCATAGTTTGTGTGCATGACCAATACATTTACACAAACATTTCAAGGCTATAGTACAATCCAGCCATGGTTGTTTCCCAAGTGTGGTTCAGGACCTCTGGGAATCAAACTATGTACATAGGCCATAGTTTATGTGCAGGATTAATACCTTCACATGAACATTTCTGCACCCGATCCAGTATGAATTCCCCATTGAATGGGCTCAGATTTCTTCAAAAATCCCCCATTCGATGGGCCCAGATTGCATAATTTTCGCCATCTGAATGGCCTCAGATTGCTCCATAAAATGCCCCCGGTTCGCTATTGGTCGGCTTTCGTGCCCCCCCCATACTCTCTCAGAGGGGGGAGTGAGGTTGTCATAGCAAACTGGGCTGAACATGGCGGATCTTAAAAGCATTTTGACAACATTAAATGCATTTCCATAACAATAATGTTAAGTGACAAAAATAAAAGTGACATGTCATCGGAAAGTATTTCTCCCGCTGAATCCAACGTTACCACTCTTGACGCTCTCCGGCATCGGGAAAGTACCGTTTCCCCACGCCCACTTAGCAAATTGCATTTTTTGGACTTTGACGGCCATAAAAACGCTGTTAGAGATTTTTTTTAAAAATCCGTTCCAACTCCCCATCCATGTTGAAGATCGATATGAAGAAAGTGTCGCACAAACAAGTGCCATACACCAAACTGTTCGTCTCGTCGAGAGGGACTCAGAAAGCCCCGGATGTTGACCTTTGGGGGCGGTGCTACAG